>OZ030006.1:177059915-177387415 GCA_964023405.1 Apodemus agrarius | reverse complement strand
TTTGAAGTCTGGCCAAATCTTTTTTTTTTGAAAGTAAGTTAATGATAAATTATTTTTTAACAACTCCCGAAAGCAGGAAAGAAATGTGAAATGGCCTGAAAGCTCCAGCATGCTTCACTCTTTGGTGTCACAGCAGGCTAGGAGGGAGCTTGTGACATCCTCAGCTTTGGCACCCAGTGTCGTCTTTTATAAGAAGGCTGAGCTTGTGCCCAGTGCAGGCTCCCTGCTCGTTCCTGCCCTCTTCTTCAGCAGCACATGTCATGCATGCTGCAAAAGGGATGGGCGCCAGATGTGGCCAAGCTCAGGTCTGCAGTGAGACTGAAGCTGCCCCTACGTGCCAACTCTACCCCTGCCCTCAGAGCACATCAGTCTTCGGCGTTATGGAAACACAACCCAATCGCTGGCAGTCTATTAATGTGGTGTTTGGAAAGTGTCCAGACGCAAACGTCTATATATTTTAACTACTGAGCTATAAACAATTAGAGAGATAAGATCTAATTAATATCATAAAGCAACCATCTGACTTGCAATGGCTTTATGACTGACCTGAAGGTTTGTACAGGTTTGTTTTTACCTATCGTGGGAGCTTTGGGCGGTACTCAGAGCATGCTGCTGTTTCTAACTACAGCACTTCACCTTTCTACACCCTCACACCACTCGGCATGCCTCTCCTTATCACACACACCGATCGGTATTAGAGACACAGGATAACCGGCAGCTAACCCAACACAGGCACAGTGGCAGACACTCAATCACAATAAACCCAGTTGGTCAGGAGTCACAGAGTATGGCCACTTCTCTTCTATTTTGCTAAATAAAGGAATGGAAGTTACACTTGTGTGTGTGTGGAGAGACCTCAACAGCCAAGAGCTCTTGTGCTCTAACAGAGGACAGGAACTCAGTTCCCAGCATCCACGCTGGATAGCCCACAACTGCCTGTAACTCCAGATGCAGGGGAGCCCGATGAACTCCTCTGGTCTCTGTAGACAAATGCATGATGTGAAAACACACACACACACACACACACACACACACACACTCACACTCTAAAAGCCCATGCAGGGCTCATGGGAAGAACAGACACCGCACATTTTAGCCTGGCTTTGTGAGTGAGCAAGACATGTCTCCGGTTGGGAAGAGAGCAATCCCTCGAGAGCAGCCGTTTTTGGCCTTCCTAATGCGGAGGCCCTTTAACACTGTTCCTCGTGTTGTGGTGGCCCCCAAAACCATGAAATTGTTTTCATTGCTACTTTATAATTTGCTACCTTTATACATTTCTGATAGTCTTAGGCGGCCCCTGTGAAAGGGGCTGCTGCGCAGAGGTGGAGAACCAGTGCTATGTGGTGAAGTGCAGAAACCGCCAGCATCCCCCTGGGCCTCTCCATAGCTGCATCTGACAACGGTGAGCTGCTATAGTGAAACTGTCACTAACTGGGACCTCCTTGCCCCTTGGCATTCCCTCCTCCTCCACCTGCCGAGGTGATGGTCCAATCTGGCATCCGACAGGCGTCAGCTTAGATGCCTGTAGACTTTTCTCTGTGCATTATAGTTTACAGAAACGGTGTTCATATGGTTGGCAGAAAAGGCAGCCCTGCTCTTTACAATGTTAAGGGACCCACCCAAGGTTCCCTGCTGATAGGAATTGCTTGATATGGAAGAGAAGTGAAGTGTATTGTTCAGGGCAGTGGTTCTCAACCTGTGGGTCATGACCCAGGACCCTTTCACAGGGGTTGCATACCAGATATCCTGCGTACTAGATCTTTCCATTACAAATCATGACAGCAGCAAAAGTAATGAAGTAGCAGTGAGAAGAATTCTATGGTTGGGGGTCACCACCACACGAGGAACTGTATTAAAGGGTCACAGCATTAGGAAGGTTGAGACCCACCGCTCTAGGGAGTTTGTGTACGGTGTGATGTTAGGATTGGCTGTCATGGGCAGTGGGGGCAGGGACGGCCTGTGCTCGCCTCCCCAACAGTGTACTTTCCTACCTGTCAACAGCTGAACATGGGCAGACTTTAGTCTACTGTGCTGTGGCACCTTCAAAAATGTCTATGAAATACACACTGTGTTTCCACTCATGAGGAAACTCCGCAGCTCTGTGATCCAGGAGTGGAGTCTGGGAAGACAACATGATGCTCTGTGATCCAGAGGAGTGGAGTTTGGGAAGACAACACGATGCTCTGTGATCCAGAGGAGTGGAGTTTGGGAAGACAACACGATGCTCTGTGATCCAGAGGAGTGGAGTTTGGGAAGACAACACGATGCTCTGTGATCCAGAGTGGAGTTTGGGAAGACAACACGAGGCTCTGGGGAGTAAGTTTTTAAAAGGCAGCAGGCGAGACTCAAATACCTGGGGAAAGTCAATCGCTATTCAATTGGGGAAAACAAAGCCTGTATGTCTCTGCCTACAGGATTTCTCCTGAAACAAAGCTTTTACTCTCCCCAGGTGGCAAATATATTTAGAAATATCCAGCCAGCAAAATCCTCCTGGGTTTATAGATTATCTGTTTCCAAGGATAACAGTGAGCAAAGCTGTCAGTAGTCATGGTTACCACCGTCACTCACTCAGTAACGGGAAGATGTGTGGAGTGGTCATCCGTGCTCAGGGCAGGGTGCTCACCAACTCGCCAGGAAACGAGGCTTAGGAGGTCTGGAATCTGCGGAACAGCTTACTGCCAAGCAAGGGTCACCATGCCCAGAGTCCCCTTGACAATCTTTTCTAAGGTCTTTGTAGGATGTGTCCTGCCCCTGACCACAGCTAGAAGAAATTGGGGTTAGCTGGCCCATTGCCCTGGCTAAGAAGGGTCACTGCTTAGACCCTTTAGAGACAGACTTCTCATAAAAATAAATGCCCTTGAAAAGTTACGCCAGGGTACTGGTTTCCAATATACTTCTCCCGTAACTTGAAGTAAATAATTCTACAGCAGGTTTAAATGAGAACCTGAGGGGTTCATGGGCACGCTGTTCTTGTTTCCTAAACAGCTGCTGAGTTTCTATTTGTGAATCTAAATATGCAAGAAGTGGAAATGCTCCATCCTGGGCTGGCCACCCCTCCCTCCCAGAACACCACTAGAAAGATGTTAGGATTTCCCAAAGGGCCATCTTGACTGCTGAGTGGCTTTTCCTAGGGAATCTGTTTTTGTTCCCCCTCCTGCCACCCCAGGCAATGGCAAACCAGAGGGCACTCTGTTGGTCTTGCTTGGTGAGTGGTTTTGGGTTATGTACAGGAGCGTGAGAGAGGGTTTACTCACAGGACTGTTTGAGGGTAACAGGAACACTTCAGTCTGGCAATTGGTCCTCTACTATGTCAAAGAAAACATCCATACCCCTGATCCTTTAGTTCTTAGATCACAGACTTGTATTAGTTCTTCGAGAATGGAGATGTCACCGTATCCTGGATAGTTATTCCATGCCCCTGGCTCTCAGTGTCTCTTCACCCCCTTTCTGCAATCACCCCCAAGCCTTCGGAGAAGCGGCACAGTGTAGGTATTCCATTTCAGGCTAAGCATTCTTAATCTTTGTACCCTGGCCCATTATGGGTCTCTGATAATCACCATCTACAGCAAATAGAAACCTCTCAGATGAGGGCTGAGGGATGGATTAATCTATAGTATGGTCATTAGGACCAGTTTATACTACATCCATTTTTGCAGAATAACAATAGTAGGTTCTCTTCTAGAGCCTATGACCTGTCTAGCCCAACAATGGTGCCAGGAATGGGTTTCGTTGTATTGCAGCAGACTTAAATCTAATCAGAAAGTGGTTTGGCTACTTCCATGTTCATGCCTCTGTCACACCAAAGGGCACGTGTCACCAGCCAGTCATTACTGTAGCTTGAGGGGTTCACTGCTAAGTAAGATCACTTTTCCTCTGGGAACATGCGTAGATCCCTCCAACACTATGAAAACTAGCAGTAGGGATGAACCTTCCAGGTTAGGACCAGTTTAATAACTTTGTGTTCTGTTACCCAAATATATAATATCTTTAGCAATAAGCCTCACTGTCAGATTCTGGAGGGTAAACAATAGAGTAACTAGTAACATTCGGGGGCCCATAGGACCTTCCTGGTCAACTTTTTCATTCTTATTTTTGCCTTATTTAAGCATTTCCAAATATATTCAATATTTTTGGATAGGGTCTCTAACCCATGGCCTCAAGCTCCCTATGAAGCTGATGACTTGGACTGGATCTTTCTGTCTCTACCTCCTGAGTTCTGGGATGGTAGGTTTGCACCACCACATATGGTTTATGTGATGGTGGGGACCATATCTAGGACCTCATGAGTGCCAGAGAAGCACTCTACCAACCAAATTATATCTCACCTCTTGCAAATATTCTTTGCTAGGCTATTAGTACACAATAGGTAGGATGGGCAAATATGCTGAATTCACCCTTTTCTAGTGAAAGATGAAGTCTTGTGGAAAAGTAGTATAAAACACAAGTATTCACAAATAAAACACATTCTGGGCTCTTTATATTAAAATCATTTTTAAGATCTACTGCTCTGTATATGTATTTTACCTACATATATAGATATGCAGCATGTGCACACCTGCTATCTCAGGAGGTCAGAAGGCATGAACACCTCCCCCACCCCGCGCCCTGGGGCTCTGGGTGACTGAGCCACCATGTGTGCTGGGAGCTGCATCTGGGTCCCTGGAAGAGCAGCAAGTGCTCTTCACGTCTGAGTTGCCTCTCCTCCCCTAAGATGCCCCCCCTTTTTTTGTTTTTCGAGACAGGGTTTCTCTGTGTAGCCCTGGCTGTCCTGGAACTCACTCTGTAGACCAGGCTGGCCTCGAACTCAGAAATCCGCCTGCCTCTGCCTCCCAAGTGCTGGGATTAAAGGTGTGCACCACCACCGCCTGGCTAAGATGTCCTTTAAAAAAGATCATTTTATGTGCATAAATGTTTTGTCTGTGCAACGTGTGCATGCATGAGGTGGGTGCTGGGCCCCCTGGGACTGGAGTGACAGGTCACGAGGTGCCATGTAGGTGTCTGGAATTGAACCCTGGTCCTCTACCAGAGTAAGTGCTCTTAACTGCTGGGGCAGCTCTCCAGCTCCCCAAAATGTACTTGTAAATGGAGATTGGCCTAATTAAGATTGTTAGCTAAATTAAGGATGATTGCAATAATAATTACATTCTGAAGTGACATTTGGTTTGCCTCTTAATTTCTGGATTTGTGCTTTTGTTGATGCTAAAATCACTGTCATGTGGGGAGGAATAAGAATTCATATTGATTTAAAACCTGATTTACAAAAACGTAACAGAGTAAAGACTTCTGAAGGGACCCCACCCCCCACCCCACCCCCCACCCCCGCCAGCAAAGGGAACTTTAATAAAAACGACCTCTTGTAGCAGCATCAGGAAAGGTTAACTTCCTGTCTGCAACAGATGCCTCATTTTCTTTTAAGAAGCGTTTAAAAATTTATCTACATAGGTAGATATGTGCGTCTGTGTGAGGTGGACGCCCAAGGGGGCTAGAAGTTGTCGGAGTCCCAAGTGGGTGGCTGGTAAGCATTTTTGTGGAATGTCACAGTTCAGTTAGCTCAAGCTACATTCAGAGTCTGGGAACCTCTCCTATAGCACTGGGAGTGGCAATAGTTTGAATCTCTGCAAGCTCACTATTAAATGTGCCCTCGGTTTCTACTTTTATTCAAACAAAAAACCATCACTCATTAGCACACAGGCAAATTACATTATCCTAATGCCCCATAAAGTGGCTCCTGCTCATTAACACCATTAATTATTCCTGCTAATTATCTCTATTCTACTGTGTAGACACATCATTCCTAAGAAAGTTAGACTCCTGGAAAGTAACATTTTCCTAAATCATGAACACTTATTGGGATTCATCTTCAAGTCTGCCTCCTTAGCGACATGGGTCTCAACACCTACCTGTAAGAAGAGATTGCCATTTGGGGTGTCAACAGAGAAAAGCAGCTGCTATGGGGGTCCCAAAGGAGCTCAGCCCTGAGCAGACCCCCTGGTTAGTTCAGGCCAGGAGCTATTCCTTCCCACATGGTCCCACAGGTGTGGGCATTTGTGATGCTTTTCCCCCGAGACTTTCCTCAGGATGGGTATACTTGGTTTACCACATTCTAGAAGAGTGTATCAGCCACTAACACTCTCAATTTGGCTCTCATGATGGGCCCATTTCTGTTCTGATAGCTGCTTAAGATTTCCTAAGAAGTCTAAGACAGTCTAAGTCCTAGACAGGGGCTGCCACTATTATAAAACACTAGTTTTCATTTGTTTTTGAACCCCATTGTCGTATTTTTCTACACAACTGACTATTCTCAAGGATTTCATGATGCAGGATGTAATAGCATTTATTTAATTTATGGAAGAAACTGGACATAGCCTGCACCACCACGGAAGCACTGCTGTAAGCCGTCTTCTCCACACCCATTCCTATTTTCTCACTTAAATCTCATTTTAACCCCTTGAGATTTTTAATCATCAAAATTATCAGTTATTTAAAACTCAGGAAACAGTTTGAGGATAGTCAGCTGAAATAAAGTAAAAAAATAAAAAAGGTGGCAAAGGCTGGGGTTAAGCCCCACGAAACCAGAGAGCAGTACATCTGGGGCGGAGGACATCTCTTTTTGGATGACAGGGCTAGGGTAGCCCTGTGGTCTCAACTCAGCAGGCCTGATTCCCTGGGATGAAGAGCCCCGGGGAAGGGTGCTGTGGGCTAGAGTCAGGGGATGGATGGACGCTGACTGGGCATCCACTCAGTACATCTGGCCCTTTAAGAGCTCCCTGCGGAGTGGAGTGCAGAGAGGAATGTCCATTCACTCTGGGAAATTTAGTCAGAATGCCTCTACTTACCAGAAAGCGCCTGAGTGTGTGCAGAGGTGGGCACAACTGGGCCTCCCCTAGGAGCAGCCAAGTCAGAGGTGGAAACAGCATTGTGTGGGTGTGTTTGCATGCACACATGCAGTTCTGAGCAGGCTGGAGGAGTGAGGCCTGAGGACTTGGAGGGAGGTGGGAAAGCCTAGCTTATCCAGGATGTGAGGAAGGTGTTATCACTATGACAGTCTGCTTTGGGCAGATCACCCATTTCTCTTCTCCCTCTTACTGGGCCCCACACTCCCTCAGATCTGAGCTACTTTGTGCCTGAAGCCAGTCTTACGTAGTTCTGACTTGGAGAACTGGGCGCTGACTACAGTCTTCCCCTCATTCAAGGGCTTTCTTTTGTGGTTTGTGTGAGATACAGTCCTGGTCAGACTTGACTAAAAAAGGGCCATCCAAGAAAACTCTTGGCTCTTGCATAAAAGACCCTACCAACACAAGCTCTCAACACTTACTCCACACCAGGAACTGGGGCTAGCTGGAAGACAGTACAACCTGGGGCCATGCGATGGTAGGCGGCTCTGGAATACTTCAACAGCAGTGCACCAAGCAGAGGAAGAAAGCTAATGATGTCAGTGGAAATGACGTGTCAGACACTGCACTACAACAGTCCCAGGACACACACCGCAGGCCCAGAGGGACCCCGCCCCAGCAGCCTAAGACAAAGTAGAAAGCCATTTCTGTGCCCTTCAAGCGGTACTTTACAAATAAAGCTCCTTATCCTAATAGCCTTCCTTAGTTAGAACTTAACTGAACCTACAGACATGTTTATCATTTCTTAGGAAAAATGTTTTTCTCAGAAAAAATTTACTTGGAAAAGGCAGGTATCTTCAAAGGAATTTTGTCAGACAGCACAGCACACAGGGAAGAAAATGCCTCCACTTAGAAACTTTAATAAGTAAACGTATCCTTTCGTGTCAGTGGTGGGGAAGATGTAAACAGATGGCTGCCAGCCAGACCCACGAGCTCAGTATTCCTCCCCTTCTTCTGCCTCTGCCTCCACAGAATCCACGCCCACCTCTTCATAATCCTTCTCCAGCGCCGCCAGGTCCTCCCGGGCCTCTGAGAACTCCCCTTCCTCCATGCCTTCTCCCACGTACCAATGCACAAAGGCCCGCTTAGCGTACATGAGGTCAAATTTGTGGTCCAGGCGGGCCCAGGCCTCCGCAATGGCAGTGGTGTTGCTCAGCATGCACACGGCCCGCTGCACCTTGGCCAGGTCTCCCCCTGGGACCACGGTGGGCGGCTGGTAGTTAATACCCACCTGCCAGAGAAGGAGAAAAAAGAGTCAAGTTTATATTGACCCCAGAAGTGTTAAGCTTGGAGCTGTGGGCCCTGCTTAACCTATAACAACTGAAATCTTAGTGTAGAAAACCCCACGTAGCAGTTACTCCAAGGACATGGCAGAGCTAAAGGATGATAAACACCCAGGAATATGCTAAGGTGGTGACCCTTTACACCCTCGTGGACGCGTGGCTGCTCGCTGCAGCTGGGCTCACAGGCGGAGCTGAGCTGGCACATCGGGCCCTCCCCGATCAGGAAGGCTATTCTCACTTTAATGCTCCTCTCTGCAGCCCTGTCAGCTAAGGTCACCACAGTCCAGGCACAGTATATCTACCCTGCAGAGACATCTTGCTTTATAATACCGCTTTAAAAGCCTTCCAACCCTTGGGGGCAGTTCAGCTTTCCAGCCGTCCCCAGTTCTGATACCACGTGACCAAGGGCGACCTTGAGCTTTCCCTAGTGCTGGTATCATACACATGTGCCACCATGAATGCCAAGCTAAAACTTAATTTTTTGTTTCCCACCTTTTTTTTTTTTTTTTTTTTTTTTTTTTTTAGTTTTTTGAGACAGGGTTTATCTGTGTAGCCCTGGCTGTCCTGGAACTCAATCTGTAGACCAGGCTCACCTCGAACTCAGAAATCCGCCTGCCTCTGCCTTCCAAGTGCTGGGATTACAGGCGTGTGCCACCACCGCCCGGCTTAAAACTTAAGTTTTAAAAATGGAAACTAGTAGTATTACCAGTAGTATTACTAGTAGTAGATACTAGTAGTAGTAGCAGCACAAGTAAATGGTTGCAAAAGAATGTGTGATAAACTACAGTGATATTGACCAAAATAGTAATAATGAAAAGAAACAAACCAAAAACCCACACCTCAGAACTAAGAGATGGACATGTCCACCTGGTGACGGCGGACTCTCCTGAGGGACAGGCAGCCCTAACTTGTATAACCCACAGGCTGGCCTTCACTGTGGAGCCAGGCCCCACTGGGAGGAAACCCGAGCGAGGCACAGCTAGTAGCTGGCAAGACACTCCCTCCCTTAGAAGTCCTCACTGTCTCACTGACTGAGAAAGATTCATCTGTCCACTTAAGGTTTGGTAGCGGATGGCTTTAAGAAAGGGTACCCAGTCCTGTTTGGAAAGCACAGTCACTTAACAACCTAATTACTATGCATGCTCTCCTTGGAGCCTGAAATGGAAAGGGCAGTTCTGCAAAGCTATGACCCTGAGGCCGAACCTGTTGTTTACTGGCAGACAGAACTGCCCCAGCACCCAGTCCTACCTTAAATCCAGTTGGGCACCAGTCCACAAACTGGATGGTGCGCTTGGTCTTGATGGTCGCAATAGCCGCGTTGACATCCTTGGGAACCACATCGCCCCTGTACAACATGCAGCAGGCCATGTATTTGCCATGGCGAGGGTCACACTTGACCATCTGGTTGGCTGGCTCGAAGCAAGCGTTGGTGATCTCTGCCACTGACAGCTGCTCATGGTATGCCTTCTCAGCGGAGATGACGGGGGCGTAGGTGGCCAGTGGGAAGTGGATGCGAGGGTAGGGCACCAGGTTGGTCTGGAATTCTGTTAAGTCCACATTCAGGGCGCCATCGAACCTCAGGGAGGCTGTGATGGAGGACACAATCTGCCCAATCAGACGGTTGAGGTTGGTGTATGTGGGGCGCTCGATATCCAGGTTCCTGCGGCAGATGTCGTAGATGGCTTCGTTATCCACCATGAAAGCACAGTCGGAATGTTCCAGTGTCGTGTGCGTGGTCAGGATGGAGTTGTACGGCTCCACCACTGCTGTGGAGACCTGGGGGGCTGGGTAGATGGCAAATTCCAGCTTGGACTTCTTGCCATAGTCCACAGAAAGCCGCTCCATCAGCAGAGATGCAAACCCAGATCCTGTGCCCCCTCCGAAGCTGTGGAAGATGAGGAAGCCCTGCAGCCCCGTGCACAGGTCGGCCTGCGGTGAGACCAGAGGAGATAAGCCAGTGCCTACACAGCCACACCTAACTCCACTCCTCCCATTCCTGACTTCCATTTCTACAAACTGATGCAAATTCAGACATACATACACACTGTCTTCAAATACAATGAAGACTTAGAGATGCATCTCAGCAGAGGCTATATAGTAAGATATTTTGGTAAACTCATGATAGTCTTGATTCTAACAGTTTTGCAAAAATAACTCCCCCACTACCTGTGGCCCTCTTGACCAGTACAACCATCATATGAAGCCACTTCTACAATTCTCTTACCAGTTTTCGGATCCGGTCCAGGACCAGGTCAACAATCTCCTTGCCAATGGTGTAATGACCTCTGGCATAATTGTTGGCTGCATCTTCCTTCCCAGTGATCAGCTGTTCTGGGTGGAAAAGCTGCCGGTAGGTTCCGGTACGCACTTCATCTAGAAAGGGAGGGAGGGGGGAGAGAGGGGAGGGAAGGAGGGAGGGAGGGAGAGGGAGAGGGAGAGAGAGACCTTATGTACTGTGAGTCTTTCAGGCAAGGGCTGTTCAATTCCATTATGCATGTATGTCAACCTATGTTTCTTCTAGGAAATATCTTCTAGGATATATGTGCATACACATATATCACTAAGAGTACACATATCATCCAGCGCATATAACTCACCCAACAAAATCCCAATACTACATACTTTATGTATATGCACAGTCTGTCTACACTGCACAGACCTCAGTGGGCTTTCCTGAGACCCTACTTTCCCAGGAAAGCCGCCACGGGGCCCAGGCACCTACCGACCACAGTGGGCTCCAGGTCCACGAACACTGCTCTGGGCACATGCTTGCCGGCCCCCGTCTCACTGAAGAAGGTGTTAAATGAGTCATCCCCGCCGCCAATGGTTTTGTCACTTGGCATCTGACCGTCAGGCTGAATACCATGTTCAAGGCAGTATAATTCCCAGCAGGCATTGCCAATCTGGACACCTGCCTGCCCCACGTGAATAGAGATACACTCACGCTGGAAACCAGAACAGAAACATGAAACTGCATGACATACATATACAATTTTGTGTAGTACCTCAGCGACTAGTTTCAAACTTTATTTCCAAGAATGCTCAGGATTATTTTCTTTAATCTCTGTTCAAACTGATTGCCATCAGGTATGGTGTATAGGATTATGGAATTCCAGGTCTCAGAAGGAAAGATTACGTAGATTCAATTCCAATCCTATCTAAACACACACACGAGAGAGAGAGAGAGAGAGAGAGAGAGAGAGAGAGAGAAGCTTGTTTTCTAAACTCACTAGTGACAATCCTCTTTCCTCAGCCTCTCAAATCTAGAATTACAGATGTAAGACATCACAACAGGCCAACCATACTCTTAGTAGGAGTTCACCCCAGAGCATAAATGTTTGCCACTTTTCAAATTATTAAAGTTTAAGTCTTGGACATCATGCAATGTCAACAATTAGCTCATCAAGGACAGTCACAATAATTTTCTGAAACAAAACAAAACAATGTGGTTTTAACAGTGGCCTGTCTAAAGGATAAGATATACTCTAATAAGGAAAGACAGAATAGGTCCCTGGTTATCCAGTCCTAGCCTGGGTAGTTACTGTGTCCATCTAGAAAACCTTGCTTTCTATTTTCCTGCCAGTTTTCATTCTCTTTTTTGTTTTTAGACAAGGTCTCACTATGTTGCTCTGGCTGACTTAAACTCGTGAAGATACTTTGCCTCTGCTCCTGCACATATTTCCACTGATGACAGACTATAGACTGTAAGTCAAATCAACCCTTTCCTCCTGAAAGTTGCTTTGGTGGTTATCACAGCAACAGAAAGCAAACTACAACATGTTGCCAAATTCCATGCACGCCAAGGATTTCATCATAAGAACAAAGGATGGGACTGTGTCCCCCTCAACACATTTTTCAACGAAAAAATAATGATCAGGCCAGGAGTGCTGGGTGATCCAAGACAGTAACTAGCTCAACGAGGACGCTAAGGCAGGGAGACAAACGTGAGGCCACCATGGACTATGAGACCCTGTCACAAAAATAAACAGTCTGGCTGTTTAGACCTAGAGCTTATCTGGTATTTGTTAGCATGTGTTCCTTTGAATGTAGATATTTAAAGGGTTCCTTGGTAGGGCAAGAGAGATTGTTAACCTTTCCTCTTGCAGGGACTGCCAGTGACTGAAGCCTCTGGCTATTTATTCACTGCCCTCTTGTGGCTTCTCTGGGAAACGGCACTCATGGACACACACTTCTCACAGACACACCTACACATTTTAAAACAACCCAAAAGCTTAGAAGTTCTCAGTTTGACTTTTTCCCCCCTTAACGTCTTGTAGCCTGTGCTGGCCTCAAATTCACTACCTCAGATTGGTCTTGGACATCCAAGCTTCCTGCCTCTGCCTGCACAGTGTTTGGGACTGTGGCGTGCCACACCGTAGCTCAGACCTACCTTCTAACGGGCACAAACGATTCCACTTATACACCACCTAACGTGACAAACAGCAGCAGTTGGGTGGAGCTGGTGGCAAACATCTGTGATCCTGACAGAGGAGGCAGAGGGCAGGCCTACCAGTTTGAGGGGATCCCCCCCCCCAACAGTAAGCTCGGGACCAACAAGGGCCATGAGAGACTCTTCAGTGACTTTCACTTTCCTATGGCGAGCATTGGGCCAGAAGCTTGGTAGCTTCTAGAATCTTCTGGAAACCATGCCACTGATTGTTTTCTCAGTCATGGGCACTGGTATCGGAAAGCACAAACGTTCCCTCTCCAAAACCCCATCTCTTCCTGGGGCTGGAGGTGGCAGGGCCTCTAGCGCCCCTTTTGTCTGCTGCTGCAGGGCTGGGACTCCAGGCAGGTTCTGCACCCCGAGGTGCATCTCGTTCTTGAGAGAGCTTGGGCCATGAGGAGATGCCAGGCTCTGAGAGCTAACACCCCGCCTCCCCCCACCCCACCCGGCTGGGGACCCGGGGAAGGCGAGGTGGGCGTCCCACCCCTCCCGGGACCCCAGACCCCGGGGAGATGGCGCTCTCTCCTGGGGCCCACCCCGCCGGGGCTGCTCTCACCATGCTGAACTCCTAGCAGAGCACCTCAGCCGATCCTCAGCGCTGCTCCTCAACCGCCGCTCGTGCGCCCAACGGTCCGGCCGGATGCTCCGGGTATTTAACGCTCTCTGCCCCGGGGCTCATTGGTCCAGAGCGTCTCGGAGGCAGGCTTAGGCCCCACGTCCCTTTTACGATTGGATGGGGCTCGATTTGAAGCGGTGGCACTTTGTGATTGGATGTGGGTTTGGCGGGAAGGCTCTGGAGTGGCTGGAGGGGAGAGCGCTTTGGATCGGGAGACTGGAGGTCTGCGCGTCCCCGACGTCCGGCTTTGCGCAGGACAAGTGGGGTGCTCCGGCTTCGCTGGTCTGCGCATGCGTGACCAGGAGAGGGCTATGCGACTGTGTACCCCCCGCCATCCTGCCATGTCTCACCTCACCTCGTCTCACCTGGTGCAGAAACGCTCTCCGGCCAGGCCTAAGAGAAAGGCAGATGGCGCTTCTCCCAAGGACCCGAGTTTCTGGGCGCCTCTTATGTACATCGTGGGAAGCCAGCACCAGCTTGAGAATCTGTGTGAACAGTCATCAGGGTTTGGGTATGTAGCTCTGGCTGGCCCCGGGATGGTGTAAGGCGAACTCTGTCTTAGCTTGCCTCAGTGCTGGGACTGTAGGTATGCACTCTGCGTGCTGGGGACCAGTATTCAGTGGCTGCCCTCCCTCAGGATAGCCATCTGCACAGAAGTGAATTGAAGGCTGTAGCATGTTTGGGGTTTTTGTTTGTTTGTTTGTCATAAACGTACGAATCCCACCCTGGTCTTAACTCTCCGTGTAATCAAGAATAGATTTGAACTTTCGAATATAAAATGGAAACCAACAGCTTTACAAGCTAGAGAGAGACATTAGCTGTCCTCCATCCCTGTGTGTATACATTTATGACTTTTTATGTAACTAGGATCAAACAAGATTTTTAAAACCACCTTACTGAGATTTTAATTATCTTACCATACAATTACTCTTTTAATGCGTGTGACTCCGTTAAGTTGGGAACGTCTAGGCTCAAATTGTGTTCCTCCTCTGGCCTCTGGAGTATCTGGGACCGCAGAGATAAACCACCATACTTTGTTATTATTATTTTTTATGGAAAAGAATGTTTGCTTTAGCTGGAAGTTTGAGGGTGTAGTCTGCCATGATGGAGAAGCCATAGCTTCAGATTTTTTTCTTTTAAAGAATTATTTATTTCTTAAGTCAGATGTCTCCCGGTCTGCTTTGAACTTGTTATGCCGCCCAGGACAGCCTCGGATGTTTTTGGTCCTCTTGCCTGTACCTCCTAAGGGCTGGTGATCTAAACTGTGCAACCATGCCGGTTTATGTGGTATTGGGGATCAGACCCAGTATATCTTGTACGGCAGGCAAGCACTCTACCACCTAAACCATGTCCCAGATCATAGGCACCCACGTATCCTGGTCATCTGTTAACTGTCAGCTTGTCCCGATTTAGAGGTTGCCCAGCTCCGATAGGCCTGTTAGCGAGCCTGTGGGGAATTGTCTTGGTTAGTGACTGATGTGGAAGGCCCCGCCCACTGTGGGTGGCGCAGATCTCTGGACAGGGGGCCTGGGCTGTATAAGGAGTTTGGCTGTGCGGAGCCTGAGCAAGCCCAATATGGAACATTCCTTTTATGGCTCCTGCGTCAAGTTCTGCTTGGGTTCCTTCCTGGCTTCCCTCAGTGATAGGCTGTGACCTGGAAATAGAAGCCAAATAAATCTGTCCCTCCTGTGAGTTGCTCCTGGCCATGGTGTTTTTTACAGCCACAGAATGAACGCCGCGTGTCTGGTCATTTCTGCTAGACAACTGGGTCAGTCTTCTGGGCCAAAGAGTACAGGCAGTTTTCTGGCTCAGTGAATGACGGAAAGTTGCCTTCCAAAAAGATGGCATTCTGTTTTGCCTTTTGAAGGTGTCAGGGTTGCCAGTTGCAAGCCTCTTTATATTTTGTAGGTTACCAGGATTCAGAAACTGAGTGTCTGGATGGGTAGGCCGTCTCGGACCCAGGGTCCAGGTCAGCATAAGCTTACAGCTGAGGGTTTGGTGTGCGGATAAGTAAAGGGAGATGAACGGCCGCAGGGCAGCGGGGAAGGTCCCTGATGGGGAAGCCGAGGAGGACCCCAGCTCTGAGCGTCAGGAGCAGGTACCTGGGCACGGAGTGAAGGCCGACGGCCGAGCTCTTCCCACTTGCCCCGCGCGGAGAGCAGCGCTCAGCTGTGTGTGAAGCCCGGAATGTGTTCCCCTCACCTAGCTGCTGGTGGTGTTCCCCTCCGTTCATCTGGATCTCCTACAGAGGAGAAACCCATCACCTCCACAGACCTGTGGGCAGCTTCTCCCCGGGGATGGCAGTCCAAGTTCACGGTGTGGGAGGCGGGTGTTTGTTCAATTTCCTATAATGACATACTGAACTCTGGGAAAGGTTTTGATTGAACAATAAAGCTATAGATATGAATGAAGGATAAAATCTGGGTTAGATTAATACTGGACAGGTAAACAGTTGATAAACAAAAATCTGCTGTGGTAGCTATGTTCCCTGGTAGAATATCGGAACACCCCTCTGTGGGTAAGCCAAACCATTCCCACTATATCAGAAACTACAGTACCTCGGTGTTCTCCCACACCTGTGTAGTATTGTATGGTCTGTGTCCCCAAAAGACCTGCTGTCATTGTGGAGCTGATACCCTCTCTGTGGGCGTTCCTAGAGGCTAATGTAAAGACATACTGTAAAATGCAGATCCAGTTCGCTGTGATTTAGGAGAGGAATAAGGTCACCTTACTCCATTAGAATGCCGCCCATCTCATACATATTCATACAATTTTATTTAAAATTTACCACACAGCACATTGGCCAGCTCCCTCCCCCGGGACAGCCTACTCCAACCGGCCTCTCCTTGGAGTGTTTGCTTATGAAGTTCTGACTAGCCTGCCTCGGTTGACAGAGTGCTCACCAGCATGCATCAGACCCGCGGTCCATCTGCAGCATGCTGTAAGGGGCATGGTGGCCATGCCTGTGTTCCCAGGGCCCAATCAGGAGTCAGAGGTCATCCTTGACAGCTTGATACTTGTCTGGGCTACTGGAGATCCTGTCCCACAGAACACAGAAAAGACAGGGACTGGGAATACAAGACTAGATGAAATTAGGAGAGAAAGGCTTGACTCCAAGAAAGTCTCCCTACCACAATTGAGATTCATATTGGCCGCACAATTAATTTTTCATCCCCGCTGATATCTTTTAATTTTGTTTTACACAAATATCTTCATGTAAGGCTGAAAACAAAGTACACAGAAGGGAAGATATGAGTGAAAACAGTGGACTGCCCACTGCCCGGAGCGGTGACCTTCTGCTTGGTTATTTCCTGTGGAGATGAAGGCAGCAGTCTGGGGACCCGCTTGGTAATACACCTCGCCCTGCTGTCTGAGGGCTGACCGCGCGGCAAGCTAACATGCTGGCCGGCCGGGTAGCAACAGAGCTTGCCCACGCTGGGTGTGCTATTTAAATTCTCAGAATTACTCTGATTGCTTTGGCTTAGAAACCAGTACAGGATCTCAGGACAGATGGCTTCATAATGAGTTTTTCTCCCCTTTCGGCTGGAGATTGTATTAGGCCTGGCCCCTGTCGGGATAGCTCACTGATTGAGCTTGAAGAGTAGTCTGACACCAGGAAGGTGCAGCCGTCAGCGGCTAATGCTTAGCCAGTGGCACACCACACATCCGAGGCTGCGGGAGAAGTGTGTGCGGGTGGCAAACGCGCCGAAGAGTTTAGGATCAACTTGCAGTTTCAGTCGGACTCAGTTTTCAGATTATCTGGTGGCGTTCTTCCTTGGATGCCATGCAGGGCCCTGAGGTGCACATGCCCACCTCAGAGCAGGCACGTGAGCTACCCCGCCCACCTCGGAAGTCTTTGGTTATTTTGTGTGGATGCTTTCTGGTTTGATGCAAGTCTTACTATGCACCTCACGCTAGCCTCAAATGCCCGTCCCTCCTGCCCTGATTTCTACGTGTTGTACAGGCTCTCACTATGCAGCCCGGACTAGCCTGACGCTCACTGTCTAGACCAGGCTGGCCTTGAACTCACAGATATGCGCCTGCCTCTGCCTCCGAATAGTGGGATTAAAGGTGTCCCCTGCCCTAACCGGCTTAGTTTGGCATTCTTGATCTTTCACAAGAATAGCCACATACTCTGGTGCTTACTGTTTTGATGTATAAACTCTATTACCTTCCCGCAGCCAGCCAGGGATTCAGACCTGGACTCCTTGACTGTGTGCACACCCACACGTGTGAGGTGCTCAGAGGTCAATCACACATATCTCCCCTCAGGAGCCAGCCACATGATCCCCCCCCTTATCTTGCTTATTTATTTTTGAGATAAAACTCTTTCATTGGCTTACCTCACCAAGTAGGCTAGGGCAGCTGACTACAGAACCCGGGATCTACCTGTCCCTGCCTCTGTAGCACTAGGATTACAAGTCCATGCCACCATGCTGGATTTCTCCCCCTTAAAGTGGTTCCGGGATTCTAACTTCTGTCCTTGTGCTTCAAGGCAAGCACCTCACCCACCGAGCCATCTCCTGCCGGCCCGCAGCAGTGCTGAGTCTTCTCTCCCTCTCTTACATCATCCCCGAGAGCTCCGATTTGACCTTCTAAACCTCTCCTCGTCAGTGCTGAGTCTTCTCTCCCTCTGTTACATCATCCCCGAGAGCTCTGATTCAACCTTCTAAACCTCTCCTTGTCAGTGCTGAGTCTTCTCTCCCTCTGTTACATCATCCCCGAGAGCTCCGATTTGACCTTCTAAACCTCTCCTCGTCGAGTACCATTGGTTTGAAGTAGTCTTGTGTGTGCACAGCGTCCTGCCCGGGGCTTATCAGCCTTGTCCGTCTACACCCCGGCCAATTTTCTCTGGGAAACTTGCATGCTATGCGTGACATCAGATCCTGCCATTCTCCTGTGGGAAACCGTCCTAATCTTCCTTTCTGGATGTGGGATGAAGTCTGCATTCCTGACTTACAGAGCTGTTATCTCCCTTCTTGGAAGTTTTTTTTTTTTTTAATCAGTTAGCCATTACATCAGAAAGTATTTCCTGAGGGCCTATTCTGCTCCAGGCCCTGGAGACCCAGAAGTGGCAAGGCAGTCCCCATCCAGCCCACGCTTGCACGCCACACCAAGCAAAGGCATAGTTCCAGGGAGGGCCCCACTTGTGAGAGAAGGGTAGAAAACCTGAGGCCTCCTGTCAGGATGGGCTCAGGCCGCACTGCCCTGGAAGGCCCTGTCAGGAGCACTGGCTGTTATTGCTGCTTGGTTGCCTGGCACACATCAGATGCTTTGTGAGTCTTTGCTAATTAGATGGCTGTTCCTTCGCAATTATAATTGCATTGATGGGCTTTCACTAACAGGGTGAGATGCGTACCTGCAGGACACACGGCGCAGTGACACTGGAGAGAGCAGGGATAGAGACGGTGACGTTCCTGGCTGTCCCACACTTGTGAGCTGGTGTGCACCGTTCTGACCTCTAGGCACTTCAGCTGGTTAGCTTATTTACTGCAAATCAGCAAATTCTTACAGTAGCATGTTCAATGCATTGTTAATTTGTTAGTTTTCCTTCTCATCTGCTAGAAAAATAAACTGAGAAATGATTTTGCTTGGAAAATGGTGAGATTAAAAACATGCTGTTAAGTTAAAGCCCTTCAAGGAGAAAAGTGTGCATGGCCTTTGTGTTATTTTTATCTGAAGAAACGAAAAGCGTGTGTGGCGTAGGCGCCGGGATGGTGGGCAGCTGGACAAGTAGCCTGGCTCTGCCTTGGGAAGACATCTCAGGAAAGCCACACGGGGAGCATGCACTCGGCCAGCCTCATAGTTTGGGGATTCAGCCGTTCATGGCAGGGGGGTCCTGGCAGAGTGTGAGGCGGAGTGTGAGGCAGAGTGTGAGGCTGAATATAAGGCGGAGTGTAAAGTAGAGTGTGAGGCTGAGTGTGAGGCTGAGTGTGATGCTGAGTGTGAGGCGGAGTATGAGGCGGAGTGTGAGTTGGAGTGTGAGGTGGTATGTGAGGCGGAGTGTGAGTTGGAGTGTGAGGCTGAGTATGAGGTGGAGTGTGAGTTGGAGTGTGAGGTGGTATGTGAGGTGGAGTGTGAGGCTGAGTATGAGGCGGAGTGTGAGGTGGTATGTGAGGCGGAGTGTGAGGCGGAGTGTGAGTTGGAGTGTGAGGTGGTATGTGAGGCGGAGTGTGAGGTGGTATGTGAGGCGGAGTGTGAGGCAGAGTGTGAGTTGGAGTGTGAGGCAGAGTGTGAGTTGGAGTGTGAGGCAGAGTGTGAGTTGGAGTGTGAGGTGGTATGTGAGGCGGAGTGTGAGGTGGTATGTGAGGCGGAGTGTGAGGCAGAGTGTGAGTTGGAGTGTGAGGCAGTATGTGAGGCAGAGTGTGAGGCAGAGTGTGAGTTGGAGTGTGAGGCGGAGTGTGAGGAGGAGTGTGAGGCAGAGTGTGAGGAGAAGTGTGAGGTGGAGTGTGAGGCGGAGTGTGAGGTGGAGTGTGAGGCGGAGTGTGAGGCGGAGTGTGAGGCAGAGTGTGAGTTGGAGTGTGAGGCGGAATGTGAGGCAGAGTGTGAGGCAGAGTGTGAGGCGGAGTGTGAGGCAGAGTGTGAGGAGGAGTGTGAGGCGGAGTGTGAGGCAGAGTGTGAGTTGGAGTGTGAGTTGGAGTGTGAGGTGGAGTGTGAGTTGGAGTGTGAGGTGGTATGTGAGGCGGAGTGTGAGGCAGAGTGTGAGGTGGTATGTGAGGCAGAGTGCAAGGCAGAGTGTGAGGAGGAGTGTGAGGCAGAGTGTGAGGTGGAGTGTGAGGCTGAGTGTGAGGCAGAGTGTGAGGAGTGTGAGGCAGAGTGTGAGGCAGTATGTGAGGCTGAGTGTGAGGCGGAGTGTGAATCGGCTGCTTACATTGAGCCTGCAGTCAGGGAGCAGAGAGAGATGAATGCTGGTAATTAGCTCGTTTCCTCTCCTTTTAAAAATTACGTGTGTGTGTGTGTGTGTGTGTGTGTGTGTGTGTGTGTTGGGTACATATGTATTATGTAATGCATGTGGGTGGGTGGGCATGCATGGAGCCCATAATGTGTGTGTGTGTGTGTGTGTGTGTGTGTGTGTGTGTTATGTAATGCATGTGGGTGGTAGGCATACCATAGTGTGTGTGTGTGTGTGTGTGTGTGTGTGTGTGTGCGCATGACATTGTGTATGTGTTTATGTATGTGTGTATATGATGCATATGGGTGGGTGGGCATGCCATAGTGTGTTTGTGTGTGTGTGTGTGTGTGTGTGTGTGTGTTTAATGTGTATGGGTGGGTGGGCATGCCATAGTGTGTTTGTGTGTGTGTGTGTGTGTGTGTGTGTGTGTTTAATGTGTATGGGTGGGTGGGCATGCCGTAGTGTGTGTGTGTGTGTGTGTGTGTGTGTGTGTGTGATGTGTATGTATGTGTGGGCATGCCATACTCTAAGTGTTTGTGTCTGGGCTGGGGTGTAGGTCAGAGGACAGACCTGTGGACTTGGTCCTCTCATTTCACATTTACGAAAGCTCCAGGACTGAACTCAGGTGCTTTTTCCTGCTGAGCCTTCCTCTGGCTTCACTCTCTGTCAGTCTTTGGGTGGGGTTGCCCACATGCAGGGTGTGTCTTTGGTCGTCAGCTAAGCGTCTCTAAGATGTCCTCAGTGCCATGCGCGATGGTGTGTTTCCTACCATTCAGTGAAATGGACACTGGAGATTTGAAGAACACTGTGTGGTACAGTGTGCCCTTGTCCCATGCGCCTGCCTTTGCAATGTCTATACTCCGGAGTGAATTACCCTTGAGTTACTACGGGGGTCCTTCCTAACATTTGGAAATGGAGCCGTCACAATGTCTTCCACCTTTAGGTTCTGAGGAAAAGAACATTTTCAGCAGCTTACCATTAAGACAAGCAAATCCCAGCAAATGATACAACTTCACAGAGCTTGGTGCTCTCAGTGCACTTGATTAAGTAGTTCATTGCACTCAGGCATCTGGCTGTGTATGCTCTGTGCGACTTGTTCTGTCTGGGATGAAAGAAGCTTCTGGGGAGACCCTGGGCTCCAAGGACTCGCTTACTTAACTCTTCTTAAATCCTCACGATGCTCCGTGCCTTTGTGGTGGCTGTGGGGTGTGGCCCAGCGCTTCTGTGAAAAAGGTTAGATTCCAAAGCAGTCTTAGCCCACACAGCCTCCAAGAACAGTTAGTTATCATCACTCTTTGTATTGTCCGTCCTTCGTCCATCCATCCATCTGTTGTTTGATTCTTAAAACATGTGGGAGAAAACCTTGAGCTGTAGAGTTAAGAAGCTCTGCTCCAGGACATTTTGAGCGGATGCTTGCCCACAGCTCCTGTCTCTGCAGTCCCTGCTCCGGGACATTTTGAGCGGATGCTTGCCCACAGCTCCTGTCTCTGCAGTCCCTGCTCCGGGACATTTTGAGCGGATGCTTGCCCACAGCTCCTGTCTCTGCAGTCCCTGCTCCGGGACATTTTGAGCGGACGCTTGCCCACAGCTCCTGTCTCTGCAGTCCCTCTAGGACTTAAGTGACCAGTTTCTCTAGCAGAGCAGCCTGCGTCTTGCTGTGGCGCTGCTGCTCTCCTGTTGATGGTGCAACCGCTCACTGGTGCATGGAAGTCCACTCACACCCAAGCCCAGCGGTCTCTCCTGCGGGGTTGAGGGTAGACCCAGGCCTGAAGGGGTGGAAGATGTCCCACCTTTGCGTGATGTCTGCAGCCCGGATAGTCCGTGTTCCTCTCACTTCCAGATGTCTCAGCACTCACAGTGTACCCACACTTGCCTGAGTTTGAACAGCATGCAGCCTCCACTCCCATCTAGGAATTAAGGCACAAATGAATGGAAAACTGTGTGTGCACGTGACGAATTATTCCCTGCGGCCTTTGGCCTTACACTTTCATGTCCCAGTTGTTTAAACAATGAAAAGGAAGTGCTCCCATCATGTGCTCCCCTACCTGTAGCAATATGGACAGACATTGAGGGCACCATGGACTGAGCTCATCTGAGAGGTGGCTTCACAAACAAGGAAGTATACGGAACATTTTTATGGCAACCGTTTGGATTTCTAATTCTCTGGGCCTTACATATTTATTTTGAAACAAATATGTAACTACATTCAGTACTTTCAAGGTATAAGAAAGCCCCATATCCTGTGGCATAAACTTTCGGAATTTGAGCAGCAGTTTTAAGTCATATGATTGTCCCGTGGGTAGAGCCATGGCGTTCCCCTGTGCTTGCCCCCCCACCCCCACCCCGCCCTGGCCTCGCAAGCATGTTACCCTTAACACAGTTCGCAGTTTGGAACTGCCTGTGAAAACACTAATCATTTATTTTTTTTCTATTTGAAAAGTCCCTAAACACAAACTGATAAACTCCCAAAGAACTTGATGGCAGTTTGCAAGCGAGGCTCTCAGCTGCCAAGAAACCTTGGAGCGCCAGAAAAACGCAGCTGGAGCCTGGGGTGGAAGATCACCTGGGTGCTGATGATGTATAGCCTTACATCTGAGAGAGAGAGAGAGAGAGAGAGAGAGAGAGAGAGAGAGAGAGAGAGAGACACCGTAAGGGAATTCCCTGAGTCCTGTCAAGTCACTGGTCCCACTGGTTCAGAGGCGCACACATTGTGGTCTGATCCACAACCATGACTGCTGTCTTAAAATATCTCAAAGCATCCCCTGTGGCGTAGCAAGAAAGTTCCAGAAAACAAGCAATCCACACCCCATCTTCTAGGCTGGGGAGATAGCAAAAATGGGGTGAAGGTTAGCTGCCTGCATTTTATTTACTTAGAGAGGGGGGAGGGGAGGGGAAGGGGAAGGAGGGGGGCAGAGAGACAGCCTCAGAGATGCAGGGAGAGCGAGCATGCAAGTGTGCCTGTGGTTTGAGCCCAGAAGACAACCTCGGAAGCCATTCATTATTCACCTCAGTATTGGGACAGGGTCTTATCATCCCGGAAATCACCAGGTCATCTTGGTCAGCTGGTTGTGCACTCCCAGGACCCAACAGTCTGCGCCTCAGCACTGGGTTCCGAGATGTGGTTGGCTTTTTGTATAGGCTTTTTACTGACTTTACGCCCCAAGCTTACAAGGCTAGGTCTTTACTCTCTCAGCAAACTTCCCAGCCAGATCTATGTCTTGAAGAGCCACATTCTGAGCCAAAAGGGTGTATTCCAAATTCAAAACAGACAGACAGACAGACAGACAAAACCCCAAACAATTAATTCCTAAGCAGAAACATCAATGTATAAAGTCAGAAGTTTTAAATAATGGCTCGTTTTGATAAGATTCTCCCTCACCAAAACAAAGTGATGGGACACATCAGCCAGAGCTTTTATCCTGACCTTAATTGTCTTCTAGAAGAACATTCTTGCATCTTGTTTTGATTATTATTTCAATGTCTGTTGCCTGGTTGTCAGTCTCATGGAGGCCTCAGTGAGGAAGGTGTCATAGGTCAGCAGCTGTGACAAACACAGTGTGCCGTTTCCACAAACCAAATTATCCGCTCAGTCTGAGTGTGGACAGCGTGTGCTTGCCTCCAGGTCGCTTAGCTGTGTCAATTAGCTTTAATTTGTAACCTGACAGTGTGGGAGAATAAAGTGGCTTATGTTTTAATGGGGCATTTGTGATGGTCTGAGATATACCGAGCTGCACACATATTAAGGTAACATATTTCTGTGCACATGAAGAGGATCTCTGGATTCTTTCAGTGTCTTGAATTACTGACTAACATGTTCACGCATCTGACACCATCATGGCGTAGGTCACACTCTGTGGAGCAGGCTGTAGTAGAGCTAAGAGAAGCTTCGGCCATTTGTAATTTCCCATGCTGAGAGTCTAACTCCAGCCGAAGACTAGTACAAACTTCTTGTATCTTATGTGTTCTGACAAACCCTGTCCTGGATTGTTCAGAATATTTGAGTGTGTGTGCATGTGTACGTGTGTTTGTGCCAGTCCTCACTTTTACCAGTGTCTCACTGGTCTGGAATTTACTCAGTTGGCTGGGGCAGCTGGCCAGTGAATCACAGAGCTCTTCCTGCCTCTGTGTCCCTGGAGTTGTTGAACAAGCACACATCACCGTGCCCTGGTGTTATATGGGAATGTATCTTAGGCCTCACATGTGGGCGGTGTGAATTTTACTAACTGGGCTAGCTCCCTGGCCTGTGAGGTATTCTTAGAAAAAAGCAAACCCAACTAATCTGTTGTTTACACTCTCCATCAGTTTTTACTGTATCTTTTTTATATCAGCCTTTTGCATATGATGTTTGGATTAATCTTCTCAACAATTTCTGTTTTTTACATGAAAAGTAGTTTCAGAAAGTATAGAGTCTCACAGTAAATAAATCACATATGTAGATGTGCCTTCATGTTTTCTGGAACTCTCTTGCTAGGCCACAGGGGATGCTTTGAGATATTTTAAGACAGCAGAGTCATAGTTGTGGATCAGACCACAATGTGTGTGTGTGTGTGTGTGTGTGTGTGTGTGTGGTGTGTGTGTGTGTCTGTCTGTCTGTCTTTCTCTTTCTCTCTCTCTCTCTCTCTCTCTCTCTCTCTCTCTCTCATACGTAAGGTTATACATCATCAGCACCCAGGTGATCTTTCCATTTCAGAAAATGAAAGCAGCTTCCGGTTGAAAATGGCAACCAATATCAAGTCTGTTATTTCCTAGTCTCAGGAAAGTTATAGCCAGGACCTAAACATATCCATTTCCTGACTTAGATTTAATGGTCTTCCTCCTGGCCTGCTGCTCCTAGCTACTTCCCCGAAAGTAATGAATGGCTCCTCTCAGGGCCGTTTTGTCTAGGTGCCTGTGACTTTGAGTCTTTGTTCTGGCATTTGCAGCTGCAATTTTAATTGGATTTGTGCCACTGTGATTTAAACCCCAGCATAGCTTAATGAAAATCATAAAACTGTTTAAGTAAAAAGAGACCTTAGAGACCAGCTTGTCCCAGAGTCTCACACAAACCGTTCCCAAGCTGAAACTGGTCCCGAGTGTATTGTCTCCACAGGAGAGACCCGTGTTGGGCTCTCAACAAATTTCTGAATTGGTTGTCATTTTTTAAATGCATTTCAAATAAAAGATTGGTATGTCAGGCTTCTCATAGAAATGGGGATGCCCTCAGCTGATAGGATGTTTGTCTAGAGCATTATGAAGTCCTAGGTCCAACCCCCAACACCACGTTGAACTGGGCATAGTGGTCTATGCCTGTAATCCAAGCAGTGGGGAAAGGGAGGCAGCAGGGCCAGGAGTTCAAGATCACCCTTGGCTTCACAGCAAGTTGAAAGACAGCTGGACTACATTACAGTTTCTCAAAAATCTATATTAAATACATAATAATGATGAAACCCAACTTTTGATGGAGATTACAAACTCAGGAACACTGGGCAGCGGTGGCCCAGGCTGGCCCTCCTGCCTTTGACCTCCAACTTCCTGCACTCAGTGTGGGCACCAGCCTGTGGAGTCAGGGCCTTCCTGGAGTCAGGGCTGAGCTTTTGGGGAGTTGCGAACAGAGTCTCTGCCTGTCAGAAGTGTAAAGGCAGACCATAACCCAGAGGGCTTTGTGCTCTGCACATGTAAAAAGCATCTCACTGCTATGAAGTGGCTTAAAGAAAGATGAACAGTGTGTGGTATGAACAAAATATGTAAGGGCAAAACACACACAAACACCGAGAGCCTCAGCGCCATACAGAGTCCCTACA
The DNA here is from genome assembly GCA_964023405.1 of Apodemus agrarius. NCBI lineage: Eukaryota > Metazoa > Chordata > Mammalia > Rodentia > Muridae > Apodemus > Apodemus agrarius. The sequence continues at coordinate 177,361,504 of OZ030006.1, read as the reverse complement.
TGTTTTCTCTTTGGCTCCTTATTGGTCTGTGTGGATGGCACGTGTGGACATCGTGTGTGCATCCTGACATGTGTGAGGTGCATGTGAAGGTCCTAAGCCCATCCCAGGCCTCTTTCTTTGACTTTTTTTTGGAGAGAGTGTTTCCTCTCTGGGAGCTCTCCAATCTCAGCTGGTCTGTCCAGCCAGTTTGCCCTGGGGATGTCTTGTCTCTGCACCCCATTATGGGAGTGTGGACCCCTGCCACCCCTTCCTGGCTCTACATAGGTCCTGGGTATTCAGACTCCAGTTCTTGTGTGTGTGTGTGTGTGTGTGTGTGTGTGTGTTAAGCGCTTCACCCACTGAGTCCCCCAGCCCTTTCCTAGGTTTTCCTCAGCCTCTGCCTCCTTCAGTGCTGCTCCTTTGCTTCATGCTCAGACTTCTTCAGTGTGTTCAGCTAGAAAAAATGTTAAGTAAAGTTATTAGGGCGCTCTCTTCCAGTCTGTTTCTCTGTCTCTATTTCTGTTTGTCTGCCTCTATCTCTGTCTCTGTCTCTGTCTCTGTCTCTGTCTCTCTCTCTCTCTCTCTCTCACACACACACACACACATACACACAAGCTCAGAAAAATAATAGCAAATAACATTTACTTTTAATCATTCAGGTTTTATATGTTATTCCCTGTTTCTTTAACTATTTTTATTACAGGTAGTTATTATCTCTTAGGGTAAATGAAATGTTTAATCATATTCAAACACTAACAAAGGATAAATTTTTAAAACTTAAGGAATTAGGGTGGGTTATGTATTTTTGTGGTACAGTCTTTACCCAGAATGCCTAAGGTCCTGCGTTCAATCCACAGCATTTCAAATAAATAATATATGTAAGAGAGATAAAAGAGAGGTCTGTTTCTCCCTCCTGCTCTTTTATGCATGTATATGTATCGGGGTACTCTTGCACATGCATGTGTGTGAGTGTGCATGTCTATGTAGCAGGGGTACTCCTGCACATGCATGTGTGTGAATGTGCATGTCTATGTAGGAGGGGCACTCCTGCACATGCATGTGTGTGAGTGTGCATGTCTATGTAGGAGGGGCACTCCTGCACATGCATGTGTGTGAGTGTGCAGTCCAGAAGACAGTTTTATATGTCAATCCTCAGGCATCCTCCATGTCTCTCACTGGGACCCAAGGCTTGATAATTGGGTAGCCGACTGGACAGCGGAGGGACCTGCCTGTGTCTGTCTCCCCAGCACTGGGATCCTGAGCCGTGGCAACCACCCACAGTATCACTCTAGATGTCTCCACGCTCTGACCAGGGTTGTGCTGCAGGCCATGCAGACAGTCTTAGTGTGCATTGGGGATTTTATGGAATTCCACAGACGCTTCGATGGGTACTGTGGTTGTCATTTCCCCCCAGAGGACAATATTCTAAACTGACTGCCATGCTCACCCACACACTCAGCTTTTCTCACAGCCAGGATGTTGTTTCTTGTGTTGTCCCAGTCCGTGTGTGGACACACACAACTGTTTGCTCTGTTCAGTCAGATTATCGTGAAGGCAGTTGATCACTTTCCTTAATAGTGACATTTTCCTTTCAAGAGCCTTACAACACCAGCCCATATGGTGCACAACCCAAAGTCCAGCACCTAGGACACTGAAGGAGGAGGATTTCTGTGCATTAGAGGCCAGCCTGGGCTGTATAGTGAATTCCAGGCCAGCCTGAGCTACATTTCCCTGTCTCAAACAGAGAAAAGAATCTCACCCTGATCCTCCCTTCTGAAGTTTACTAACTTCACATTTTAGCAAATGTGAGGCTGTTACAAAGTCACAGTGACCCCACAGGAGGGTGCAGAAGAGATAGATCTCAGCAGCGCATCTCAGCCGGCATTCTAGAAATCGCTGTTATCCTGTTCTTAGAAGACACCACCTCTGAGGGCTCTCCCTCCGGGCCGCGAGGCAGAGGGAGCAAGAGCAGGCAGGGCTCAGATGGCTGTGAGGATGTGGAAGGACTTCTGGAGACCACTGTGGTGAGACAGCACCACTCTGTTGTCCCCTGGGGTGGGGTGTGCAAGGGCTGTTCCCGGTACAAGTGGAAAGGGCTGATTGGTCATAACACAGTACCTAATTATCATGGCGGCAGGAAACCAGAGCAGGACATGTGTGCTGAGTTATGCTGTGTGTGCAGAGAGCTCCGCACAAGGTTGTTTTTCAGACAAGGCCAGGCACCTGTGCTCAGAGACGCTCTCCAGACAAGGTGAGGCCAAGACTGAGCCACCAAGCAAGGGAGCCATCCCATCTGTTTGTGTTGAGCTCAGTAAGCCGTCCAGACATGGGGGACTGCAACCGTCACAGCAGCGCTCTCCAACCCCTGGCCTACCACAGACAGGGCCCAAGACCCTGACAACCTCGCATGAGAGACCTTTTCTAAATCTTTTTTGTCTGCATGTTTACGTGATTACTGGTCACAGGAATGGGATCTGAGTCCCAGCTCTGGCCCAGGGTGGAGAGAAGTCAGTCTGAGCTGCTGAAAAACTGGTTACTGACGAGCAAATGCATTCTGGGGAGGACTAAACATAATTGCTTCTCCCTTTGAGATTTTATCCAAATGGGCCTGTCAATAACCCGGGTCCTACAGGAAAGCAGTGTTGTAGAGAACTAGTGTAAAGTCTGCCTGAAGATGGACCTGGGCACAGCTGTGCCTCCTTGACTGTCTATACCCCACCCACGATGTGCTGCAGGGTCCCCGAGCCTTGGTCCATTCTTCCCCTAGTGGGCTGTTTTCCTCTGCAGGGTCCCTGTGACCATTCACCCCTCTCCTCCCTAGGAGGTGCCCCACCCTACTCTGTAATGAACCGCGACTGGCTTGCACACCGTGCCAAGTGTCTCTTTCTACTTCACTTGATGGAGACCTCAGGGGTGGGGAGCTGAGTGAGGCCAGCACTCATTCACATCAGTAAGGAGAGCCTCCCTGCTGCAGAGAGCAGACAGGAAGTGGGCTCAGCTGTAAGATCTTACAGCCTGCCCTTAGGTAGCCAGGGTTTACCTCCCCTGAAGTTTTCACAGCTTCCCCAAACACCGCTACCACATGTTCAAGCACATAAGCCTGTGGGAACATTGCATATTAAACTATGCCCAGCAGATTTGCATGTAGGGGGTTATTGTGGACATCCTGAAGGAAGCAGGGATAAATCAGAGAGGAGTTGAACTCATATTGGTCCGTATAACATCAGGCCATAGGCAAACCTGTAGAGCATTTTCTTAGTGATTGATGTGGGAGGGCCCAGCCCATTGTGGGCGGTGCCACCCCTGTGCTGGTGGTCCTGCATTCTATAAGAAAGCCCTTCTTGAAGCAGATGTGCTGGGCCACCCAGGGATGGAAGCATGGGCTAAGTGACAGCTGAGAGTCATTCCTGGGAAGGACGCAGACTACTGACCTGGCGAGCTGGGGTCCCTCCCCATTTGTGTTTTAGAGGAGGCCTGGCTCCATGGCTTGTGTGCCCAGGGGGTTAATGACAAAACCCGTAAGCACCACCTACCCAGTGCTTGCACACCAGCAGATATAATTATCACATTTACTATTATGATCTGTGTACTGGCTAGTTTGGTGTGTCAACTTGACACAGGCTGGAGTTATCATAGGAAAAGGAGTTTCAGTTGGGGAAGTGCCTCTATGAGATCCAGCTGTGGGGCATTTTCTCAATTAGTGATCAAGTGAAGGAGGGCCCCTTGTGGGTGGTACCATCTCTGGGCTGGTATTCTTGGGTTCTATAAGAGAGCAGGCTGAGCAAGCCAGGGGAAGCAAGCCAGTAAGTAACATCCCTCCACGGCCTCTGCATCAGCTCCTGCTTCCTGACCTGCTTGAGTTCCAGTCCTGACTTCCTTTGGTAATGAACAGCTGTGTGGAAGTGTAAGCTCAATACACCCTTTCCTCCCCAACTTGCTTCTTGGTCATGATGTTTGTGCAGGAATAGAAACCCTGACTAAGACAATCTGATAGATGGGTATCTGTGGAACACTCCATATTTGAAGATAAAGGAGAGTCTGTTAGAAAGTGCAGAAATAAATAATGAGGGACTCTGTCCATACTGACATATGATCCTGGAAGGACTTCTGCTGAGTCCAGCGACTTCTGTGACAACCCTGGGACAGTGAACACCTGGTCAGGCAGGACTCTCTTGGCTTTTCGAGTGGTGTGGATGAAGCCAGGCCATGAGGCAGATTTTCTAGAACGAGAATCATTTATGGAGTGCCCCTGGGCTATCATCCGGCTTTCTTTAGTAGTTTTAGCGTGTCCCCTAGATGATAAATAATGAACAGAGGCAGGGAGATGACAGACAAGGACAAAGCAGAGAATCTGGACTGATCAGATGAGGTCCCGAATGTGCGAGCACCACGATCTGTGACCTCAGACAAACTCCACAGCCTCCCTGTGCCTCTGGGCCTCTACCTGCAAAGTGTGGATGTTGGTTGCCACTTCAAGGGGGCTGTAAGACCGTATTGGTAGAGTAACACAGTGAAATACCTTGTGGGACTTACAGATGTCCAGTGACTCCGGCCGTTGCTCCTGCCGTCACTGTTATGCTGCTGTAGTATAGCATTTCCTCTCAGCATAGCATAACCACCCCATCACTGCCGTGGAACCAAGATGATGTTGGCCCCATACTCATGACAATAAATAACGTGATACAAGATTTATGGCAATGGGTAATGGTAACCCCCATCTTTAGTAAAACTGGGACGGCAGAACTACCAGACACCCTCATATCAGACCCTTTGGTGCCCCTGCTCCCTGGCGGCATGTGGCCTAGCAAGAGGGGTGCTGGGATTAAACAGGAAGCAGGAGGCCAGATAGAGGGGCAGCTCTTAGGTTATCAGCATGGTGGGACTTTTTGCTGATACTGTTCTTTTGTCAGTGGACCCTCCTCTAAGAAACCTCTTGCTCTATAAACAGGCCCCCAGACTCACTGTTCATTAACCTGGGCTGACTTTGTTCTAGACAGCGTTCCTGTCTGGGGTAAACAGACCTCTGTTGATGTCTCACCATGACAAGTGTTTCCACCCATGCTCCTGCCAGGGAACTCGTCACTCCCCAATCTCAGACTTGTCTCTGGTTGTCTGAGAATTCACAGGGCTTGAAATCAAGGATGGATGACATTTGCACTCCACTCTGAAGTGTCTAACTGTGGAACTTTCCTCTTCCTCCTGAAGGTGTCAGAGGGAGCAGGACCCTAACTGGCCAGATAATGAGACAGGAAGTCCCTTAGTGGGAAGTCGCCTCTAGGAGGTACTACTGTTTCTTTGACTTCAAATTCAGACTCTTCCTCCCTGACAGCATTTATTCCCTCAAAGGTATTTCCCAGAGTCATCTGTTTCACTGTCAGCATCCCCGATGGAAAGTCACACCAGACATATTTGCTGGGACAGATCTTCGCCTCGGTGTTGCTGTTCCCCATGACCTGCAGGTCAGAGTCCGTGGCATCACGAGTGTGTAAACATGTTATTCCTGGGCTGGGAGTTAGCTCAGCTGGAGTGTGCCTCGAAATCATGAGGACCCTCAGACCCTAGTGAGCTAGTCCAGTGAGAGGGGTGTGTGTGTGTGTGTGTGTGTTCAGGAGTGTCGTACACGTATGTATGGGTGGTGCATGTGTGAGGCAGCACCTGAAGATGGCACTACAGGTTGTCCTTTGTTCTGTACACACATACCACATACAGGAACACACAGACACACTCACCACACATACACACGTGCACACAAACACATGATCACATGTACACACATGTATTACACATACGTGTGCACACCAACACATAACATGTGTGGTCTGTACACATGTGCCACACACAGGAAAACAAACACACATGCACCATGCAAACATACACCACACATACATACATGTACTATATTCATGAACACAACATACACATGAACACACACTAACACACACACACATTAAATGAAATTGAAAATTCTGTTTTGTGTTTGCACATAGCCAATTTTCAGATGCCAGTAACCCTGAGTGACTCGTGGCTATTGCCTTGAGCAGCAGAGATGTGGGTTATTTGGTCATCATTGAAAGTTCTCTGGACAGTTCTGTTGCAAAGCCATCCTATGCAGGCTTCCTTAGTAATGCCAGCCCCGCCTGTCTGCCAAGGCTTCTCTCCCTCTCTCGCTTTTACCATCTGGATGGTGAGGCTCTGACTTCCGGTGCCTTATTCTCCCCTTTGTCTACAACACCTACTATGTGCTGTAAGCACAGCTAGCTCTTAGTAAGTACCTTCTTTTTCACACAAGTACTTAAGAACTCACATTTGTCGATGGATAGGAATAGTAGGAATAGTAGATAGGAATAGTAGATTTGGGGTTCGCTAATATCTACAGAGACTTATAGTTTGGTCTAAGGACCATCAGGTAAAGGATTTAAAGCAGAGAATAGATGGGAAGAAGCAAAAATGGATAATGACTTCCCATGTTGTGAATCAGGAAAGAGGAAGCCAGGTTGGTAGATCCTGGGCACGGGCTCGCTCAGACACTTTCTCCCGCTTCAGCATTTTGTCACAGGCGAGTCCTGAAGCCCTGGATGGAATTATCTTGGCTGGAACTTGCGTGCTAGAGTAAACAGAAATCTGAGCGTGTCAACAAATCATTTCATTAATCAGAGTAGGCGGGCTGGAAGGCAGAGCAGCGGCTCTGCTGACACAACAGGGCTGAGGTCTCAGCTGTGGGGGGAGGAGAGGGAGGCGTGGCAAATACTGGGGACCAGAGCACAGGCTGGGGTGGGGGTGGTGGGCTGTGAAACCAAAAACCAGAAATGAGGTTAGCAAATCAGACCCGTGTCACTCAAGAAAGTATATGTCTGAACCTACCCAGAGCTCAAACATAAATTTAAAAGCGGAGATCGGAGCCATCATGCAGGTGGGCGGAGGTCAGGAGCGGGATAGGGATGGTTTTAAGAAGGGGCTCAAATCTGCGCCCCAGTGTACACATGGCAGTCACAGTAAAGCAAACGGGACCCGAGATACAAACGCTGCACAGGAGCAGATGCCAAGGCAGTTAGCTTGCCTGGGTGCCAGCTCTGGGTACACCTTATGTTTCATTCCAAGTTAGCAAATGTTAAGACATTGCCACGCATTAAGCAGGCTGTGTATCCCAACCCACCATATCGTTATCACCAAGTTGGAGCCTGGGTGGGGTGTGGGCAAACATGTCGGCGGTGCCGAGCTGGAGAGAGTGAGGTCAGCTGGCCCTCTGGATCTTTACCTTACCAACGACACCCTGCACACTCCTCATCTAGACCCGGGATTCCTCGACCTTCTAACACTGTGACCCTAAATACAGCTCGTCATGTCGTGGTGACCCCCAACCACAAATTTATTTTCTTTACTGCTTAATAGCTGTACTTTGTAACTGTAATCAATGATAATGTAAATATCTGTGCTTTCTGATGGTCTTAGGTGACCCCTGTGAAAGGGTTCAACCCGAAGGGGTCACAACCCTCAGGTTGAGAACCTTTGACCGCCTTAAATGGCTACCTATTTCCAAAAAGGCAACAAAGAAAATTGTATTTTGGAGACACTTTGGTTAAAGGTGGCAGTGTCTTCAGGTAGGGTTTGTATGTGAAAGGCGTTCTGTTGGACTTAGGCATGTTGCTGACCCCAAGCCCTTATCAAGTCCGTGGGCTCGCTATGGTCCACAGGCCATGATCGTGCCGGACCCTCAGTAAGATGTCTGTCCCGAGCACATGGGCTTTCACCTTGCAGCTTCCTGCGTGGGCGGACAAGGCCACACGGTAAGCTCAAGGTTTCTTTCTTTCTCCCCAGCCCCTTTCATTTTTTGACATAGTCAGAAGGAATATATTGTTAACTGTCTGAATGAAAGTGCAATAAAAATTATAAGTAATAAAATGTATATTATAGTGTCTTAGTGTTACATGGAGTTTTTCTTTTTTTAATTTTTTATTGGTTATTTTATTTACATTTCAAATGTTATCCCCCTTCCTGGTTTCCTCTCCTTCCCCTAACTCCTCCCTTGGGGGTCCCCCTGCTCAGTCTGATGGTTGGCTGCAAGCATCTGTATCTGTATCAGTAAAGCTCTGACCAAGCCTCTCAGGAGACATCCATATCAGGCTCCTGTCAGCAAGTACTTCTTGACATCAGCAATAGACTCTGGGTTTGGTATCTGCATGTGGGATGGATCCCCAGATGGGGCAGTCTCTGGATGGCCTTTCCTTCAGTCTCTGCTCCCCTCTTTGTCCCTGTATTTCCTTTAGACAGCAGCAATTCTGGGTCAAAATTTTGAGAAGGGTGGGTGGCCCCATCCCCCAATCAGGACCTTGCCTAACCTCTGGCTGTAGTTACCATCTACAGGTTCTTGCTCCCTTTTGTTGGGTGTTTCAGCTAATGTCATCCCTTTCTGTTACCCCCCAGTTGCCCATCCCCCATTGTTCAATGTCCTGGCCCTCTGTACATCTCCCTATCTCCTCCCACAAGCTCAAGGTTTTCATTGGTTCACAAATCACCCAAAGACTAACTTGAGGTCAGAGTTGGTGACCTCCCTAAACTCCTGGTTGATCTCAGCCGCAGTAGGGCCCTGTGGCCATATTGTGACTGCTCTCCCCCAGTGGAGCGCTTGTCAGACCCCTTTGCCCCCAAGCGCCAAGCTCCAGATCGCCAGTGCCGTCACGGCGTTCTGAGCGCATAGCATCACTTCCCAGAAAATGGACGGACATTTCGTCATCTCTGCTTGTCACTTTCACCTGAATCAAAGCCATAGCTGCTCCTGCTGGTGCAGGCTGGTGGTCCTTGCTACTGAGGAGGCTGAGGCAGGAGGATCACTGCAAGTTCCAGGCCATCCCGGAACTTGAGATGCTTTATCAAAAAGAGTGAAAAGAAAGGCTCGGTGCAGTTCAGTGGTAGAGTGGGCACCCATCCCATGTGGCATCCATGTATCACATGCCTGTCCCATGTAGATCACATGCCCATCCCATGTAGATCTGTGTACAGGAGACACTCATTCTGTCAGTCTGCACCTTGAATGTCTATCCCACATACTAGGCACTGTGAGGAGCAGGTGCAAAGGGGACCCTCAATTTGAGTATGTAAAGAACACAGCCTGGTGTGCTAGCCCTGACGCCTTTAGACATGATTCAGAATGTGATGGAGAAAACATCCCATTCTTATACCTGTGGGGTCTCAGCTGAGTGTGTGAAGTAGCCAAGAAAGTATGTACTGATCACTACCCTGCTCCAGGTATGTTTTAGAAAAAAACTTTCAAACAAAGGAGGGTCCTAAGAACAATATCTCTTTGTTCTGAAGCTGTAGAGTCCTTAGAGAAGAGCAGTAAAGTCTCTGACAAAGAGAAGAAACAAAAATGGGCAGCTAAATACATAGGCTTGTAAAAAATTATGTTTTGTTACACACTTACATATGTACAGACAGTAGCAATCTGCAATCTGCAGAAATACGGTCAGGCCACCACCGCGTATCTGTGTGCTTTCTGTGGTGGTCATAGTGTTCCATTGTCAAGACAGACTACAGGAAGTAATCTGCTTGGGAGAATAGATTTATTTTGACAGTTTTGGAGATTCTGAGTTAGCTGGCCTTTTGGCTCTGTGCCTGTGATGAGACAGCCTCACAGAGGGGTGTGTCTTGTGAGCAAAGCTTCTCAGCCTGTGGAAACCAATAAGCAAAGGGGGGGGGGCGGGGCAGGCTGGCGCCTCAGTCTTCCCTTCCAGGGGCTGTCCCCAGTGACTCTGCGTCCTTTTAGTAAGCTCTGTCCTCCAAGGCTGCAACAGTTCCCAGTAGTCACAGTGGAAACCAAGCCTCTAGCATGCGAGCCCGTGCTTAGAGGAAACCATGTGCAGGAGTGTGTACGTGCATGTGCATGCATATGTGCACATGGGTATGCACGGATGAGTGTGTGCATGTGTGGAGACCAGGGAGGGCAGAAAGACTATGAGAAGGAAATGAAGGCAGAATTTTGTTTCACAATCATTGAGTAGCTTGGACAGTTCAATAATCATGTTCAGGAGCAGTAACAGCCGAGGGGAGAGTTTGGAGCCAGATGGCTTGAAGGCGGATAAAGGGAGCTGGCCTTGAATATGTTAATAGTAAGCACTGCTGATAACTTAATATATAAAACTATGTATTCTTGTATAATACACAGATACACACACACACACACACACACAGATTATGTACCAATAGTAAGTAGAAATGTCCTTCACGTCCCAAAGTTGGGAATATGACATTAAGATTTCTTTAATAGCAGAATTAAGCCACCTTTATTTATAAACTATGTGTCAAATAATTTTAAAAGACATCTATATGGAATTTACTATAAAAAACAAGTACATTTTTAAACTGATGAAATATGCATATCGTTTGCAGCCGTATCCAGCTGTTGATTACATGATTTCTTAAAAGCCAATAATTATTTCAATATTCACCTAAAATATCCTGATTAAGTGAGAAGATAAACAAATCCAACATCAGAAGATGAAAGGGAGTCTGTATGTAAAATCATGAAAGAGGACACTAGAGAATCACTCAAGTGCTCGAGGAAAGATTATGTAAATATCGTTTTTCAAAAATTGAAATGTAAAAAAGTTCCAAAAGTGGTAGACTATTAAATCATAAATATGCATGACCATGAAGCAATACTGAAGACACTACACATTTCTCCTTAGGATAAACATCCAATGAAAATAGAAAACATTTTTAAAGTACCCTGATTGCCAAGTGTTTACATCATTCTCAGCTTATCAGTCTAAAATAAACACAGAGATTTACGCAGAAAGGTAAATGAAGCACACTTTCCTCTTTTTCTCTTTTTATTCTTTTTTTTTTCTTTCCCCCGAGACAGGGTTTCTCTGTGTAGCCCTGGCTGTCTTGGAACTCACTCTGTAGTCCAGGCTGGCCTCGAACTCAGAAATCCGCCTGCCTCTGCCTCCCAAGTGCTGGGATTAAAGGCGTGCGCCACCACGCCCTGCTTCTTTTTCTCGAACACATCCCTTCAGGATCAGGAGTTTCCATAGTAGAAATGGTTCTCAAGAGCTCTGTGAGGCTTGTGCTCCTCAGCACGAGGAGATTCAGGAGTTCAGATTCCCTGTAGCCAGCCTGCTAGGAGGGAAAGAGGCAGGCAGGCCTCACTGACCAGCCAGCCCAGCATTATCCATGAGTGCTACGCTCAGTGAGAGAAACCATCTCAAAAAATAAGTACGTGGTGACCAATGGCCCCTGCACATGTGCACATGTGTGCACACGCATACACATTTACATCCATGCATACATACCACTGATACCCATGCACACAATTACTTATAAAGCTGAGTAAGTATATTCGCCAGGACATTTCTCAAATATAAATTCATTTCACTGGTTTGACCTAATAGGAATGTGGCCTTGTGGTGCCTGACTTTGGGAGGGGCGATGGCTCTAAGGTCTACCTACCCAAGCTGGGAATTTAAGATGAATGCCAGCATGACTGTCACTCATTTTAAAAGTGGTACGACCATCATCCTCATTTGCACACAGAGAAGGCAGAGTTCAGAGTGACTTCCGCGTCATGCCCGCGGAGGAGTTAATGAAGGACTGGGATTTAGGGAGCCCCAGCTTTTATGATGACTCCACAGCCTGCCCATCTAAACCAGCCGTCACTCAGGGTGATTAATTTTATCTCGGGGAGTCAGGAGCCTGTAAAATAACCTGCCCAAGGTTGTGCTGAAATGAAGTGTTAGGGCAGGATTAAAATCGGAGTCTGTCTGAGTCCATGGTTGGCTGCTCTCTGTGCGAGATGTGTCTGAGCATTCTACTACATACTGGACCTTGCAAGTCCACTGGGCCAGCGGTGGGCCAGGGAGGCATGAACCTGTGCCGCCATGCCAGCCTGCCCCGCCCGCTGCTGCAGGTCAGAACCGCTTCACTCTGTGCCTTTAGGGCCCTCCCTGTATCCTGCACCTTATAACCCTCAGATGCCAGTGTGTGTGTGTGTGTGTGTGTGTGTGTGTGCGCGCGCGCACACACACACACACACACACACACACACACACACACACGGGTCGATGTTAGGTCACTTCCTCTGTAGCCCCCACCCTGTTCTTTGAGACAGGGTTTCTCCCCACCCCAGAGCTTACTGCCCAGCTCTCCCTGCTCGTTACAGCCCCAGCAGCCCTCTTCTCTCTGCCCTGTCTTATCTGCTGTAATTCGGCTCACGCTGTCACGCCTCCCTTTCCCACGGGTGAATGGGCACTAGGGCTCGGAACTCAGGCCCTCCAGCTTGTGAAGCAAGCTCTGCCCAGGGGTCACTGCAGCCGGAGGACTGATGTGGGAAAAAGCACCCTGCTCAGTTTTGTTGACTCAACACAACCTAGAGCCACCCAAGAAGGAGTGCCAGCACCACAGTGATGATTTCCAGATCAGACTGGCCTGTGGGGAACGGTCCTGGGTGTTGATGGGTATGGGCAGTGGCTTCCCTCTGTAGATGGCCCTGGGTTGTATGAGAAGGTAAGCTGAGCAGGAGCCAGAGGGAGCAAGTCAGGAAGAAGTGTTCATCTGTGGTTTCTGCTTCCAGCGCCGGCCTTGGCCGCCCTGCGCAATGGCCGAGATTTCTTCCCCAGCTTGCTTCTGGTCATCGTGTTTGTCACAGCAGCAGAAAGCATCTAGGAAAAGACACAGCCTGTTGCCCTGAACACAGGCAGGGCTGTGAGGAACATCATGTGTGTTTAGAAGCTCTTTGACACTGTGGCCAGCTGTACAGATCTGCGGGGTCATTTCTGAAAAGCATATGGGAGGAGGAGGGGAACTGGGGAGGGGACGGGACGTAAATGTCAGTCAGTAAATGTGGGCTGACTGACAGTGGAAATAAAACTTGGGGATTACAGACACCCACAGATGTCTTCTCCTTAGGGAGTACACAGACCTTTGGCATTTGCAGAAAAGGGTGTGTGTTAGAGAGAGGACTGTTGAAACCAGGTGCTAGAACTGTTAAGCAGCCATTAGAGAGATTCTAGGTAGAGTGTCTATCTAGAGAGAGTCTATATAGGATGACTAACACTAAGCCTAACCCTAACCCTAACCCTAACCCTAACCCTAACCCTAACCCTAAGCCTAAGCCTAAGCCTAAGCCTAAGCCTAAGCCTAAGCCTAAGCCTAAGCCTAAGCCTAAGCCTAAGCCTAAGCCTAAGCCTAAGCCTAAGCCTAAGCCTAAGCCTAAGCCTAACCCTAACCCTAACCCTAACCCTAAGCCTAAGCCTAAGCCTAAGCCTAACCCTAACCCAGTGTTGGTAAGGACTGCTTGTGGAGGAGGATTTTCCTAATCGGCTCACCAGCAGCAAGTATGGCCGTAAAGTGGAAAGAAGGAAGTTACTTCTTGAGAGTCCAGTGATGGTGTGATGATTCTCCTCAGCCCTGAGCTTCCTCAGCAAACCTGGGGCTGACAAACCACTCACTCCTGGAGTCCTGGCCCAGCTGGCTGGCAGTATGTGAGCGACAGAGAGCAGCAGACACGGCTGGAGCTGGCGTCTCCTCTCGCAGAGATGTGGAACTCTGCCACACAGTTCTCTACTGAGCTCCAGCTTTTGATTCTACTGATCCTAATGACTGGGAGGAAAACATCCCTGAAGAAATAAGACAGACCCATCTATTTTCTTGCCAGGAAACACTAATCTAGGGGACACGACCACTAAGGTATGAGGATCATTTAGAGAATGTAAGGCTTTTTCCTGACAAAACAATTCTTCATACATAACTGTAGAGTAAGCTGCTTGGGAAATTACATGATGTTAGGTATATGTTTTATGAATGTTAGCTTACCTCTTCTAAGCAATAGACCACTTTGAAGGGGTTAGTCCACAACATTCATTATCTGCATATCACATTGAAACCCACAAAGCAAACATGTAATCTGGTTGGGTTGCTAACACAAACACAATCGCTGTTGCTAGTTAGGTGAAGTCTTACAAGCAAAGTCCTAGAAAAGACTGATTGAAACAATGTGTTTTCCTGGGGAAAAAAGGGATTAGGGCCTTTGATCTACTGGGGCAGTCTCCCAGATGAACCAGGATAGAATTGATTTGGTCTGAAAAGCTAGAAGACTAACTTCAGAGAGAGGCATCCTGGGATGGTCCCATGGTCCCTTGGCTTTTTCATTTATATTTTCCCTAATTTTCTGGGGAGATAGGCACCACAGCTGCACTCCTCATCTAGAAAAACAGACCCTAACCTACACCGTGACCCTGGCCAGCAGCCTGCAGAGGCCAAGGAGGCCTTAGGATGAAGGCAGTTGTGTTTCAAAGTGGACCCGGTGTCCACCCGGTTCAACAGATTGAGATGTCTTGAACCAGTCATCTCCCTGGAACCACACTCCAGCAGAAGTGGAAGGTAGCTAGCCCCTCCTCTCTCTGTCTGCCGAGTTTGCTCACAGGATGGAAGGCCTGAGCCCTGAGCAGCGGGATCTCCGGGGTTCTTCCTCTTCCTGGCTGTGCCTATGGCAGAGGTGGCTCTTACAGCAGTCCTTGCAGGCCGCTGTATTGGAACTGAGTTATGGGGACTCGGTGTTAGGCCTGGGATGGATCCTGTGCCAAACAGTGTCCTTCCCGCAGTCTGTGATCTATTGCTTGCATTCTGCATTTACAATGCTTGTTTTTTGAAACGCAGATAGTTCTTCCTGCCCGCCGAGGAGCTGATTCCCAGCTCAGTCTCACGGTTTAGGCTGACACCCTCATCTTCATTGGCTTGTCTGTTTGTTTGAGACAGAGTCTCTTCCTGCCCAGATGGGCCTGCATTTAACTACGTAGCTGAGGCTGGCTTTGAACTCCCAATCCTCCTGCTTCCACCTTCCAAGTGCTGGGGCTACAGGTGCCTTCAGTTGCTTCTGCTGCTGTGATAACACCACACCAAAGCAGCCTGGAAGGAAGGGTTTAGTTGGCGCACACGTCCTGACCACAGTCTATCACTGAGGGAAGTCCTGACCACAGTCTATCACTGAGGGAAGTCAATGCAGGAGCTCCAGCAGGAGCAGACTCTGGGACCATCAGGGCAGTGCTGCTCACTGCTTTGTCCCTGGTGGCTTGCTCAACTTCCGTCCCTATACCAGCCATTAGCCCTGGGGTGGGGCCACCCACATCAACATTCAATAAGAAAATGCCCCACGGACGGACTGCTCGCAGGACGTCTGATGGAGGCAGTTCCTCAGATGAGATTCCTTCTTCCTAGATATATTTAGGTTTGTGTCACAGTGACAAAAACTAACTGGTGTAGTTATGTATATGGTAACGCCTGACTCTGTCTACCATTTTGACTTTGTTACTCACAGAGTACAATTCTTGCTGCTGAAGCCTAGCACCGTGCTTTTAACAGGGACGCCTTTTCTAAGGATTGTTTCTGAAATGATTAGTTAAAAGGAAAAAAAAATCCTCTTGTGGTCATGTCACCAGAAAAATGGCTCCAAATGGCTGTAATTTACTGAGGAACTTTCTGTGGCCAGTGACTGAATCAGAGATGGAGAACTGCATTCTGTCGGTTGCGGGTCACTCTGATGCACAGCAGGGTCCCCTCCCTTCCCAGGCCACTTTCTTTGGGGAAAGCAGGGTGATCAAGGTCACAGACGAGGTGAGTTCTCGTGGCCTCGGCTACGTCGCTTTGTTTATCCTCAGAGCTAAGAAATCACGCCACGCATGAAGTTATATAATGATAATCATCTGATTCTCTGTGAGGAAATAAAACGGGAAAGTTAATTTTAGGTTTTAAATACAAATAATCAAATGGCTATCGTTGCATAACTCCATGCATACCATTTTACTGGACGTTGTGAAACAATTAATAGGAAGCAGATTTCACTCTCACCAAGAATTCCTGGCTGGCTCTGAGTGCCACACCCTTCGTAGGAATGCAGGGAAGAGGGGGTGTCTCTCTTGACAGGCTGGATCTTCACACTACCTCGGGGGTTCAGAGGTCAGGGCCACCACGTGTACTCCCTCTAATAGAAATGCGGTTCCGACTGAAAATGTAGCAGAAAGGCTGTCTTGTAAATTTCGTGCAGCACTTTACATGATTTTCGTCCCTTTACACTGATGGTCTTAATTGTTAAATCACACCTGTTTATTTGTGCACACACCACAGCGCACGTGTGGCAGGCAGACAGCCAAGGAGAGGAGCCGGTGCCGGTGGCTCTAGGAACCCAACAGCACATCAAGCTCAGCAGCCTCTACCCGCTGAGCCACCCTGCCCGGCCCTGTCTATGCTCCTGACTCTATACATGACTCTATACATTTACAACGCCTGCCGTTAGCTCTGATCTTTACAGGTGCCAACAAATACTTTTTGGATGAAAGAATTCATGACTAAATGAAGTTTGGTGATTTATAGATGGAAATATATAGAAAAAATTTGAGGAAGATTTTACAGCAATATCTCCAGGAGAAGGGAAAGTTTGGGGAGAATCTAGACATGTAGGGAGGGATGAGCTGGCGGGACAGAGAGCGGAGGTGCCGGCAGGTGCCGGGGAGTCATAGTGTCTGCAGAGACGGTTCCCACCACCTTGGGGCTTTCACAGCTCTGAGCCCCCAACTCTGAGGAAGGAAAACTTTCTCTACTAACTGGAATTTCTCCATATTTATAAATTAAACAAAGAAAGATAAATTGGTCATAAATAATGTTATTTTCTTTTTTTCTATTTTTTTAGTATAGAATAGAGTTTATTCAGGGCATGGAGAGGGGAGCTAAGAGGGTAGGAGAGAGAGAGAGAGAGAGAAGAGGAGGAGGAGGAGGAGGAGGAGGGGAGGGGAGGGGAGGAGAGAGGAGAAGAGAGGAGAGAAGAGGAGAGGAGAGAAGAGGAAAGAAATAGAGGCCGGCCATGAACACATGGAGAGAGGGGAAGGGATGGAGGAGGAGGGGGAGAGCGAGGGGACAGGAAGCAAGAAGGAACGAGCCCGAGAGAGAGAGAACAAGAGCCTGTCATTTTCTGTAACTAAATTAGAACCTTTGAGCTGATGAATTTCCTTCATAGATGGCATTGAGCCTCCATTAAGGAGGCGGGGCGAGACCGTAGCATTGAAGCTATAGACAGTGAGTCTTAGGGCTCATTAAGGTCGTCCTTAGTTGCATCGTGAGTTTGAGCACAGCCTGAACTACATGGAGACCCTGTCTTCCAAAACCAAAGTGCAAAACCAATTGAGAACTTTCTGGAAAATGTTATGGCAAATTTGTATCTTGGTTTAGGGATGTAACTATAAATTTTACCTGAGTTTCTTACAGTCAGGGAAGTTTCTTGATCTATCACTCCTTTAAAATGCTCAGCTCTTCCCAGATGTGAGTGAATTCATATCTTTCAAATCAATATCAGATGTTTCAGCTGAAATCCATGGATTGATTCTGCCTCACATGCAAAAACTGCCACCCCCCCAGGGCTTGCCCTCAAAGTCACCCATAGAGAGCCCACGAGGCTTCGCATCTCTCGAAAACTACCTTTGAGTCAGAACATGTCTGACAGATCTAGCTTTCTCAGAAAGATTAACTATTTCATTGCTTGTTGTTTATTGTTCATTGTTTAAAAATATCACTTGAGTTTGGACTAGAGATATACAGTAAAAAGTTAAACTTTCAGCATTTAGTACCAGTGGCAGGCGCCATGGAGGATGTGGAGCAGCTGGAAACTCCTGTGCACTGCAGGCAGACATGCGCACAAGGACAGCTGTTCATGAAAAGGCTTTTCATTATCTCTCAGTGACATAGCAAGGGAATGCACCATGTACATGTGTGTGTGTGTGTGTGTGTGTGTGTGTGTATGTTCATGCACATGTGTGCACACACACACCACACACACACACACACACACACACACACACACACACGCACGCACACTTTCATTAAGGTATATTAGACTGTTCATAAGAGTCAGAAACAGGAAACCAGCCACGTGGCCGTCACATTAGAAGGGGTGAGTAGGTCCTGTCCCAGTCTTACTGAGACATGGCAGTGAGATCCACATGAACCCGCACAGCACACAACCGTGCAGTGAGGCTTGGAAGCATGGTACCAACCAAGCAAGGATTCCTGCATGATTCTGTTGTTACACAATTCCAATCCAGACCTGAAGGCAGGAGAGTGATTGCTTCTGGGGTGGTAACGACATGTGGGCCACAAAGGGGCTTTTCTGGGAGCTAGAGACACTCTTGGCCTGCTGCTTGATCTGGGTGCTAGATACACAAGCTGCTGCTGCACCTGTGAGGAGGCACCTGCTGCTGCACCTGTGAGGATGCACCAGTGAGAATGTACCTGCTGCTGCACCTGTGAGGATGCACCTGCTGCTGCACCAGAGGATGCACCTGTGAGGATGCAACTGCTGCTGCACCTGTGAGGATGCACCAGTGAGGATGCACCTGCTGCTGCACCTGCTGCTACACCAGAGGATGTACCTGTGAGGATGCACCTGCTGCTGCACCTGTGAGGATGCCCCTGCTGCTGCACCTGTGAGGATGCACCAGTGAGGATGCACCTGCTGCTGTACCAGAGGATGCACCTGTGAGAACACACCTGCTGCTGCACCTGTCAGGATGCACCTGCTGCTGTTACAGGCTTGTGAAGTGTATGACAAGACAATAAACAGCTGATGACATGCTCCAGGGTCAGAGGTCAGAGGTAAGACACTGAACAGGAGACACATAGGTGCTGCTCCTTAAACTGATAGCAAATTTGTCAAAATATTTTCCAGCCATTGTTCGCTGAGTTTGCACTTTGGATTTTGGAGACAGAGTCTCTATATAGTTCATGCTGTTGTCACACTCACTGTGTAGGAGGACCACAACTTCAGATTCTCCAGCCTTTAGCTTCTGAGTCATGGGGTTGTAGGCACGCACCTTCACACATGGTTTTGTGTGGTGCTAGGAGCTGAGTCCAGGGCTTCGTGCATGCTCAACCAGCGCTCCACCAGCTAAGGACAGTTCCAAACTCTGGCTGCATTTTCAAGAGATTTGCAGCTTCCACTGGAATTGCCCTGGGCAATCTGAGGCCTGTGCCCTTTGATGCAGACGAGTCACTCTCTGCTCTCAAGTATCTGAGACCCAGATCCAGAGGCTTGCTTGCCGTCCTTAGAAGGCTGGAATACTGTGCTCAGTGACGGGGGAGGATGGTGTGGATGCAGCTCTACAGCTTGCTGTAGTTAGGTTAAATGAGATGCTGTATAGAGGAGTATATTATAGTACATTATAGTATGTAGGGAGTCTAGAGGGGGTGGAGACATGGCCCACTGGTTAAGAGCACTTTCTGCTTTCGCAAAGGATCAAGGTTTAGTTCCGAGTGCCCACGTGGCTCACAACCACCTGTAGCTCCAATTCCAGGGATGCTTGACACCCTCTCCTTTCCACAGACGTGTGCATGTGCATATACATACATGCACATGGTATATTCATACATGCAGGCAAAAAGACCCATACAAATACAATAAAAGTAGCCAAATCTTATAAAGAGTGTATTGTAAATGCAGTGAAACATAGGCAGTATGTTTCATTACTTAAAAGTGTTTCTCAGTTGGGTTTGTAATGTCTTTCAATGAAAAAACAAAAGCAATAAGAATTTTCTCACAACATAACGGTTGGCTAAGATAGAGTCAGTGTTTTGAATTGTATCGTGTGGCAAATCTGTTCAGATATTTAAATAAGTAGGAAACACAGCTTCTTACTGAGAACAAATCACCCAGTCTTTTTGAGGTCCGAGTTTCTTGTATGAAGGACGAAGACTGATGCCCTGACGTGTGGCCTTCTGACCAGCTCACACTTGCACACGGTATCATTTGCTACATGGTTCACAGTTTGGCGTGCTAGGAGAGGGTGACCATCACATTCCAGTGAACAAGTTCCACGAGCACAGAATGACTGGAAATGAGTGGGAACCTTGCAGGGGAACTTAGGAACACTGTGGTGGACAAGGAGGGAACCTTAGCTACAGCCTACCACCTGTGAGGCACCAACCTTAGCCACACCTGCATGGTGCCCGATCATAAAGCGCCTGCTAATATTGCATCCCGGACTAGAACCCACTCTTCTGATAAACCAAAGACCAAATTTTGGAGAATATTCTAACTAGAAAAATGTAGACTTAGGGGTATTTCAAAGCACTAAAACTGACATTAAAATACATTACAAAGGGTATTAAAATACTATATAGTTCTAGATCATTTCAACTGGTCTTAAACACATACTCTCCATCTCTGTAGTCGAGTGTGAGTAGTACAGTCACACACACATAGACAAGCATGCACACACATCTTATGCACTCTTGAAGAAGCACATTTCACTTTGTGTAGCTGGCTTTCCCTTAATCTTCTAGGATTGCAGAGCAGGATGGAGCTGAGGATCATGGGAGAACAAATGGGGAAAATGCAGTCTTCTTACAGATCTCAGAATTCTTACATAAGCCCCATTCTTCTGGGAAATGGAGAGGCAATCCTGGCCTGTTTCATCTCTGGAGATGGCCAGTTCTTTCACGGCTTTGAAGTTGTGAGATGCTTGATTACCAATCAAACTCCGCCGAGAATAGCTTTTCCTCTTGTCAGAAGAGATGAGATACCAGGAAAAAAGGTCCAGAATTAGCATTTTCCTCCAGGTCCTTGATACGTAGCTCTTGTTTATGAGTGCGTGTTTTGTGGTAACTAAGAGACTGAAGAGCTCAGAGAAGGGAGAACAACAGCAGCCTGCGGAGCGCAGCCACTTAGCAGTACCATCGGGCTGCTGGTGCCCTCGCCTCCACGGGCGCCGCAGGACTGCTAAGTGCTGTTGAATCTGCGGAGATGCCTTGGAAATGAGCGCCGCACAGTTTAACAATGGGTGCTATTACCTTTAGTTCAAACAGAAGTCTGCTCAGAGCCTCACTTTTCCTCCTGGTGCTGGGGCGCCTTTTGCAGCTGGGCGCCTGCATCCCTTACAGCAACTTCCTAGTTTTTCAAGTGTTGGACCACCTTTACTGGAGAAGAGAGTGCACAGTTCTAAGGAGCCTTTCAACTCTCAGATAAGAGGAGGTGATCACAGCACACACACACACACACACACACACACACAGGAATGCACTACAGTCCACCATGACTGTGTCACATCTTCGTCACTGATGATTTCCTGAGCTGAAGATCATGGAAAATGTGTTTTTGTGTATTGTTATGCTTAGGGACAAGTGTATACTAGTCTAGACAGCATACTTGTGCTGTTCAGTGAAATATAATGGCTTACATGGTACTTAGCAAGATGTACCAACCTAAGCACGTCATTCTAGAGACAAGACAAAGTCAAAAATCCATTGGTGTTAGTTACAATGTATTCTTGAATTGAGATGTCTCAGACACTGTGCTTGGAAGACATTCACTTTGTTGTCGAAGGAGTATTGATCAAGAGCCTGACTAGGCGCAGCTGCTCGTGGAGATGGTGAAGCCCGTGTGTTATTCATTCCCCAGGGTTTGTTCATATCCTACCTAATGAAATGATGTTTACCATCCCATGTCAGAAGGGAACTGCACATGGGAACATGTTACTCAACAATGTATAGCTCTGATTTAAAATCCATAGCACCGTGCACAGCCATGGATGGGGAAAAGAGGACTCCTTGCTCGACACTGGTGGACGCTGGTGGGAGTGGAAAGCTCCACAGCTGCTTTCTAAGCTGGTTCGCACCTCCTTAACAAAGCTAAAGGTTTGCCGCACGCTTGCTCGCTCCTCACCATCTACTTACAAGTCCAAAAACTTCTCTGCCTCATCGCTCGTGCCTACACTCTGTGGGCATCGACTTGATCCTCAATAGGCGAGTGGGCGGGGTTGATGCACAGTACCGTGGAATGTAAGAAACAAACAAACAAGCAAACAAACAAACAACAACAACACAAGCTAGTAGATCAGGAGCACAGGGGCAGGAGGACTGAGGACACACTGCTGAGTGAAAGAAGCACACCGTCCAATTCAGACTGTATCGCGTGTGTAAGAGGCAGAGCTACAGAAGCCAGTGAGACCTGGCCAGGCGCTGGCAGGGCTGTGGGTCATCTTGTCGACCTATAAGTGCCATGGTCATTGAAACCTAGGGTTTCACGGACTCTTGGCCAGCACTCTCTGCATGACTCCAGCCCCCATCAATCGCACAGTTTAATGGTTCATGAGAAGAGAGTCCCAAATGAGGACTGGTGACATGGTTCCGGCCAAACCTGATGATGCCCCGAGTTCAGCCACCAGAGCCCACATGGTGCAGGGAAAAGAATGAATGCCTACAAGTCATCCTCTGATCTCATGTGCATGGCGGCACATGCTTGTTCATACCAGTACCTCCCATGCAGTATAGAAATGCAAGCATCATTTCAAAAAGGCCTTACCACATAATAGTCACTGTGAAATCACTGCAATTTCTTGTGATAAATTTTCCAAACTAAAATTATTTTACAGAATTGTCTTAGAGGAAAGTTATTATCAAATTAAAGAATTGTGAATAAATATTCCCTACTGGAAATTAATTTACTAAAATTTCTCAGAAGTACTTATAAAAAGAAATTGATTAAATATATTAATAACTAGTATTTTGGTTATTAAACTATGGAACCCACTTTCTGAGATTTTTTTTTAACTTATAGGATGGTTAGCTCCAAGGGACATGGGGTCAAACTCAGATCCTCAGGCTCTCCCAGCCAGCGGGCCGTCCAGCCAGCGGGCCGTCCAGCCCGCGGGTCGTCCATTGCCCTGCACCCTGATAGGTACTATTTCCAGTGGTTGGTCAGTCTTTCTCTCCTTCCCTTCCTTCCTCCCTTCCTTCCTTCCTTCCTTCCTTCCTCCCTCCCTCCCTCTCTCCCTCCCTCCCTCCCTTCCTTCCTTCCCTTCCTTCCTTCTTTTCCTGTTAACTTACTTTATCTGGCTAATTCCTTCCCTTGTGATATGTCTGGGAAAGTGTTCACCATGTTATTAAGAGACCTCCCTGGGCGACAGCTCTCAGGCTGGTTTTGCTGTGGTGTTGAAGGTGTCCTCCACCAGCTGTAGCTCGAGTCCTTCAATAGGAGTGCTGTGACACTCGTCTGTAGGCTCAGCCACAGCCCAAAAGAATCCCTTCGCCTCTCCATCTTGGTCTTGTATTATGAGTCTTCGTATGGTTTTCTTCTTGGTCTTGGCAGGAGTTTGTGGTGTCCACATCTGCGTGTTGGCAATTTTTACCAGATTGGGAAGACTTTGGATGCCTCCTCAGAAACCCACTGCTGTGTTTCCACAATGATTCCTGAGGAATGTTCCAGAACTTGTTACTATTGGATCTTACCCACACACTAGAGCAGTGTTTAATCTGTGGCTAATTATTTGGCTGAGGTAGAGCGCTCCTCATGCTCTGGTAGCCCTTGTAGGACCATGAAGCGTCCATTGGGGCCTACAGTTGAGCGTCATGCTTGCCCTCTGAGCCGTGGATGATGTTCTTGTGCTTTCTACATGGCTCTTACGGGACTTAGAAGGTTTCCCCAAATCAGTCAAGTGAAGACTCGAAGGTACTTGTTCAAAGGGACATTTTCCAGAGTTCATCTCTGCACTGTACCATTCTTTCCTGTGCTCTTAAAGCCCCCCAGCTACCTTGACTCTCCCAGTGCCCCAGGTCTGTCTCTCTCTGAAGCTGACCACCACACTGGACAAAAGGAAGTGTTAGGGTGTGTGTCTGGAAGGTCTTGTAAGTTCATACTTTATAGTTTGACTCCCCCCAATCCCCTGGTGCTATTTTAAGATGTCCGTCTGCTAGGGAGGTAGACCACAAGGGCAGACCTTTGTCCCTGTTCCAGCTCTGCACCGCCTGGCCCACTGCTCCGTGAAGTGCTGTGTTCATACTCTGCCCACCGTGTGTTCTCTGCCGTGATGGACTGACATCCGTGTCACCAGGAGCCAGAATAACTGTTATCCTTCTACTGGGTGACACATGGCTGTCGCCGTCAGAGTCAGAGGTCTTTCTGCTTCATCTCAGTCTCTTGGAGGCACCTTTACCTCCCCAGACATGGATTGTTCCCTGCTCTCATGCTGTGAGTCACCGCCTGTGAGCTCTCTGCCTGTGCAGCTTCCCACACGTGAGGCAAGCTCTGGACATCACTTCCTCTTGCTGTTCACTGGAGTATGAAAGTTAGCTGTAAACACTGTCCCTGTCTGATGATGAGAAACACAAGGTTAGTTGTTCTTTCAAGTTCTTCCTGTATGAGCAAGGTCTGACTGGAATATTTAAATAAAGGGCAAAGCGTCTTCTGAAGTTTCCCTTATACACCAATGCTTATTACACTCTGTCACACCTGAATGCATCTACATCTGGCAATTAAAAACATGACCCTAGGGAAGAAAGATGTTGGATACAGAATCTAGGTCAGGTGCCCAGAGAGGTCTTCGTAATTCAAGAAGAAGTTTGAGGGTCCCGTCCAGGGCCAGCTGTCTCTCACACACGGCCCAGAGTTGTAAGTGCTACTGCTCGCGTTCAGACAGTTCATGTGCACTGCGTGGTATACTGCAGAGTCTGAGGCAGGAATGAGCTCTGCGGAAGGATGGATTGCATCCAGAGGGCACAGGACTTAAATGTTTTGTCTGTCCAGTCACACGCCCTTCAGGGAGCCGGGGGCGGGTTCCCAGGGATTCTCCTGCTTATCCGGATGATGGATTGCTGACTGGACCACTTTCCTCTCATTCTGACCAGAGAGCTCTAATTGGATCTGTCTCCAAGGTTAGTTGCAGAGCAGAGTCTCTTCTTATTTTAAAAGACAGAAATTTGAAGCTGCCAGCACGGCAGTAATTAGCAGTAATCAGAATTACTCTGAAGACGGCTCTCAAAATATTCACAAAATACAGTCTAGCTGTTTTTAAGTAAATAAGTTATTAAATGCCATTTTAAGTGAGATTTATGTTTTCATGATATGAGATTGAATGCTTTGGGCTGCAGAAGTGAGTGCTGTTTGCTTTGTGAACTTGAAGCGACCAAGACTTTTATAATTTAAAAGCTAACACAAAGTCATGGAGCCTCCTCAACGCACACCCAGGCCAAGAGTAAAACAATGCACAGGTAACGGACAGAGCTAGCGTGAGTGGAAGAAGACAGAGAGAAGGTGAATGCAGCTGCTTTCTCGTCATAAAAATGGCTTTGGAAACTCAGCCTTGGACACTAGCACTGTGGACAATGTATTATATGAGTCACTGGCGGAGACACAAATTGGACTCATTTAAACACAAGTGCTATAAAGAAAGGTATGAAGTAAAATCAGGACTGGATGGGGAAAACCTCAAACATAAAATTATTCTCTTAATAGAGTTTTGAATTATATAGGTGTCCCATCAGGGAACTTGGAACAATCTATGTTCTGGTGGGAGCTTGTATGTAATAGTTGTATATAATAATGCAGGAGCCTCCTTATATGTAAGAAATGGAAGCTAGGGCTGAAGATGGCTTGGAAGTTAATACTTGCAAAGCACCCACAGTCAGTTCCCAGCACCCACATTGGGCAGCACATAATACCTGTAATATCAACTCCAGCACATCTAATGCCCCCTTCTGGCCTCCAAGGGTACCTGCACTCACAGACACATGTACACAATTAAAAACAAGTACAAATTTTTTTAAAAGTGAGAAATCTCTGTTCATTGACCTTTTAATAAAATGACAGAGAAATTAATTTAAAATGACAGAGTAAAAATTTAAAAATGATTCAATCTGGTGATATTTGCATAGCAGGTATTAACTGATGACTATACCTAAGTTATCAGCAGCTAACAGTAACCTGGGCAATCTGGCTATCTTTCAGAGGGAGGCTGTAGACTTTCTCCATTCCAGCAAGTGGGGTTGAAGACATTGGGTTCAGAAACGCAAAGTTATTCATTGACCATGTTAAATGGTAACTTCAAACAACACTATTACTTCCGAATTTTCCCAGATCTCTGGGCTTAAGTAAGACTTCAGCAGTCTTGGAGGGGGCTTGCTTGTTCTCTCTCCCTCTCCCCCTCCCTCTTCTTCTCCCTCTCCCTCTGTCTCTCCCTTCTTCCCTCTCCCTCTCCCTCCCCCTGTCCCTCTGTCTCTCCCTGTCCCTCTCCCTGCCCCTCTGTCTCTCCCTGTCCCTCTCTCCCTCTGTCTCTCCCTTCTTCCCTCTCCCTCTCCCTCTCCCTGTCCCCCTGTCTCTCCCTTCTTCCCTCTCCCTCTCCCTGTCCCTGTCCCTCTGTCTCTCCCTCTCCCTCTCTCCCTCTGTCTCTCCCTCTCCCTCTCTCCCTCTGTCTCTCCCTCTCCCTCTCTCCCTCTGTCTCTCCCTCTCCTTCTCTCCCTCTCCCTCTCTCCCCCTGTCTCTCCCTCTCCCTTTCTCCCTCTGTCTCTCCCTCTCCCTCTCTCCCTCTTCTTCTCCCTCTCTCCCTCTGTCTCTCCCTCTCCTTCTCTCCCTCTCCCTCTCTCCCTCTGTCTCTCCCTCTCCCTCTCTCCCTCTGTCTCTCCCTCTCCCTCTCTCCCTCTGTCTCTCCCTCTCCTTCTCTCCCTCTCCCTCTCTCCCTCTGTCTCTCCCTCTCCTTCTCTCCCTCTCCCTCTCTCCCTCTCCTTCTCTCCCTCTCCCTCTCTCCCTCTCCTTCTCTCCCTCTTCTTCTCCCTCTCTCCCTCTGTCTCTCCCTCTTCTTCTCCCTCTCTCCCTCTGTCTCTCCCTTCTTCCCTCTCCCTCTCCCTGTCCCTCTGTCTCTCCCTCTCCCTCTCTCCCTCTGTCTCTCCCTCTCCTTCTCTCCCTCTGTCTCTCCCTTCTTCCCTTTACTTTGTTTTCCTATGTGCACTAATACTAACTAATAAAACATTTACATTGATTTATTTTTTTTTCATGCACTACACACATTTCTGTCACAAGAGCAAATATCTGAGATAAATGAACTTAGAAATAGGAAACGTGTGTTTGACTTGGTCTCTGGTTGCCTGTCCCATGACTTCCGGCTTGTAGCAATGCATTGTGGAAGGAGAAATATTGTTCATCTTGTGGTAGTCCAGAAGTAAAGAGCGAAAGGGAGAGGGTGGGATACTATTCTCCTAGCCAAGGGCCATGACCTCCCTGTAGCTCCAGAGGCTGGGGACCAGTCCTTACACACAAGTCTTTGGGGGTCAGTTAGACCCCTGCTGTTGCATGTGTGTGAGACTTTGCCACAGTCAATTCTTTAACCTCAGAACTTAGAACAAAAGTGCATAGTGGATGGTCTACCAACCAATAAGACAATATTAATCGAAATGTGAATGATCATTTGCACAGCACCTGCTGGGAAGTACACTGGATAGACGATGGAAAACCAAGCAGTTCTCAATGCTGGCACCCTGCCTGCAGGTTGCACCATGCAGAAACATCTGTTAGCATCAGGGCAGGGATCCGAGGTTCCACATTCTCAACTGCCTTCTCCCGTTTGGTCCTTCCACCGCTGCCAAGAAAGCTGCGCCTTTCCTGGGGTCATGGCCCTTGAGGCTGTTTTGATTAATTCTTTTGAACTTGAAAGGTGCCTTTCATGTTGCTTGAATCTGTGAGAGCTAGCACACAGGGGACCCTGCATTCACTGGCCAGCCGTGCTGTTTCCTGTGTCCTCTCTGGTTGCAGAGGACATAGAGCATGCGGCAGTGTGTGGAACCCGTGTTGGTTCTTCTCCACAGCAGTGCATCCTGCCTCACTGACTGACTTGGGCCTGGAGTTGGACTCTCTCAGTTTCAGTATGGACAGTTCCTAAGCAGTCCCTTAGAGGAGATTTGTCGTTTCTCCAGCAGGCTGCTCTTTCCCCAGCGAGCACAGAGTACAAGTTACTTCATTTTGAAAACAGGAAAACCTTAGGCCACTATAAACAAAAGCAGAATCCAGGAGGCTGTTAATGTAGAATTTGGGTACTGTGTGGTGCAGAGCATTGCACCCTGGGAAAGAGCTTCACCACCCCATGACTTTGGCACTGAAGTCTAGACTCTACAGCAGAATAGATGGCAAGGGTGAGAAAAAAACGTGCTCATTTCCGGGAAGGCCGTAAGCACCTGGCAAGAGACCTGCGAGCACAGATGCCTTCAGATGTTTGCTGTTTAACCTAGTGTAGGACCCCAGCCCTCGGGGGGCGGGGGGGGGGGGTCATCCACGGAAAGCCAGTGTGCACAGTGGATCCCGCCATCTTCTCTTTGCCCGCAGGGTTGACAGTAAAAGCCCTGGGTTCTCTTGACACCTCTTCCTGTCAGTTCATCTGTAGCTACCCTCCTCGCACAGAGATATTTGCATGTATGTGTGACATAGCTCATGTCAGTTAGCTGATTAGTTAACATGTAGGGCTTTATGTGCTGTGGCACCCTTAAGCACGTCGCAGTTTCTTACAAGTTTCTGCCACTCCTGTTTCATACGTCTCCCTATTTCAGACTCCGCAGATGCCCTGTGATGACAGGAACTGTGACGTGCCAACACACTCACATTCACTCTCGTGTATATGCATTGACACACCTGCTCACACAGTGGGAGGCAAGGGGGAACCTGGTATGTCTGTCTGTATGTTTGTCTGTATGTTTGTCTGCCTATTTGCATACGTGTGTATGTGTGTGTGCGCGCACATAACAACTACACACACACACACACACACACACACACACAAAACAACAATTAAAGAAAAAGAGGTCATAAATATGCGAAAGAGCAGGGCGTGCCCGAGAGGGGAAGTCTTGAATTTTCATCCTTTTCTGGCTTGAGCAGTCCAAGCTGCTGCTTCACTTACTGATTTTGAAGTGACCAGTGTCCAGAGCACGGAAAAAAACAATTTCCATAACTACGCCGCTCCAGGACGGAGTTCATTTATTTTTTAACATGATTTTTTTGTGTGTGTGTTAAAAATAAATCATCAACAAATAAATGTCTCAGCAGTCACAACCTTTGCAGCATCTCCCTGTTTAAGTGGAACTAAAATAGCAGTCCAGGGTAGAGCCCGAGAGAGGACATTGTGTGTCCCCGACCCAGGCCTCAGGCATCAGGAGTTTAACACTGGCAGAAGAAAGTGCCCAGGAGCCTCGTGGTGAGAGGAAGTAAGGGGAGGGTCGGGATGGATGTGAAGAAGAAGCAGGAGTGCGCCTGCCCGGAGCTAGGTCTGTTCAAATGATAACAGGTGACCTGGGTGCTGAAGGCGTGAACCTGTCACAAGGTGTCCCCGATTCTGCGCAGCAGGAACTAGCACCCTGGAAAACAGGGAGGCTGCCCAGCTCATTCGGAGCGACCAGAATGGAGAAAGCCGCCTTTGTGCGGCCATTTTGATTGTTTGTGTTGGGGGAGCCCTGAAATGGTGACTGAGCCCTTTGTACCCCATGGCTCTGTCACCCGTGTCAGCTCGTAGGTCTGTGCTGTCTCTCGGGGACGGTGAGGACACTGGTTAGCCAGTCAGTCAGTGTAGGACTCGGGGGGGGGGTGTTGGATGTAAGGGCTTGTGCGCCACGACCTTGGAAAAACATTGAGTCTTACAGGGTTTCCTCATCTTTAGGAAGCTTTGAACCAGGATTTGTCCTGTAACCTCAGCTCCTAGGAGACCGAGGCAGAAGATATTTCTGCTATTTTAGAGGTCAGCCTGGGCTCCACAGTAAATTTTAGGCTAGTCTGGACTACAGTTGAGACCTTACCCCCATTCCTCACCCAACCCAAACCCACCATGAATGAGAATACGGCACTCCGCCCACTCTGAGGCTCTGGAGCTTGAGTAAAGGCCCTTGTGTAAGAACTCTGATGGAGCAGGAAGAGCCCACGCTCAGGACCTCACAGTTCTGAGTTCTCAACACATTTTTATTCAGCCAGAGAATGCTAGGATAGGTCCAGTGTATACAGTGCGAACTTACTCAACCCCTTATTTGGGAGCAAAGGACTCACCTTAGAATTGAGGCAAGAGTATTCTCTTCAGAATCCCAAGAAACCCCACCCCTCCAGCAAAATTAATCTCCATTTGAGTTCTCATGGTCCAGACAGCCTCAAGAAGACAGCCAACTCCTTACATTCTTTAAAAATAAAGTGCCTGGGGACGGGTCGGTGGCTCCGAGTTAAGAATACTTGCTGCTATTCCAGAGGACCTGAGTTTGTTCCTAGCACACAGACCTTGCGGCTCCGACGCCTGTGATTGCAGCTCTAGGGGATCTGACACCTTTCTCTGGCTTTGCAAGCACCGGCGTCCTGGTGGCATACACAGACCAACACATACACAAAACCAGTCCATTAAACAATTAGATACTCAACAACAAAGAACATCTTACATATTTTTGAGTGTTAAGGGTAGAGGTTGAAGAGAGTGAATTCAAAATACATGGTCTAAAATTCTCAATTAATAAAAAAATTTTTTAAAAGAGTAACAATAAGAATTGGCCTCTGTGTATTTGCCAGGAATTTAAGACATAAATCGCATCCCAGACATCTTTGAGATCCCCTAGGGATATCTGTCTAGTTCCATCATCCCGTACAGGTAGCGCTAATCCTGGACCTGGGGCTTCTTCTTTTTACTATGCATGTAAATGTTCTCAGATATGTTTTAGTTTTAGAGGACATTTGTGTTAATGGGTTTTTGACTGTTTGAATATTTGAGTTTTTAGCCCAGCATCACGTTATTATGTCCCCATCAGTCAGCCATTCTCCTGAGGTAGGTTACTCAGCCTGTGGCTGTGCCTGCTCCATGCCTCCTCCTGCTGCTGTCTGCTCCTGGCTGGTTCCCGTTGGCTTCAACCTGCAGACTCCTTCCTGTGCATCATATTTGTATTCTTGTTTTTCTATCCCCGGGGATAAAAATCTGATTTGTGTCAGAGGTGTGTGTGTGTGTGTGTGTGTGTGTGTGTGTGTGTGTGTTTACCGCTACTAAACAAAGTAAAATGTCTTTGAGCTTGGCACAAGCTAAGTCCTCGCAGGTGGGACACTTCCCCTAGGGTCCTCAGGTATA
This sequence comes from Apodemus agrarius, assembly GCA_964023405.1. Lineage (NCBI taxonomy): Eukaryota > Metazoa > Chordata > Mammalia > Rodentia > Muridae > Apodemus > Apodemus agrarius. The sequence continues at coordinate 177,330,653 of OZ030006.1, read as the reverse complement.
AAATCTTACTAAAATGGTTTCTGCCGGACGCTGTGTTTCTCTGCACCATTAGGAGGGTAGTGGTATCTCGCTTTTGTTTTAAGGCACATTACTCTGTTGACTCATGATGTGAACATATTTTCATAATTATTGCCCAACACAGACTTAGCTTTTAATGTCTTAAAATTTGCCTTTGTACTTACTGTGACTGATTCAATATGCCAGCTATTCCGAGTCAGGTAGGAACCCTTGTAAGATGGGATGGTCCTGGAGTGCCCCAGCAGCGTCTATAAAGGAGCTTTTAACATTCTGATGGTCTCCCACCTGACATTACTTTAATCCTTCATTCAGTTATTTACAGAGTCAGAGCAATTACCCTGTGCCCAATGATAAACTTACAGGTCAGGGTTCTGACACAAAGAGGTCTGTGACTATTTCAGGGAAAAGGATAAATTTATGTACACACACATACATGTATATATATATTACACATATATATTATCATGTATGTGCATGCACAGAGAGGTCAGGGGCTCTGTATCTTCCTCCATCTCTCTTTAGCGTCTATATTGATTATTAATATGCCTCACTGGAATCCAGAGCTGACCTATTTGGCTACTGTAACCAGCCAGCTCACTCCATGGATCAGCTGTTTCTGCCTCCCATGTGCAGAAAAGGGCGGTGCCCGTGCCCACCCGCCCACTCTTTCCACCGGTGCTGGGGATCTGAACTCTCGTCCTTGTACTGGCAAGCCAAACTTTTACCCATTGAGACATCTCATTGCCCTCAGGACTTACATTTATTTTCAAAATTCCAAATGAAAAGGTTGGAATCACTACTTCAAAAATACCCAATAATCTGTACTAGTTGGTTCTGTGTGTCAACTTGACACAGGCTGGAGTTATCATAGAGAAAGGAGCTTCAGGTGAGGAATGAAGTGCCTCCATGAGATCCAGCTGTGGGGCACTTTCTCAATTAGTGATCAAGTGGGGAGGGCTCCTTGTGGGTGGTGCCATCTCTGGGCTGGTGGTCTTGGGTTCTATAAGAAAGCAAACTGAGAAAGCCAGGGAAGCAAGCCAGTAAAAACATCCCTCCATGGCCTCTGCATTAGCTCCTGCTTCCTGACCTGCTTGAGTTCCAGTTCTGACTTCCTTTAGTAATAAACAGCTGTGTGGAAGTGTAAGCTCAATAAACCCTTTCCTCCCCAACTTGCTTCTTGGTCATGATGTTTGTGCAGGAATAGAAACTCTAAGATTTCAAAATAATTTCTCAAATACCTTTTGGAAGGGAGTGGCTTCTGAGTGGTGAGGCCTGGGTGACACCTCAGTCAAGTGACAATGCTAGAAAAGACAGGGCGGCTGAAGAGTGGCGGCTCCAGTAATGCTCCTGCCGGGGATCTGTGGACGGTCACAAGGACACACTGGAGAGGGGCACTGTAAGACAACTTACTACCTCCTGTGCCCTCTCCCTTTCCCTCTCCACATTCATACCACCACAATGTCTCCTTTGCAAAGTTTTGTGGATATTAAAGATGATAGATAGAAAGTGTTGAGCAACTTGCATAGTGTCATATGTTCACGTTCTTACAAATAGATCCGGCCTGCAGTGCCTTGACTGTCACTTGACCACTCTGTCCATTGGCTGCCGCTTTTCTCTCTCCCTGCTTTGGGGGTCTGGACATGGAAACCTGATGTTGTTTGCATGTGTTTCAGAGTGCAGAGGATGAGACCAGCAGATGAGCCTGACTCCTTTTGTTTAGGCACATCATCAGTCATATAAGGAAACCACCAATATTCAGTAGTTTTACTGTACACATATCTACCTGTATATGCACGAGTCACATTGTGTTCAGTTGGTAAAATTGTACTTTCTTCTGGCCTTGGACCAAAGTAAATCAGGTGATATGCTTTAAGACCCATAAAAATCAAGAAAACGGAATGCTGATAGTAAGTATAATAAGTAATTAGATTTCCTTTTGTACATGATCTGAGGATGGTTTATTTAATAATTAGACCCATCTTTTACATGTTTTATTAATAGGAATTAGTGAGATTTAGAATATTGTATTAAGTTATTAGAAAACAGGAAAATTAATGCAATGTTTACAAAGTTGATTCACCAGCCTTTTCTGTTTCCTGATTAATTCACAATGAAAACATGTTATCAATGTAGATGGGAGGTTTAGACTTCAATAACCGTAATTATCAATTGCTGTAACAGCTTCCTAAATAGGAAAAAGGCTAATGTTCTGTGTGTCAGATTCTCCTTCTTTGGAGCTGATGACACCTTGTGGATGAAAACCTGTTTCAGCTCCTGTTTAAGGAGCTGTTTGGTCTTTGCCATTATGTTGGCATGCACAAAGAAGAGAGGAGGAGGAGGAGGAGGAAGAGGAGGAGGAGGAGGAGGAGGAGGAGGAGGAGGAAGAAGAAGAAATCATTTAACTCCAAGTCACCCAATATTTGGGTACCACTTAAGTGGGAATTAGCACCTAGAGAGCATGGCTGCCTGTTTGAGCTGATGCCCTGTGGAGGCGGACCATTCTAGTTCCTGAAGCTGGAGCAGAGAGCGAGAGCTCATCCACGCCCAGGCTGTGGAATGTGTGAGGAAGGCCGCCAGTAGTCAGTGGAGAGATGAGAAAATGATCCTTTTTCTTTCTCTCTCTCTTATCAAAACCAACACAGGGTACATATGCCCTACCTACATGGGGAGGCATATGTAATCCAGATGCTCATCTGTGAAGCACTTAACATAAAGGCAAAAGCAAAGTTACTTTTGGTAATTGTTCATGTGTACTGGCTGGTTTTGTGTGTCAACTTGACACAGGCTGGAGTTATCATAGGAAAAGGAGCTTCAGTTGGGGAAGTGCCTCCATGAGATCCAGCTGTGGGGCATTTTCTCAATTAGTGATCAAGTAGGGGAGGGCCCCTTGTGGGTGGTACCATCTCTGGGCTGGTATTCTTGGGTTCTATAAGAGAGCAGGCTGAGCAAGCCAGGGGAAGCAAGCCAGTAAGTAACATCCCTCCATGGCCTCTGCATCAGCTCCTGCTTCCTGACCTGCTTGAGTTCCAGTCCTGACTTCCTTTGGTAATGAACAGCTGTGTGGAAGTGTAAGCTGGATAAACCCTTTCCTCCCCAACTTGCTTCTTGGTCAGGATGTTTGTGCAGGAATAGAAACCCTGACTAAGACATATTGGTACCAGGAGTGGGGTATTCCTGTGACAACCTGACCATGTTTTGGGGAGGACTGTGGAAGGACTTTGGAACTTTGGACTAGATGGTCCATTCAGTGTTGAGACCTCTATGAGATGTTGTGGAGGAGCTTGGAAGATTAAATACTCTTATCAGGGCCATGAAGATTCTGTGGTTTTGGTTAGCTGGGGCTGAAGAATCAGCTGTGATTAACAAGATAACAGAACCACTAAAAATTTTGTGTTACTGGGACTATTGATGCTGGTTAGCTGGAGCTAGGAAAATAGCAGTGATTAAGAAGAAACCAGCATTACTGAGGTGAAATCTTCTGGGAAGTGTTTTCTGAGAGCACAAAGGGTGTGTTCCAGATAGCGAAGGTTGTACCTTGTGCTATAGCAGGACTTGGTACTGTGTAAGAGTCACCCAGATGGTACTGGTTTTGAAGGCATGAAGGCATCATGAAGAACAGCTGAGGCTTGGTACTGTGAGAAGCCATGGAAGGCCATTTGTGAAAGTGTACCCTCAGTTGTAATTGACAGCCCAGGACTGAAGGGGTCATGCAAAAGAGTTGAGGCATGGCACCATGAAGAAAGCCTATGAGAGGCTATTGGTGAAACCTAGTTACAGCAGAAGATACAGTGTTTTGGAGATTCCAGTACTATGAGATGACCACCAAGGACAGCAGCAGCAGTGGAGTACAGGCAGCTGGAGCCTAGAAGACAAGGTGTGTGCTACAAAGGGCAGAGCTGGAGAAGTGACCCAAGCCCTTGGAGGAGCCTAGAAGATTGTGAGTTGGATCCCAGACATTGAACCATTGGAGTTTGAGTTTTGCTTTTGATTGTGACTGTGCCCTGATATTTTTCCCTCTTGAAAGAAGGTATTTTAGTGGAGCCCACAGTTAAGAGACTTTGAATTTTTAAAAGACTTTGAATTTTAAGATATTGGACATTTTAAAGGGATTGAACTTTTAATATGTAAAGAGTGTGGGACTTTTTATGTTATTTAGATCTTGGGAATGAATAAGAAAGTAAGGGTTGAGGCTTAGTAGTGATATGTTGGTGTGTCAAGTTGACAAGGGGTCAGTTGTACTGGCTAGTTTTGTGTGTCAACTTGACACAGGCTGGAGTTATCATAGGAAAAGGAGCTTCAGTTGGGGAAGTGCCTCCATGAGATCCAGCTGTGGGGCATTTTCTCAATTAGTGATCAACTGGGGGAGGGCCCCTTGTGGTGGGTGGTACCATCTCTGGGCTGGTATTCTTAGGTTCTATAAGAGAGCAGGATGAGCAAGCCAGTAAGGAACATCCTTTCATGGCCTCTGTATCAGTTCCTGCTTCCTGACCTGCTTGAGTTCCAGTCCTGACTTCCTTTGGTAATGAACAGCTGTGTGGAAGTGTAAGCTGAATAAACCCTTTCTTCCCCAACTTGCTTCTTGGTCATGATGTTTGTGCAGGAATAGAAACCCTGACTAAGACATCATGATAGCAGATTTTACTGTGTAAAGTGTGTGTGTGTGTGTGTGTGTGTGTACACTCACACATACATGTGTGTGTATGCATGTGTGTAAATGTATGTGTGTATGCATGCATGTGTGTGTGCTCGAGAGCTCATGTGTGTATATAAGTGCATGTGTGTGTATAAGTATGTATATGCATGCATATATGTGAGTATGTGTGTATGTCTGTGTGTGTGTGTATGTTGCATGCATTTAGTAATGCTGTTTTTCTGGGCAAATATAGAAGGCAGATTATTGACAGTAAGTGCTTAGTTGAGGGTGGGAGTACTTTTAGTTACAGATCTTATTTGCAGACCAGTTGACTCTCCCTCCTCAGAATTAGTCCACAGAAGCCTTCCCACATGGTGGAAGTGTAGCTGAATGTGGCAGAGCAATCATGTCTGTTAGTTGCAGCAGCAGAACAGGCCAAGCTTTTCTCATTAGGCAACACAGGAGGATTTCCGTTGTTGCCTTCGCTGTGTGCCCACTGGAGAGATGGCTTGCCAGAAGCCAGGGGCTGTCTCCATTTCCCACAAAGCACTGCTTTCGGGTTTGACTGCTCTGGAAATGAGGCTGTGAGATCATGCATACAGTTTAGGATGCAGTTATGGCTATTACGATTCATAGGTGGGTGGGGCAGGAACAGGAAGCAAACGAGGAGGGTCGGGCTGTCAGCCCCGGGCCCACTTCTGGACACAGAAGGAAGGCAGGATGGGCTTTGAGAGAACAACAGAGCCTTGAGGAAGCGCCTTGTGCACAGGGCTGTAGATGAGCTTCAGCCTCACTGGGAGGACATGAAGAACTTCATAAAAACAGAAACCCAGCAGCAGCATGAAAACAGAAGCCCCCTCAAGGAGAGACTGGCTGCTCCCCGGGCTCAGGCTACAAGCAGGAGGAAGCGGCTCCCAGCGTCTTGTTAGTTATATTCTTGCATCCTCTTCAATGATGTTGAGATGTGTTCATAAACACTGGATGTCCTGTCTGGGCGGCCATGGGATGGGCACTTCCTTGGCCTTACATCTGCACTGTGGTTATGGCCAGTTACCATGGGCGTGGCTTCCTGTCTGCACACTGGAGAATTTCACTGAGAAGTCTCTTCCAGCACACTAAAGGCTTGGAAGCTGTAGACTGGCTTCTCTGCAAGGCCACTCCTGACACCTGTGGTGGCACTGCTTGTTCTCCCGCACAGTAGATCTATGTCACACCATGCCTTAAAGTAAGATTTGTGACTCTGTAAAGGCAAACAGGACGGTGGGGCTGATGGGAAGCCATGTCTTATAAGCCTGAAGGTGAACCAAAAATATATAAAATCAGAGAGTCATGTGCCAGCCTAAGCCCAGGGAAACCTCAAGGCTGGCAGAGATGCCGGAATAGACAAACGAGTTAGCAAGGGCTCAACATTTCCCTGTGGTTCAAAATAGTACAGTGGCGTGCTCATTTACTGTGTTTCTTCTGCTATAAACGTTGTGTTGGTGGTGGTTTGGGGGGGCATTTTTACTTTACAGTCATAATAAGATATTCAAAGTAATTTTCAACCATTCCATTTCTAGACATGCATTCTGATTCTGAATGGTAGAATACATTTTCCAATCTTTACATCCCTTTCTCTCATGCACTTTATACATAAAGAACAGAGTTCTCCAGACAAAGCAGAATTCGCCCCAAAGGAGAGTCCTGGCTTGTAATAAAGCCCTTGACTAAAACCTTCTGCAAGGCTCTCCATTCCTCCTGAGACGACCTACCCCCACCAGCCCCACCCTCCTGACTGCAGAGGAGTCAGGGAGACTTGGGTGGTAGGAGGAGCCCCTGGAGTGCAGGAGCTGAATGAGTCCTCCCGCAGTATGCTTTGTTGATGCAGTACTGAGATGAGTCTTTAAGGACATGATCAAGTCACTAGGAGGAGTCCTCCTGAAGAGAGAAGCCACTCTGAAAGGGCCATAGGAATTACCTCTCTGTCCCTTCCCTTAAGCCAGTGTCTTGTCCCTGAAGAGGAAGGCACAGCACACCATCTCATGGGCAGAGGCCGTGACCGGAGCCTCCAGCCTTCAGCATGGCTGAGCGTGCCCTCTGTTTCTAGATGGATGGCTCCAGGCAGAGGTAGCACAAGGTGACAGCAACAGCCTCTCGCGCCCTGGCACCGGGCTCTGTGGGTAGTGCTCATGTTACACAGCCTGTTGGAAGCTGGTTTTGTATTTGAATAGATGATGCTGTTCATCACAGGAAGATACCTTACCTGGAAAGTGGTGCCTTAGGATGAGCGCATACTGTTCTCTAGCTTTAACAAAGAGAAGTGTGGAGATAGTTCTTCTCCATGTTTTTAAAGTATATTTATCTGGATACTCTTTTATAGGTTGTGTAATTACCCTTTATTTAGTCCAATAACATGATGGTTATTTTTTTCTGTCACTGTGACCATATTCCTGACAGAAACAACTTGTGGGAGACAGAATCTATTCTGGTATAGTTCCCAGGGGTGCAGTTCATCATGGAGGGGAAGGTCTGACAGAGCTCATAGCAGTGGGGGCATGTGGTTGGGACATCGGCCTCATAGCTTAACAGAAAACCCAGGGGAGGAGGATGTTTACTCTGCTCTCACTTGACTTGGGATCCCAGTCCGATCGCACCACCCACACGCAGGGTAGACTTCCCTCCAGATTATCCTCTCTCCGTGAAACCCCCTCACGGACACAGCCAGCCCACGGGAAGCCCACACCCAGTCAAGGGGACAGCGAAGATAAGCACTGAGGCTGGGACATCACTGAGAAGCAAACCTCAGCTCTGGCTCTAGTGCTGAGGCTGCTAGCAGTCCGAGAACTCAGAGACAGGCTCCTCTTCCTTCACAGAACGCTGCTTACAGAAACTAATGCTCATTTAGGATGGAATGTGCGGCCCTTCCTGGAGTCACTGCACTTGAAGTAATAAAGCCCCATTCTGCAGTTCCTGGCACCTTCACTCCCTGCCCTGCAGCCTGCTCACTTATATAAACTGTTGAAGATGGCAATGCCTTGGCTGTGGGGAACACACGATTGACCTATACAGGGCACTAAGAATAGTAGCTGGCAGGGTTGCTGAGATGGCTCAGTGGTTAAGAGCACTGATTGCTCTTCCAGGGGTCGTGAGTTCAAATCCCAGCAACCACATGGTGGCTCACAACCATCCATAACAAGAAACAAAGAACAAATGAAAGAATAGCAGCTGGCACACCAGAAGTCAAAAGACACACATTATTATTGTTGTTGTTCTATCAGTAAACAGCAACTTCCTGTGCACCGCAGCCCCTGTGGGCGGGCTTTACTCTTCTCCTTCCTGCACTCTCCGCCCCCTTGTCTACTGACTGGATCCTTCTCCATGTCCCTCTCTCCTCTTAGTGTGAGCATGTTTTACATCTCACTTTAGTCCTTGCAATGTTCATATCAGACCCCAGAAGACCTGCTAGCCCCACCCCATCTGCTTGTGAGTGACTCCTTAAAGATGCTGTCTTCAGCTTGGCTCCCATGGGGCCTGTGGTCTGCCTTATTTCACTTAGCACAATGTCCATCTGGTCATAAATGGCAGATCCCCATATTCTCCATGGCTGAATCGTATCTCATTGTGTTTATTCATCCAGCCATCACGGAATACATTGTTCTGTTTACATGTTCACTGTGGTGAATAACACTGCAATTCACGTGAGCCACAGACACCTTGTTGGTAGCCAACCTCACTTCCTTGACTGGAAATTATAGTCCAATTTAAAAAAGAAATACTTCTGCACTGCCTTTCATGGATCATGAATTTTCCTGACTAAGACTCTTAGTAACATCTTCAAGCCTCATTAGCCCCCTCCCATGCCCTTCCCTCAGCATGGAGCCTGTGTGTCTAGGACAGTCCTCACTTACACCATTACTTTGCACTTATTATAAATAGCCCAAGTTTCACTTTCAAAGGTACTGAGAGGACGATTCTAGAGTGGTCTGATCCTAATTTAGTTACAATCCAGAACCTTAACCATGAAGTTTGAATCAATTTGGTTATAACTCGATTCGGATTTAGCTTGGTTGGCTTTGAGCTGCACGTAAAAATAATCTGAGTGCCTTGTGTATTGGCAAACTTTCAAACTCCCTAGTAACCCTTTACTGGGTTTCCTAGAGCCTGGCATTCCTCCAAGTGTGGTACCTGCCAGAGACGGAGCCAAAGCCCAGCGTCTGTCTCTCAGTTGCACACAGCCACTTGCCCTTCCAAGAGGGATCTTGCCTTGGTGCCACCGTGCCTGCCTCCAGTGCCTTGCACAGGACGGCTCAGTGAATATTTGCTGGGCCTCATGGGCAAGTCTTGTAATGTGATAACCACAGGCCTTGTGAGTAAGCCTTGTAGTGTGATAATCACCACCACGTTTTGTTTCTGCAGTCAGCTCCTCCTGTGTACCCACTTACTAGTTGAGCAAAGCTCTTATCGTGCCACCTAACAACAGTGCCAGCTCTCTGGAGACTGAAGGGTCACGTTGAGTTTGAAGCCAGCCTGGGCTGTATCATAATAGCAAGACCTCGTCTCCTAGCCAAACGAAGCAAAATAAAGCAAATTTACAAAGAAAGAAAGATAAAGAAATGGGAAAAACAAGAAGAGTGAAATGGCCAAGCTTAGCACCTTGTTTCCAGAGTTTCTGGATGGTTGGGTCCCAGCCCCGGAAGTCTGGACACGGAGTATGCCTGTAGCCGATGGCAGATTCCACATTAGATTCTTTACTGTTTCTTAGAGTGTCTTTCTACAGGTCAGTCAGAATGTAGGCAGTTCTATACCATGTGGGGTGGGGGTGGAGGATGGAGGAGATGCAGATGTAGATCAAAGCAAAGCCTGAACTAAGAGCCCCCAGGCCGCCCACTATCAGTGATGCGCACAGACAATATGGCTGCCTTCAGTTACAGTACTTGAGCTAAGAAAGTATCCTCTTTACTCCTATAACTCATCTCTGGTCTCCTACAGCCTTCTGTATAAACAGTATCTTATAGAACACTTGCCTAGCTACTCGTCTCCTCTCACTGTCAGTGGTAAAGTCCTCTAGCAATACCCTGCCTTTGTCAATAGCACACTGACTTACCACGAATGTCAGCTGAGCCAGTCTGACGGGTTGCATTTGTTGCTGTTTCCTCCCCATTGAAACAGACCATCCTGAAGGAAAGGGATACAACATACTAGGCTCACAAAAGTAACAAGAAACTCAGAAGCCTCAGCAGCCCTGCTGAGAGGACTCCAGCAGAGCTGCCTCCAGGTTGGGCATGGCGCTCTAGAGATACAGCGTCTATGAGTGGTCACTGACTCTGACCTGTGGGGTTCCCAGTGCCACAGCTGCCATTGAGTGACTCACACTCAGTAATCCAGTAAGTCGACCGAGCTTCACCAAGCCAGGCCTGGATGCGATTGTTTCTGTGGTTCATCATTGACCTCACTATCTAGAGTAAATAGAAGTCGTATCCCCAGGGAAGGTCACACAGCACTTGTCTTGCTTATGAGAGAATGAGGGAGAGGACACAGGAGGACAGTTGTAACTTTCAATTTTTTCATGATGGTTCTTAAATGCTTTAACCTCCCTTCTAGCCTACCACCTACCAGAGGTAGTGGAAAAGAAAGGATTCGGGGGAAGTGAACCTGTTGTTTAGAAATGGTTCTTTGGAGCAACTCCCTTCTGTGTTGTCTGGGTAGCTCAGTCTACTTGTAAACACTTCACAGATACACCAGCAGTCCAGTTTAATAAAGGTGGGGTAGAAAACACAATCAGCAGCTATGGCATACCTAGCAGAGACAGCCGGGCCTCAGCCTCAGCACAAGTCAGTAGGAGGGACCAGAACCAACACGAATGCCAGGAAAAGTTCTCGGCTGTGCCTCTCGGCCAAGTAAGGATCAGCAAAGACTCAAGACCGAGAAGTGGTTAGCTATATAAGCAAACCAAGCTCAGCCCCTGTCACTGTCGGTAGATTTCTGCTTATACTCCCTCCAAACATCACGTGTTCTCCATGGGTCTTGTCTCACGGCTTGTCTTTCTTGCCTTGGCACGTGTGTCTGTCTCAGCTGACATCACTCTGCAATCACCCCAAGTCGGTGGAAGCAGCAAGAAGCCAAGGCACACCACCAGAAGTTTCTTGGTGTGTTTCTCTCTATAGAGTCCCGACAAATGGAGCTCGATTGCACAATGGAAGATGGACCAATACAGGCGTGTTGGTAGAGAAGAATCCTTCTTCACGTGTCCTTTTACATGCTCGCTTTTTTTTTTTTTTCCGAGACAGGGTTTCTCTATGTAGCCCTGGCTGTCCTGGAACTCACTCTGTAGACCAGGCTGGCCTCAAACTCAGAAATCCGCCTGCCTCTGCCTCCCAAGTGCTGGGATTACAGGCGTGTGCCACCACCGCCCGGCTTCACGTGCTCACTTTAGCAGAACATCTTTTCACCTGTGTCTGCTTCAGGAAAACACTCCTTCACGTGTTTGCCTTAGAAGAACACCATCCAACACGACTGCCTCTCCAAAGAACCCTTAACTTTCCACTTCAGACAACTATTCTGGGCTGGCATTGAACTTGCTTTGGAATTGGGCTCTGATACCTGTTCCTTGTCTGAACATATGAGAGGTGAGCCCTTTGCAGCTAGTTCCAGCTGGGCAAATGCTTCCATTCCCACCGTCTCATCCTGCACTGCTTGTTGTTTATATATTTACTATGCAGTGTAGATGTTCAGGTCATGTATCTCAGCTACTCTGGTGTTCTTCCAGCTGGCTGGAAGCAAATCTGTGGGTCTTGGTTTGTGGAAGTCTCTCTGCAGCTGTCATTCATGTGCCCAGAGTGTGCTCAGCGACTGCTCTGCCATTTTCAGTGTCACTGATGTCCAGGTCGCCATTGTTAGCTCTCCAGACATCTGCTGTGAAGCCAGTCCTTAAAGCAAAAATCAGTCCAAATGATAGACAGTGATAGACCCTCTGCCCTGAATTTCAGAACTGTATATAGAGAAGACAGGGTTGGGGTTAGAGATATCACTGTACTGTCAGCTGCTAATGTGTTGGGAGCCAGAGATAAGTCTGGATCCCTTAATCATCCACACAGCTAGCGAGCAGAAGAGTGTTAAAAGTAAACGCAGATTGAGCCTCGGTGACCTTCACAGCGGTAATCCATCAAGTCTTCCCACCTTCTTGAAAAAATGTACTCAGTAGATAGACATGCTGAAGGAGAGCAGGAAAGAGACAGAAGGAGAGGGAAGAGGAGAGGCAGGGAAGACTGAGAGAAGCAGAGAGATCGTCAGCAGAACACAAAAGGCTCGTCTTTGTTTTTTAATGTTAATTCCATTTGCTCACTGTCCTCCAGCACGTACGCAGCTGTCAAAGTTTTGAGTACATTCTGTGTTGTGAGGGGAAAGTTCAGTTTCTTCTTACTTGTGTGTTTTGACACAGGGTCTCCTGCAGCTCCAGCCAGCCGTGGCTGCTGTGTAGGGTGGATGACTGTGAAGTTCTGAGCTCCCTGCTTCATCTCTCAAGAGCAGGAGTCATGTGACTGCCCATCAGCTCCTTCAAGTACAGCACCCATAACTGCATGCCCCCATGTCCAGGGAGGAGAACACAGAAAGGGTTCATAGGTCTGGTGTGTGAGTGCATGCCTGTAATTCCAGTACTTTGGAGATAGAAGGCAGGAAGATCAGGACTTTAAGGTCAGCCTCTGCTACTTGGAGAGTTTGAGGCCAGATTAGGCTACAAGAGACCCCTTCTCCAAAAACAAATGACACAAAAGATACCCACTGATGTTTCTTTAAGAAACTGGGGTGAAAGTCAAAAGCTGCGTGATCATTTCATCATCAGATGCAGGAAAGACCTTTGACAAAATCAGTGCCCCTTTATAACGTGCTGAAGAGGCCAGGGATGCAAGGGCCGCACCTCGATGTAATAAAGGCAGTTTATAGCAAGCATACCGCCAGCGTCGACTGAAGTAGAGAAAATCCAAGGGAGTTCTGCTAAACTCAGGAACAAGACAGGGTGCCCCTTCTCCCCATCCCTGTTCAGTATAATACTTGAAGTCTTAGCTAGAGCAATACGACAACTGAATGACATCAAGGGGGTCTAAAGAAGAAGCCAAAGCACCGTTATTTGCAGATGCTATGATAGTAACACAAGCAACCCTAAGCATTCCTCTGTGGAACATCTGTAGCTGATAAACTTGCAGCACAGTAGCTAATTACAAAATTAATTCACAAAAATCAGTAGTTCTCTCCTATATACGGATGACAAGCGACCGAGAAAGGAATCAGGGACATAGCACTTTTCACAGTAGCTTCACACATCTTGGGATAAGTCTAACCAAGCAAGTGAAACATTTGAGTGATAGAAAACATCAAGTAGATGAAGAAAAAAAAAAGGGAAGAAGGAAAGACCTTCCATGCTCGTGGATTGGGTAGGATTAACATAGTGAAAATGACCATCAATTTAAAGCAGTCTGGAGATCTAATACATTCGTGTCAAAATTCCACCACAGTTCTCCACAGATTCTGAAAGTATAGTTTTTAGCCTCATATGGACAGACACACACACACACACACACACACACACACACCACCTAGGATTGCTGAAACAATTTTGAATAATAAAATAACTGTAGGAGATATCACGATATCACTATCCTGGATTTCAAGTTGTATTACAGTGTTATAGTAGTAAAAACAGGATGGTATTAGCACAAAACAGATGTATTGATCAATGGACTCACATTGAAGATCCGGACAAAAATCCACACACCTATTGATGCCTGAGTTTTGATAAGGAAGCCAGAAATACACATTGGAGAAAAGACCACAACTTTAACAAATAGCCACTAGTCAACCTTGATGGCCGGATGTAGAACGATTCAAGGAGTTCCTATTTATCACTTTGTATAAAACTCAACCACAGTGGACCAAAGACCTCAGCATAAAACCAGATACACTGAACCTGATAGGAGAGAGCATGGATAGTCTCTAACTCACTGGCACAGGAAAACATGTCACAAACAGAACACTGCTAGCACAGGCACTAAGATCAATAAATAACAAATGGGACCTCATGAAACTGAAAAACTTCTGCATGGAAAAAGGCATCATTTGAAAAAAGCAGCATTCTATAGAATGGGATACGTTTGGGGTTTTTTTTGTTGTTTTGTTTTGTTTTTTACCAACTCCACATCATTCATATATATTTTTTCTCAACCATGAACATCAAGAAAGCAAATAACCCAATTTTAAGAATGGGGTACAGGTCTAAACACAGGATTTTCAAGAGAAAATATAAACGGATTGAGAAACAAAGAAATGTTCACCATCCTTACCCATCAGGGAAATGCAAATCAAATCTACGTTGAGATTTTATTTTTTTAATCTGTCAGAATGGCTAAGATCAGTAACACAAGGGACAGCTCATGCTGGAGAGGGTGTGGAGCAAGGGGGACGCTCATCCATTGCTGGTGGGAGTGCAAACTTGTGCAGCCCTGTGGAAATCGGTGCGGTGATTCTGTAGGAAGATAGGAGTCTATTTACCCCAAGATGCAGCTGCCCCATTCTTGAGCAGATATCCAAAGGACACTTCATCCTTCCACAAAGATACTTGCTTAACCATGTTCACTGCTGCTTTATTTATAACTTCCAGAAAGTGGCTAAGAAACTGCCAGTTTCTTTGTTAGCTACCTTTGTCCCTCAACAGAGGAATAGCTAAAGAAAATGTGGCACATTTACATAATGCCCTGTTATTGGGTTAAAAATGAAATTATGAAATTTGCAGGTAAATGGATAGAACTAGAAAAAAATATCCTGAAGTATCCCAGTCCCAAAAGACAACTATTTGGTATTATTTGCTTATATGTGGATATTTGCTGTTAAGTCGATGATAACCAAGCTATGCTCCACAGAACCACAGAGATTAGGTGTAAATCAAAGGTCTAGGCAGGCCAGATAGATCTCATAGGAAAGAGAAATAGACCAGATAGCTATGGGTGGGTGGGGGAGTTGGAATGGGAGGGCCAGTGGAGAGGGGAGGGTGGGGGAGTTGGCATGGGAGGGTCAGTGGAGAGGGGAGGGTGGGGGAGTTGGCATGGGAGGGTCAGTGGAGAGGGGAGGGTGGGGGAGTTGGCACGGGAGGGTCGGTGGAGAGGGGAGGGGGCAGGGAGATGAGGGAACATGGGAAGAGACCTCTAACATTAAGGGCCAAGTGAGGGGTACTACAGACCTAATACACTAGACGCTTCCTAAAATATAGACACATCTGTAGGCAGTACAAATGAAATCACCAAATAACAGAGACAAGAGTCCCAACTGGCCATCTCTTACCACAAAAGAAGCTTCCAGTGCGGGATTGGGTTACATCTGATAGAGATGTCGAGCAAGAGAGTCCTATGGAAATCTTCAAACAACTCAGGCTATTGCACAGACTAGGGGTTGCTCTCCACAGACTGACGGGAAGACCTCACTGCTGAAGACAGCACCTGCACAACTCAGTGAGCCTGAAGAGGCGGAGCTGGTTCTACCCGGACCCTCCACCCCTGCATTCTAGCATTTTTGGTACAGGAATGTGCTCTGTATGCTGCCTGAAAGGAAAACCATGAATGCCAAACCAGCCACAAACCCTTTGACTTTCAGTAGTGCCCTGCCTGCGAGACAGTGCTAGAACAGTGACTATATAAAGCCTGTGAGGATAGCTAACAACATCTGATTTAACGGAAGGCCCACTCCAGGAGATGGAGCCCACGCCCATATCTGATCCTGCTGGGGTGACTAAGAACCCAGGACCAGACAGCCTGGCGTAAACCCAAATACTGCTGTTTAAAACAATGTGGCAACACAGTGACTCCACTGCTGTAGTCATGCACCAGTGCCTCACTCAGCCGTCCTCACAGAAGCTTCCTGCAGCCGGCCGGATCCGAGGCAGAGACCCACAGTCAGACAGTATGAGATGGTTTCAATATGCTTGGCCCAGGGAGTGGCACTATTCGGAGGTGTTGCCATGTTGGAATAGGTGTGGCCTTGTTGGAGGAAGTGTGTCACTGTGGGGATGGGCTTGACGATCTTCCTCCTAGATGCCTGAGCATGCCCAGTCTGTTCCTGGCTTCCTTTGGGTAAAGATGTAGAACCCTCAGCTCCTCCTGCACCATCCCTGCCTGGATGCGGCCATGCTTCTGCCTTGATGACAATGGACTGAGCCTCTGAAGCTGTAAGCCAGCCCCAATTAAATGTTGCCTTTTATAAAACTTGCCTTGGTCATGGTGTCTGTTCACAGCAGTAAAACCTTAGCTAAGACACAGTGTATGAAGTGAGAGAGCTTGGACACTCCGCCCTAAGGAGGCTGTCACCCTCAGTTCTCAGAAGAGGAGGCAGAGAGAGTGTGAGAGTCTGCGGGATAGAGGACACCAGGGAAACGAGGTCTCTAAATCAGCACAACCAAAGCCCATGGGACTCACAGAGACCGAGGCAGCGCGCAGAGAGCCTGCCCGGGTCCTCCGCATCTGTTAGGGCTTCCCGTTCAGTGTCTTTATGTCACTCCTGAGTGTCCCAACGAGCAGGTCTGATTGTTGTGCCTTCTCTCGGGCTCTTTTTCTCCTGCTGGTTCTTTTTGTCCTATCCTCATGTGATGATTTCTGTTTTATTTTATTATTATTCAGTAGAAGCCTGTTTGTTTCCCATTGAAAGACAGAGAGGGTGTGGGTCTGGTTGGGAAATGGGGGGAGGAGGAGAGGGAGGGGAAACTGTTATCTGAGTATATTATGTGTGGGAATTTTTTTTTTTTTTTAGTAAAAGGAAAAAAATCTCATTTTGAGAGTTGTGATTGGAAAGATCAACGGGCTGTTGTGGGGAGGGGATGACAGAGGTGGGAGATGGATCGGGCAGGGGGCTGCAAGCCTCTCCTATGGGGTGGGGAGAAAAGTTGAGGAGTCTTAAAAGATGCAAAGGGCTTAGGACCTTAGTTCCTGTTGCCAGATGGCATTACTTAGAAACTGCACGGAAGAAAGTCTCAGTGAGGCTCTAGGTCAGCTTGGCCTGTGGGCGTGCCTGTGGAGCATTGTCTGACCACCACGATTGCTGCGGAAAGCCCGGCCCACTGTGGGCGTGTGAAGTGTGGCGAAGCTGAGCAATAGCGTGCATCTATTCATGTCTCCCTGCGCTCGGCCGTGCACGTGATGGCCAGCGGCCTTCAGTTCCCGGTGCCTTGCCTCTCTCAAGATGATGTACGGCCTGGCTTTGTGTGCTACACTTGGGGGACATTTATTTTCTGGCCAAAGAGCAGGCCAGCCTAGCAGCGTGCGTTGTGGGGAGAGTCAGTTTGGCTGACAAGGAGATGTGGCTTGCCAGCACCGTCCAGCAACATGAGAGAGAACTGTTCTGCGTATTCCTGAGAGAGAACTGTTCTGCGTATTCCCTGCATTTACAAACTCAGAACACATGTAGAGATACACTTGGATCACATTCTGACCATTATAATATTGAAAAATAATGTCAAGTCATCCTAGTTTAGGGATTGTCCGTGCTATATGTGGAAAAGCGCAAGACTTGAAGTACATAAGCCCGAGGCGGGGGTAATCAGGATAATTCTGAGGTGAAGTAACTGGCTGGTGACTTCAGTGTGGAAGACCCCTTGCTGAGGAGATGCTTAGGCTGAGGTATGAGTGATGGACGCTAAGGTGATAGCTGTGGGATCAGGGGGGAGGAGGTGTGTGCGCTTGGAGCAGACCCTTGCAGGCTCCTGCTTCCCGCCCTCCACCTCCTAGAGGACCAGCCATCTCGGGTACTGCACAGCCCACAGGAGAGACCCGTTTTCAGATGCGGGATGCTCTCCCATCCCTTTGTAAAGGCAACACGGATCCAAGTGGCCAAAATAAACAAGCATATAAATAAACAAGATATAGTCCATACCTACGTGCAAATGAATCACCGCTTCATGTATACTCATCACAGTAAATTATTAGCAAATCCAGTGTCTTAGCCAGTCACCCTCAATAGGATTTTAGGTTGATATTGCTCAGAGACCTGGCACACATGTATCAGATATCTTCCTCATTATACCCTGTACCTAGGAAGTAGACTGTTATGAAGTGACTCTTCCTGTAGATGCCAACCCAACAGGTGTCATGCTCGCTCCTCACATGCGTGATTTTTTTTTTTTTGTATAATATCTTCCTTATTTTTTGAAGTCGGACCAGAGCTGCATGAGGGCAGATTGTCCAGCACGTGATTAGCACTGCACAGTGGCCGTCAGCCTGCAGATACTGGTTAATAGCCACAGGATGAAACTTGCTGAATCAAGTCAAACTAAAACATAATCATGGCATATGAGAGTAATCTCCATCATTGCCTTTCCCCAGAACACAGCAAGGCTTCATTTTCTTTTCTTCTTTTTTCCAGAGAAAAGTCTCCTGTTTCTGAGCACATTGAAATCAAGAAAGGGCATTATAAAATATATCAATCCAAGTCTACATCCTGGATCAGTTGAGTAGAATCTAAGGTGCCCATCAAGATATTTAGAAAATTCCTTCAGGTCACATACAGAAAAGACATAGTTCTGGGCCTAAAACCCGAGGGCTGCAGAGCTTAGAATGTCTGCTTGGGGCATGGAGGAGCAGCCGTTGGATTCTGCACTGTGACTCCAAGGCAGACGTCTCCAGGACAGAGGAGTTAATGGTGGCCAAGGGTTAAATTATCCCCCTGGAGAAATCTGGGTCCAGAGGCTTTAGGCAGAGGCTCGCGATGTGTGTGGCTGAAAGGCATAAAGTGGCGGGCAGCCGTCAGTATTAGCTCTGTCATAGTCAGGGTTTTACTGCTGTGAACAGACACCATGACCAGGGCAACTCTTCTGAGGACCACATTTACTTGGGGCTGGCTTACAGGGTCAGAGGTTCAGTCCATCATCATCAAGGCAGGAGCATGGCAGCATCCAGGCAGGCATGGTGCAGGAGGAGCTGAGAGTTCTCCATCTTCATCTGAAGGCTGATAGCAGAATACTGACTTCTGGGTGGTCAGGATGAGGGTCTTAAAGCCACATGGCCACACCTCCTCCAGCAGGGCCACACCCACTCCAGCAGGGCCACACCCACTCCAGCAGGGCCACACCCTTTAAGAGTGCCACTCCCTAGGCCGAGCACATACAAACCATGACAAGCTCCTTGGCACTCATTTTTAAAGAAGCCAGAGGTCAGCCGGGCAGTGGTGACGCACGCCTATAATCCCAGCACTTGGGAGGCAGAGGCAGGCGGATTTCTGAGTTCGAGGCCAGCCTGGTCTACAGAGTGAGTTCCAGGACAGCCGGAGCAACACAGAGAAACCCTGTCTCAAAAAAAAAAAAAAAAAAAAAAGGCCAGAGGTCGCTGCGTGGCAGCAGCCACTGCCTGGCATCCTTGCAGAGATAGAAGCCATCGTATCTGGGAAACAGTAAGAAGAGAACTGAGCTGGAAGACAGATTGTCATACTCACCTTTCAAAAGAAGCTTGACCTAGAGATGATATTACATTTTGCCCCAAGAACAACAACAAAGAAAGAAATCATACGATTCGGTTTTAGCTCACCAGTTTTATTTAAACAAACCTCCAGGTGCGTACAAGCCGCATACAGAAAGAGGCAGCCTCCCGTTCATTCCTAGGTCCAGCAGGGATTTTCTCATGCTGGTTGTCATGAGACTTGAAGCTAGCCGAGGGCTGTCCTTCATACCCACTGTTCAGACGGCGCTCCTCACAAGCTCAGAGCCCGCTGCTGACGTGACACTCACTCTTATAGCAGAAACTCCGTGGAAAAAATTCAAATTCAAAGGTCAGACAGCTTATGGTCTGATCAACTACTTTATAGTTTCCTGCTGTGGCTTGAATATAAAGTGTCCCTGGGTATTTAAATACTTAGTCTCCAGAAAGTGGCCTGTTTGGGAAGGTTGTAGAACCCTTGGAAGGTGTGGCCTGCCCTGAGGAATGTGGGCCACTTGCGGGGGAGGGGCGGGGAGAGGCTTTTGAGTCATATATAACTCAGCCCCACCTACCCAGCCTGTCTCTGTCTCCCCCACCTTTTCCTGTTCCGTGGATGCATGAGGAAGCCTCGCTGTCAGCTCCCACTGCCCCTGCAGTCTGCTGCTGCTGCTTCCCCCTGCTGTGGTGGACTGTGTCTCCCTAAACCCTGAGCAAGGGTAAACCCCTTCCTTCAGGTGAACTTGCTTCTTGTCAGCTGTTCGTTCACCGCCATGAGAGAGGTTCCATGCTCCCGGTCTGTGAGGTGGATAAAAAGCATGCTCCCAGAGCTTCCCTTCTGCTCTTAAATATGAGGATGCATTCGCACATGTCAGCCAGGGAACTTAGACACCCGAAGCTTTCTAAACTCTCTTAAAATGACACTACGTACTTAGTAGATTTGACACATATTTGTAAAAATCTTGCTTCAGTCCATGGCTCTTGTATAAACAGGATGTGATATCTTAACTAATAGCAACATAGGGTTTTGATTCAAAGCAGAGTTTCCAGATCCGTTTCTGACTTAGCGTTCATTCAACAAATGTTTATTTGGTTCTTTCTAAAAATGGATGGTGTTTAGAGTGATTGGGACGAAAGTCTTGGCTTCTGAAGGTCACAGGCAATTATAAAATTACACTAAATTTAATTTATTAAAAATTTTAACATATTAAAAGATGATACATGCTAATTCTTGTTGAAAGCTGTTGTCTTAGCGATGCTGCACAGGTTGGGGTGAGTTGTAATGTTAGCTGTGGTAATTTTAAAGAAGACGGTGTGTGATTTTTTGTTGGGTTTTGTTTTGAGGCAGAGTCTCTCCTCTTACCCGGGCTTGGCAGTGAGCCCACTGTACAACTAACACTAACCTTGCACTCCTTAACCTCCTGCCTCTTCCTTCCAAGTGCTGCGTTTACTGGGCTCTGTATGGTGTTAGTTGAGTAGTTACTTGAATGAAGCTATAAAGTTAGCCTTGGAGATACATAGAAGAAGAGTGCTCTGGGCAGAGGGAATGGAAGTAGGAACTTGATGATCATGTTTGGCGATGTAAGGGCAATCAAGAAAAAAAAAAGACATGGAATGAGGTCTCAGCAGTTGGGAGGAGAAAGCAGGACACGGTCTTTGGGGCCTTTGGGAAGATTCTTCTTCGGACTGGCCAGGCATTCCTCTCAGCTGAGCCAGGGAGTACCAGTGGCATCTGAGAGAGGTGCCTCTATGATACCACACAACCGTTAGCCACTATAATTCACCCTCGTGCTAAGTGACACAACTTGTAACAGCCATCAAAAATCCACATGCTGTTGACACCCCTGCGGAGCCCTGGTAGTAGACAGTTGCCAAGATGGCAACAGAAAGAACCAGGAAAGGAGCATCGGTGTGGTGACCGGCTTCCTCAAAGGCTCCGACCCATGAGGCAAACATTAGGAACATTTCTCCTTTCTATTCGCCTGCCTGCCCCGCCCCCACATTTGCTTGATTTCCTATCTATGACTCCTTCCCGATGAAGGAGCAGAAAGCGATCTGTGAACTTCTTGCTGCTCCTATTTTTGGCCCAAAACAGACCATTCCTCCCTTCTCAAGTGGAGTTGAGACTGGTGTGTTATTCACATGGTCTACAAAGAAAAGGGACCCAGTCCACATCCAACTAGTCACTCTCCAGGGAATCTGTTAAAAGTTGTGTCTAAAACCCCACCATTTCAATTTTTTGGAAATGTCTCAAAATGAATACCACAAATAAAGACAGGTTCTTCAAGAAAACCCCATTAAAACTTAATAAAAGCTGTAAGAGAAGGTGGTGCTCAGTCAGGACACATGGCTTCCCCAGTCCCTCAGCTCACGAGGTGGACGTGACACCGCAGGATGGATTAGTCAAGAACAAGAACCCGTGCTGCCCTGTGTGAGAGGGGGAACTGTCCCTCAGCAGAGGCAGATGTAAGCCTGTCCCCCAGCTACCCACGGGTGACGCTGTTTCAGAGGATGTGGGTGAGGAGGGGATGGCCTTGCCTCCCACCACGGATGAAAGCCATATGATAGGCATTATACCACGTGGAGTGGGACCTCCCTCAGGGTGTCACTCTGGTTCATGGGGTTGGATGATATGCTGAGAAGACTCAGGCCATCTGTGCACCCACTCATGACTTCCATGCTCCTAGAGTAGGGCTGTCACTTAGCAGTGACATCATCCTTGCACTAGTACTCTGGATAAAAGATGCACCCAGGGGCGGTGGCAGGATTGGAGGCCTGGACCGTTACCTGCTTTACCCAAAGCCAGAAGGAATCTGAAATGTTAGTTACAGGGCACTCATGGAAGGAAATGGGTTTAGTCAAGAAGGCCTTTAAAAATGGAGATTTAAACTTCCATCTGCAAGAGTTCAAGGGTGCAAAGGGCCCCGTGAAGGGACTAGAGAGGCTTGCAGTGAGGTGAGGGCTGGTGATGGGCAAGGACTTTGTCTTCAGAGTCCCTCCTCTTTGTGATGTCATCAGGATCTCAGCCCCATGGGCAGCATCTGCATGTTCTTTGAAGATAAGCCAGTTCCTGTGAATTCTAGGCAGACAGGTGGGAAGGGTGCATCTCTAGGGAAAGAACCAGGCAGGGTGGCAACAATAAAAGATGAGGGGGAAGACTGGGAGAAGCAATAAAACCAACGCTCTGAATTCATCCTTCATATGGGAATTATCCCCCGAAAGAACAAAACTTTGAGGCTCTGGACACGTTTCTGCTTTTGTATTTACAGAATAAATATGGTTTCAATGACATAGTTGTCTCTGCACGTCAGCTCTTCATTTCTTTTCCATAGGATGTGGATGGGAACATTGGAATGGAATGTCTTGACAGGATGAGACATAGCTTCAGGGAAAAGTCACAGTGGGCTACAGCTCCCTGTGGTTAGTTAACAGAGACCCAAAAAGGCTTCTCTTCATCAACATGTATTAGGGGGAGACAGGAAGCTAAAGGAGGGAGGGGAACAGGGTCAGCTTCCAGTGAAGCTCTGAGACAGAGGGATGGGTAAGCCACCCGCAAAGCTGGGCAGAACTGTCTAGAACTAACCTTGAGAATTAGCTTCAGTGGACCAAGCGTTGATGAGATTTGGCCATAAAACAATTTATGCTCCTGAAAACTATTGAAAGCCACTGAGCAATTGGTCCTGAATTGGCTGAGATCAATAACTAGATGTTATATGAAAAAGAGGCCATGAAAGAACACCCAGCCTAAAACAGTGTCGCCCAGAGAACTGTGGACTGCCAATAAGTGCACCAGCATCTTGTTCTGGGACCTCAAGGAGAACAGAGAGAAAGAAAAGATACACAAAGAATTTCTGACTGAAATGGAAGCACATTTAAAAGATCAATTTATGAATCCAGATTTAAATGACATACAAGTAAAATAAATCCAAACAGACTTACAACTGGGGACATCACAGCAGGAATTCTAAAAGCCAGAAGTGGGGAGAGAATCTAGAAGGAACAAGAGCAGAGTGGCGTGTCCTTCACAGGGGTCTTGTGTCCCACAGGTTAATGCTTGGCCTGCCGACGTCGAGGCCTGAAGGTAGAGACAGTGCCATGTCTCCGCTGGGCAGAGAAGCCAAACCGTCTGCCCAGGCTCATAAGCAAAGCAGCAAGCCAAGCAAGGCCGCAATGAGAGCAGTCAGGTTTGCCAGGACAGCTGCCTGTAAGAAACCCTAAGGCGTGCTCCAGCAGCCCCTGGCCCGCCCTCCACATGTACCTGTGAGGGCTTCTGTGTACGCTTATGCACACTTATATCACACACACACACACACACACACACACACACACACCCCAGTAAAATATGTTATTTAAAATGACAATTTCTTCTTTCTTAACTGGTTTAATGCTTAATTGCACAAAACAATGTATTTTGGAGCCTAGATTACCGTACTGTGGTGTGTTTACTAACTTCTTACAGACGAGTAACTCGTTCTCTGGTGGAAGGAGATCAGCGGCAACAGCCCTGGGCTAAGGGAACAGCTCCGTGAGGTAACTCCCATCCGCAGGAAGAGACAGCAGGCTGCTACTGTGCGAGAGGGCTAATGCAATAACGGTGCGGGTAATGCAGGCTCAGGGTCCTTTTTAACCGCTCAGCTTCCTCAAAGGCAGGGATGCATCAGTTAATAACTGTATCCGCTTGTGAGCTATGTGTATGCAGTAATACAGTGTTAATACCATGGAGAGCAGGGATAATCGTGGTGTTGTAAGCGGTTTTTATTTCTATCATTCTGAAGGTCTTACAGACATAAAGTGACTAAAGATGTAATCCTTCAAAACATGAAAAAATACAAATACATGGGAATGCATGTATGAAAATAGTAAGTTGATGGAAAAAAAAACCCGTAGTAAAGAATAGGTTGAGTGTCATAAAAGTCAGCAAGTCGTGGGGGTCATCCCCCTGTCTCCACCTTCCCCAGATCTGAGATAACAAGAGTGTGCCACCGTGCCTGGGTCTTGAGAGAGCTAACTCAGGCTCTCATGCCTGTATAGCAGGCATTTTACCAACCAGGACATCTCCCCGACCTTCCCATCCCCCTTTAAAGGCAGGGTCTCGTGTGTCCCAGGATGGACCTGGAATTGCTGTGTGGATGAGCACAGGTGTATGTCTTCTTTCCTCCCAGAGTGCTGATGTCGCAGGTCTACACCACCAGACCCAGGGTGTGCAGTGCCAGGGATGGGAGCCCGGGCTCCACACGTGCCAGCCACCGGCCAGTGCAAGAACTTCCAGACTCCTGTGCATCTTTACAATGAATTGCACAGAGATGCTTGGGTGCTCATAGGAAAGGAAATAACACATTAAGGGAGTTGTAGGTTCGGAGGAGCTTGGAGGTCACCCAGGCCTCACTGTGTCTGGGCTCCAAGAGGCCACAGGGGAAATGGAGCTGAGGTGAAGGAACTTTCTGAGTCACCAACACAGCACCTGCCTCCTCATGCTCAAATGCTCAGGCTGTTCCTAGCATGGACGCTCAGTGGGAAGGAAGCTAAGCTTTCTTCTTTGGTGGCCTTCTAGTCTCTGCCCCCCCCCAGCCCCACTGTTTGCTAGTCTCCTGCTTCTCAGGTCGTACTAGTCCTGTCTAGCTCTCTGGCTTTCTGGTGTGTGTTCAGCCAGGGTGGGTGTGGGAGCACTGGGGAGAGACTCAAAGGGAGGGAACTTAGTTTGAACACGTGTTCCCTGTGGGTCACAGCTCCTGCCTGTGTCTGCTCTCTGTCTGTCTGCCTGTCTCCCATTCCCTCTTTCCCTCTCTCCTTTCTTCCTTTAACAACTACATCCCCCTTTTGTTCCTCGACCTTCACAGTTTGTGGACAGTAGCCACCTTTACTATTCTCGGGGTCCCACCCTCTGCCTTGTGACCCCTTTTACTAATAGTTATAATCTTGTAACTACTCCGGGTTAACCTGTCCTCATGTTGCCTGCCGAGCAGGCCAGCTGCTTTTCTCCAGGACTGACTGATACGAAAGGCAGATCAGAACTGTAGTTTGGGACACAGTAAGTCCAAATGTGAAAGGGATAAAAACAGAGGCAATTAGATACTGGCGTTTGGAATTCAGGAGAGATGAGACAGGAGGAATTTGGGCAACAATCCCAGAGAAAAGATTATTGCAACCAGGGGACCCCAGGAGAGCCCTGAAGGAAGGCAGGAAGCAGTGAAGGACTGAGACCGAGATGGAAGAGACAGGTAAGGGAGGGTCACCAGAGGACGGTAAGGAAAAGCAGTGATAGAGGAGGCAGAAGACCACGGTGCATGTCGTGCACGCCAGCAAAGGAAAGAGAACGGAAGAAGATGGCAGCCCTTCGAGTCCACCTCAGCCAAGCACCGAACTCAGCAGCTGCCACCAGTGCTGACCTCAGCACGCACTTCACTGGTGCTAGCCCTTGAAAGCCCGTTGCCAAGAGTTTTAGGGACGATGAGAAGTCGGGTGTGGAAGTGTGAGGAAGATGGCGTGTTCACCTTTCGGTGTCAGTGGGAGAAAGGAGCAGAGCAACTGGATGGATGCTGATGAATCTGACGTAGAAAAGCTGAAAAGGTCCTGGAGGTGGCCCAGGGGCGAGGCGGAGGGATGGCTGAGAGGGCGGGGCGCCCTAGGTGGTTCAGCTGGGAGCCAGCCAGAAGGCAGGAGGCTGGAACTCAGCCTTTCTCTTCTGACTGATCTCCGGAGAAAGCAGCAGGCAAAGGGAATGAGAGTGGGCGGGAGATGCTGGAAGATTAAAAGAGGAGTGTAGTAGGAATCAGATTCTCTCTAGCACATATAAAAGACTTACAATCCTGGTATTTATTTACAAGTTGTAAGCCTAGGTTGGACACATTTTGAGCTATTCTAACTTACACCCCAACCCTATGTCCCTGTTACCTGCTGCTCCTCCTGGCCACATGCTCATGGTCCATCTCTTCTTGTGGCTGTCTCCTTTTCCCTTCATTTCCTTTCTTCTCTTCTTTTCTGCTGTCTCTCCTGAGCTTGGGGAGCAGAGTTTACATAGCATGACTGTGTACATGAGTCCTCCTTGTCGAGCAAGCAGCCAGATCTTGGGGGCTAGGATTTAGCATTTGCATACCTACAATATCAGACCAACCCCAACATTTCTCCCATTTTCTTGTATAATAAAAAACAACATATAGTAGGGACATATATGGAACAGTTATGAAAATTATTAGGTAAGAGTTACATTCATAAATTCCAGTCGTTCTGTATTGCTAACTTTGGATAAAGTGTTCTGTCATACATCCTATCTTGGTGAGTTTAGAATTCTGTGCTTAAATCATTCTCTTATTACTATCTTAAACACTTAAATCCTCTAACTTATTTTTTTATTCGATATATTCTTTATTTACATTTCAAATGATTTCCCCTTTCCTTAATCCCCCTTCCCCAAAAGTCCCATAAGCCCTCTTCCCTCCCCGTGTTCCCCAATCCACCCCTTCCCGCTTCCCTGTCCTGGTATTCCCCTACACTGTTGCACTGAGCCTTTCCAGGACGAGGGGCCTCTCCTTCCTTCTTCTTGGGCATCATTTGATATGTGAATTGTTTCTCGGGTATTCCGAGCTTTTGGGCTAATATCTGCTTATCAGTGAGTGCATACCGTGTGTGTTCTTTTGTGATTGTCACCACACTCAGGATGACATGCTCCAGTTCCACCCACTTGCCTAAGAATTTCATGAATTCATTGTTTTTAATAGCTGAGTAGTATTTCATTGTGTAAATTTACCACATTTTCTGTATCCATTCCTCCATTGAGGGACATCTGGGTTCTTTCTAGCTTCTGACTATTATAAATAGGGCTGCTATGAACATCGTGGAGCATGTGTCCTTATTACATGCTGGGGAATCCTCTGGGTATATTCCCAGGAGTGGTATAGCGGGGTCCTCCGGTAGTATCATGCCAAGTTTTCTGAGGAACCGCCAGACTGATTTCCAGAGTGATTGTACCAGCTTGCAACCCTACCAGCAGTGGAGGAGTGTTCCTCTTTCTCCACATCCTCACCAGTACCTGTTTTCTCCTGAATTTTTGGTCTTACCAAAATGGTCACACCATTCTGACTGGTGTGAGGTGAAATCTCCGGGTTGTTTTGATTTGCATTTCCCTGATGACTAAGGATGTCTAACTTTAATAACTTGTAATTACCAACCACAAAACATTTCCTTAGATCCACATTTTTAGATCATTTTAACTTAAATTTAGTTGTGAGACTGTGATTATCTAGTCTTGAACCCCACCAGAGACTTGAAAAGGAATAAATGTTACCTTAATATGTTGGAAGAGCAGGCAAGCAAGTTCCAAAACTCTAGAATTGACAGGCTGACTGGACAGTACAATCGCATTGGAACGTCTGTCTTCAGCCTTCTTGCCTAGGATATCTGATGTACTTGTGTGGCAGGAATTATGAAGGACTTGCTTATCCTGTCTTGACAGAGCTTGGCAGTTGACTTGGCCCATGTCTGAATTTTGTCCACGTTGGACAGCATTTTGTCTGTAGATGAAGTTAGGGCATTTCTTTGCCCAGTGGCTAGCTTTCCATAACTGACGTCTTCTCCAAATGGAGCTCCTTCGATGCTCATAATCATCTTTGAAGTGAACTGGGGTTACTGTTAGGAGCAGGCCTGCCTCAATGTCAGAAACTTGTGGGTTTTTTAATAACAAAACTTTAAATGCCATGTTCTGTGGATTTCTGAGGTTTTTGAAGACCAACTATATGGTTATAGTATATCTGAATTGTCAAACATTATTTATTTTTAGTCATTTACCATCTGAATAACCTGAAAATATTATTGTATTAATTAGTATCTAACTTGAGCATGAACATTAAGTAGCATTTCTTATTTATTCCTAACCATTCACTTTATCAGCTTTCAAAAGGAATAGAACTTTACATTGCATCTTTAAGAATTATCAATACCTCAAATAAAAGTTGAAGAATACATACATTATATATATCAAAAATAACCTAAAATTTATATCAATATACAATAGTTCTCTACCCATGTGACAAAATATAACCTCAATATGTATTAATATCCAAAGATCTATACCAATGAGGTTTTTGGCTAGTAGCATCTCTAATGAAGAGTAGAGTCAATAATCTACCCTTTGTTCCTATATCCCTCTTTTTCCTATAATATTCCTATATCTACCTTTTTCTTTTTAACCCTTTTCCCTCACACAAGAAAGAAGGATAGAGAAAAAAAAAGAAAGAAATCCCTGAGTCTAACCTCCTAACCTTGTTTCCCCATCAAGACCTCTTAATAACCTGTAACCAGCCCCTTTATAGCAACATGCATCCTTTATCCGATAATATGACCAAAATCATCCACCCCACCTATCTTGGAAATGGGAGAACATGTTTACTTAAATCACATCCTGCTATTTAGGGGCAACAGCATCTTTTGGGACTCCTAAGAAATTTGGGCTCCGATGAAAAATGGGATATTGGCCACACCCTGGGGAACTAGCTGTTTCATTCGTTGTCCAGTCTCTGTGGGACGGGAAAGTCCAAGGCTTGATTAAAGTCCTGTCTGGGTCAGTCTGTAAGGCTGGACGCATTGAGATCACAGGGGTCAGCAGCCCTCCCTGAAACCATTCTAGAGGCAAGTCTCTCAAGGACACAGCACTGAGGCAGTCTGAGGCAAGACCAGGCATCCCAGCATACTGGGGGTGGGGTGGGATGGGGGTGGGGTGGGGCAGGGTGGGGGTGGGGTGAATCCTATTAGAGATGCTTGGTTGCCATTTTCTGTAAACATGTAAGCTCTCACAAGTAAAGTACAGTTTTGTACTAATAGTATAATGTGCGGAGTGCATGGATCAATTAAAGATGATTCTTTGTTCTTATTTGGGCAGATGAAAAGCATCTATCTATCTTTATAAGTTAGTTTGGATTTTGTAACAAAACTGTAATTTAGATTAATATATATGCTATATAAAAGAATGGCATGGTAAGTCCTGAAGACTTTGTTGCCAACAAGATTTATTGTGTGTATATATATATACACACACGTCTCTATATACACACGCCTCAGTCGGTCCCAGAGCTCTCCTCATTTAGGTAGATTAGCATATATATTAACCTGTCTGTTGATCTTGCCAGTCTCCATCTGTTTGTCCTGTAGCCAAGATCTTCAGGGTGTCTTCCCTGGTCAAATCTTATTTCTAATAATTTAGATGGAAGATAACCCTGCCCCAACCTTAACTTATGGTGCTTATATTGACTACTAGAAAATATCTTTCCTAGGAAAAATGCTTTTTGCCAGTAGAAAAAGCATTATCTTTCACAGTGAAATTATAAAATATACATTATATAGATAAATATATCTTTATGCCTCTTTTTCATTATATAAAGTTGAGATCGATATGTATTTCTCTTTTAGATTACTAAGGATACATTATTTATTGTTAAGCAAAAACCCTACATAGTACTTTTATGGAAAAATGTGTCATTTTAGATGTTTGCAAGTGGCTTTATGTTCTCTATAGTAGTGACATTCTGTATTTACTTAGGATCTTTAAAAGTCTCCTATGTTTTAGTAAAGTCAACCAATAAAAATACCCGTCCTGTTCCCTGCTATTAGGAAAAACAAAAACATTCAAACGAAAACCAAGCAAGGAAATAATAAGTTTGGAACCAGCTGTGTGGGCTCCTGCTGCAGTGGCACAGCCTTGTCTACCAGTCCTTGTAAGTCAGGTGCTGCCACACTGTGTGGGTGAGCCTGTGGGGAGCCCGTGGCGAGCCTGTGGGGAGCCCGCAACAGCAAGCGCTAATATGTCTGTCCCGGCCAGAGAGCTCTGCCTTCCAGCTGCCATCAGCTTCTGTTCTTCTGTAGGGAAGAACCTTTTTTCTTCCTCCATTTTTACCGCCTATAATTTAGCATTCCATCTCTCAGTTCTGTCTTTACCCAAGTGTGTTTCATCTGCACTTCCTTAGCGAGGGCACAGAAACTGTGATCCTACTGAGCATGCTGTCACCAGCTCCATGGCAACAAGGAAAACAAAGCATACAAGATCCAGGCGCCTTCTGCTGTGGTGATGGTTCCCATTCCTTAACATGGAAAGTATTTCTCCCTTTAATCTCTGACTCGCTCCTTAGGGATGTCCATTTACCAATTTTAAACTTAGTTCCTCACCAGTTTGGAGGTTTGGGGCCCTCAGTCTTATCACAGCTCAGAAGCCAATTGACTTTTGAACTTCTGGGTGTCTGCAGGCTCCCCAGGCCAGCAGGGGTCTATGGCAGCCAGCCTCGCCCCCTCAGCTCAGTCCAGAAGGTTACCCCACTGGCTCAGCCTCCTGCCTGCCCTGGCCAGGAATCTCCCACCCACTGCTCCTGCACCACCGCTCAGGCCTCACCAGCAGCTTCAGGCCTGGCTCTCCTGAGGGCTTTGGTCTGCTTTTGTTCTTCTTTTTTTTTTTTTAAGAGACCAGGCCTCTTGTCCAGCTGTGCTGACTTTTTACTGCCTTTCACCAGGCCTTGTCAGGCTGTAAGCTTGGATTCTAATTGGTGTAAGTTGTGGGCCAATTTATAGTAGAATTAATATAGTCTCTCGAGCCTGTATAAAAGACTTACAGTCCTGGTCTTTATTTATAAGTTGTAAGCCTAGGCTGGACAAGTGCTGAGTCTGGGGGTAACTTACACTCCAGCCATGTGTCCCTTGTCACTTGCTGTTCCTCCCGGGCCACGTGCTCATGGTCCATCTCCTCTTGGCTGCCTCCTCCCCCTCTGTCCTCTGTCTCCTTCCTCCCCTGCTCTGCTCTCCCTCCCAGACCGTTATTCGATCCTCAGTCATTCGATCCTCAAGTCCTGCCTTTCTCTCTCTCCTGCCCAGTCATAGGATTCAGCCTTTTATTGACCGAAATTAACTTGGGGAGCAAGGCTTACAGAGCATCACCTAGTGTATGGGAGGCGCTCCTAATTGCGAGCAAACTGATCCTGAGAGCCAGCATTTAGCATTGCATACATAGCAGCATCAGACCAGCCCCAACAGAGAGGTTTCAGGAAGGAGAGTGTGAGCGGGCTGGGTCAGTGGCGCAGCCCGAATGCTGGCTGTCATGAGGACCGGAAGCTGAAGTGGCATGTCAGTCTGAGGCAGACGTGGAACGTGAAGCTAACGGACTCGAAGTCCCCAGAGCATGTGGCAGATACCTGCCAGGGAGCCGCTGAAGGGAGGAGTGCTTGCTCTGGTTCTGAACTTGAGGGGTGTAGCCAGAGCAGGGAGAAGAGAGGCTGAACAGGAAGCAAGGCTGAGTTACAGCCCTCACGGCCCTCCCTGCCCACCTCCAACAGTGACACTCCTTCTGCCAGGCTCCACCTCCTAACAGCAGTCCGCTGGGCAGCCGTGTTCAAACGCGGAGGATGGCATGGCGGTGTGAGCTCCAAGGTATTCACCCTCTCGGAACTTCCGCTTCTTTGTATGTGGCATCGTGGTAGTGCTACCCTGAGGACAGCGATGAGCACGCATGCACACGCATGGTTCCCATTGTGTCATATGTAGCGAGTGCGTTAATGCCTAGTAAAATCATCGACTTTTTGTGGCTATGCAAATTCTGTGTGTCACTGAGAGGCACGTCTCTTCACCCAGCTGCTGTTCCACTTAGCTTGGCCCGTGTCGTCTTAGACGATCCCTGGGTTGCCTTTGAGTGCCACACTCCCTTTACCTCAGTCTCTGCCTACAGCCTTGTTTATGGGGTCCTCCCTGTGTCTGCCACGGAACGTTGGGGAGGCCCGGTGCCGTCAGCTCTGGAGACCACTGCCCTGCTCTCCTTGCTGATTCTCGGCAGCAGCCTGGAGGCTACTAAGAATTGAATGACCGAGATTATCTTTGAAGTTATCCTGTGTTCTTCCCACTAGGACTCTGAAAATAAAAATCCCAGGCCAGATGCTTGGGTGTCAGCTCAAGCATGACCGCTAATATCCCATTGCTTACACCCCATGGGGTGATCCGAATCACCTCACTGTGGCCGTTTACCGATACTCCCTTACTCCAGGGACTGATGACATCTCAGTCACCCTCCGGTACCTTCTTGAAGAGAACTGTCAGTCTTTGCAGGGATCCCTTGTTATCTGTGTCAAGAAAACATGCATTCATTTGTTGTTGAGGCACGCCAACTAAGTCTACTTACTTAAACTCGCAAAGAATTTCCATACCAGTGCACGTGAGGCCGGTTTTAGTTGATCACTTTTATTCAATTAAGATACTTATAGTGTGACAGGGACTTATGATTTTGAACCCTGGACAATTTGTCTCTGGCGCTAAGAGACAGAGTCCTACTTGCTTACCTTACTCGCTTCTAGGCGGGATTTCATACGTCATAGGCTACACCTCCTAAGTAGTTGACGATGGCCTTGAACACGTAATCCCTCTCTTGAATTCTGGGATCAGGGTGAGTGGCACCACACATGGACTGTAGTTTTGGGGTTCAGATCTGTGTCTTTATAATGCTAGGCAAACACTCTGCTGATTTACCTGCGTCCTCAGCCTCAAGTCTCACCCGTTTGGGTGGGATTCGTGCATCCTGGTCTGTTCTCCAGGGCCGCACTTCCAGCGGTGACTGGATGCACAGACACTTGGCCCTTCTCAGTCCACCCTGTTCCGTGGAGGATCTGGGTTCTATGTGCGTGCTGTCCCCGGGTGTGGAGGCTTCCACCTGGTGGGCTGTGGGGTGCCTCAGCCTGGGGGCCCCTCAGTGAGGTTTCTCTTGTTGCAACTTCAGGTATTCCGGGATCTCTGCACAGCGAGCCGGAGTGTCAAGCCCGAAAGAAGGAATTCTCAGGTAAGGTCATGCCTTTCATTTGGGCCTTCTGGCCAGTTTCCGTCACCACCTCCACCCTAGTATCTCCAAATTACAAACACACTTTTAAAATGGAAATCGTTCTCCCTGTTCTTTCCTTTAAAATTTATAACAAAGAAACTTAGTAGAACAGCTCAACAAACAAATGTATTAGAAGAAATCCAGCTGCATTTAAAATTGTTTCAGACTAAGGAACAACAACAGCCACTCATCTGGGTCCGGCCTTGATTCCACTCCTGCAGAGCGTCAAATGAAATACAGGGATCCCAGCTAAGACAAGTAGTCATTAGTGTTTATTGATCTTTTACATTTACTTGTGTCTGTCTGTCTCAGTCTGTCTCTGTCTGTCTCTCTGTCTCTGTTTTTCTGTCTCTCTGTCTCTCTGTCTCTCTGTCTCTCTGTCTCTCTGTCTCTCTGTCTCTCTCTCTCTCTCTCTCTGTGTGTGTGTGTGTGTGTGTGTGTGTGTGTGTGTGTGCGCGCGCGCGCGCGCGCAGATCAGAGGACAACTTAAAGCAGTCAGTTCTCACCTTCTATCATGTTGGTCAAAGTTGTTGAGTCATCGGGTTTGCAAACATCTTCTCCAGTCTTAACCATGGACAGCATCTTTTGCAGACTGATACTGAAAACTTACCTATGGTCTGTCTGACGCTCAGACTTAACTGAGCATGAGCGCTTTGGTGAAGGGAGCCATTAGCATCCTTCCCCACAGGGCCATTCTCTCCCTACTGTGGTGCTCTATTCCAGACCAGCTGAGGAATATGTAAACAGTAGGCCACCAAGTGTGTTCTATATGTATGTGTACAGAAGCAAAGATGGTTAGTGTCCTAGTTTGAGCTTCATTGATGTGAACAGACACCATGACTGAGGCAACTCTTATAAAGGCAAACATTTAACTGGAGCTGGCTTACAGCTTCAGAGGTTCAGTCCATTGTCACCATGGCGGGAAACATGGCGGCATCCAGGCAGACCCGATGCTGGAGGAAGCAAGAGTTCTGCATCTGATCCAAAGGCATCCATCCAGAAGGAGGCTGGCTTCTGCAGGCAGGCAAGAGGAAGCCTCTTCTGCACTGGGTAGCACCTGAGCACAGGGCCTCAAAGCCCACCCCCACAGTGACACACTTCCTCCATCAAAGCCACACCTCCTAAAGTGTCACTTCCCATGGGCTAAGCATATTCAAACCACCACACTCAGCCATGACTTTTTAAGCATAAGCATTCCAAACTTGTATTCTCTGTTTCCTTTACTGTGGCGTGGCATGAATCCCTCACTCTTGCCTGGACCCCAGGTTACCTCAAAGCACAAAACCATAGTGCACCTCCAGTCTCACATCAGCCTGATGAGATGTTCTCGTACATGAACAGTAGCCTCTGAACACTAGCCTCATATGACTGCTGCTTAAATGTCCACAGCTGCTGTGGCTTCTGCCCGTTTCCTTACTTGATCTTACCTTAATCCTCCTTTGATTAACATACCCGTATGGGCAGTCAGTGAGCCCAAGTCCAGGAGATAGACAGGCATCCCATAGCCATGGCCAGTTCTAGAAAGTGACTTACAATGGCCTCCATGTCATTCCTGTGATTTCTCATCTATAAAGTGGATTTAGATATCAGTCACATGTATGTCTGTTACCAGGTATAGGAGAGTGCTATGTGGCATGCTGTGTGGCATGTGTGGCATTTGTGGCATGCTGTGTGGCATGCTGTGTGACATGTGTGGCTTGCTATGTGGCATGATATGAGGCATTAGGTATACATGTATGGCATGCTGTGTGGCATGCTGTGTGGCATGGTGTGTGGCATGCTGTATGGCATGCTGTGTGACGTGTGGCTTGCTGTGTGGCATGTGTGGCATGATATGAGGCATTAGGTATATATACATGTGTGGCATGCTGTGTGGCATATGTGTCATGATATATGGCATGTGTGGCATTGCACACTAGCAGTCATCACCTTGCCTACACTGTGCTTGTCAGACTAACATGTATGCACTGTCTTTCCCTAGGCATAGTCCCCACCCTAAAGCATAGCTGCAGCTAACAACCATCGTGTTACAACACACCCACAGTCCTCAGTGCAGGCAGACTGTGAGCACAGGTGTGGATCAGAGGTCACCTGCTAGTGCAGTCAAGTGTAAAGGAGAAAGCGCTCTCCATAGCGACGATGTGGTGGCTTTGTATCTGTGAGCAGACATGTTCTTGCCTGCACTAGAGGTGAGAAAGATGCCACCTCTATGAAAGTAGGCTGATGTGGAAATGGCCTTTCCTTCACATTTGGTATTAGGTTCCCTTCACCCATTAATTCTATTTGGATCATTGTAGCTTCAGAGAAGTCTCGAGAAACTGGAAAGGATTCAGAAACCTGAATCACCAATATGAAAATTTCATTTAAAAAATTAAATATGTTCGGGTCACTGCGGACTGCTGGCTGCTGGGGTCAGGTGTGTGGACAGAGACCTAGCCTAGCATAGACTACCCTGTCAGGCTCTTGCCCGCGCACAAAGCCAGAGGAGCTCTGCGGGAGGTCTGTGCACCTACAGCTAGGTGGCTGTCACCAACCGCTGGGGACCGGCTTGCCGCTCGCTGGGCTTGCAGCAAGGCCGCCATCTTGCCTCCGGTCACTGCAGATGGCTGGCTGCTGGGGACAGGTGTGTGGACAGAGACCTAGCCTAGCATCGACTACCCTGTCAGGCTCTTGCCTGCTCCCAAAGCCAGAGCAGCTCGGCAGGAGGTCTGTGCACCAACAGCTCGGCAGTGCACCCAGAGCCAGATCAGCTTGGCGGGTGGTCTCTGCACCAACCAGCGTGGGCACCAGCCTGCTCATGGGTCTGTTCCTGGAGTACAGCCAGAGGTTGACATCTTGCCTCAGGACACCACAGACAGCTAACCAGACAGAGCCCTGTGGACTGAGAGCGCCACCATCTAGGTTCCAGCAGTCCAACCAGGGAACCTCTGGTCCTACAGGGAATCCCATGGTTAGACAGAACCCTGAGACTGCCACCATCTTGTAGCTGGTGGCCTGAACAGGTCACCATAGAGAACCAACAGAGGAGCCCAGGTCACCATAAAGATCTAACAGACGAGCACAGATCAGTGGGGAAAAAAATCTGATTCTTAAGAGCTGGCAACTAGACAGGCCAGGAGGAGACTGTGGGAGGCCAACTGCAGGTCCAGCAGCAAGCCTGGGGAAGACTTGGGTCCAGCCAAGCAGAACTGAGGAGGTAATTTGGAGCCCAGTAGCGGAAACCTTCTGGTCTCCACCTCGGGAGCACGGACGCCCTCTACGACAGCAGCACCAAAGGCCAGGCTCACAGGAGTTTCAAACTCCAACCAGTAACAATAAGACCAACTAACTCCAGAGATAAACAGATGGCAAAAGGCAAACGTAGGAACTTTGCTAACAGAAATCAAGGCAATATGGCAGCATCTGAACCCAATTTGCCAACCACAGCAAGTCCTGGATACCCCAACACACCAGAAAAACAAGAGTTGGATTTAAAAGCACTGGTCATGATGCTGCTAGGGGAACACAAAAAATGACATAAACAAATCTCTTAAATGCAGGGGAACATGAATAGGGTAGAACCCTTACAATGCAAACACAAAAATCACTTAAAGAATTCCAGGAGAATATGGATCAACAGACACAAGCCAATAAAGAGGAAATGAGAAAATCACTTAAAGAAATGCAGGAGAAATTGATTCAATAGGCAGAAGTCATGAAAGAGGATACACAAAAATCTCTTAAACACAAACAAACAAGTGAAGGAACTGAGCAAAATCATCCAAGATCTGAACACAGAGGTAGAAACAACTAAGACATCACAAAGGGAGACAACTTTGGAGATAGAAAACCTTGGGAAGAAATCATGTGTTGTAGATGCAAATAACAACAACAGAATACAAGAGATAGAGGTAAGAATCTCAGATGCTGAAGATACCATAGTAACCATTGACTCCACAGTCAAAGAAAATGCAAAATGCAAAAGGCTTGTAACACAAAACATCCAGGAAATCCAGGACACAATGAGAAGACCAAACCTAAGGATTATAGGGAAAGATAAAAGTGAAGATCTACAATTTAAAGGGCCAGCAAATATCTTCAACAAAATTATGGAAGAAAACTTCCCTAACCTAAAGAGAGAGATGCCCATGAATATACAAGAAGCTTACAGAACTCCAAACAGACTGGACCAGAACAGAAATACCTCCTGTCACATAATAATCAAAACCCCAAACGTACTAAACAAAGAAAGAATATTAAAGGCGGTAAGAGAAAAAGGCCAAGTAACATATAAAGGAAGACCTATCAGAATCACACCAGACTTCTCTCCAGAGACCATGAAAGCTAGAAGATCCTGGGCAGATCTCATGCAGACGCTAAGAGAACACAATTATCAGCCAAGACTACTATACCCAGCAAAACTCTCAATCAATGTAGATGGAGAAATCAAAATATTCCATGACAAGACCAAATTTACACAATATCTTTCCACTAACCCAGCTCTACAAACGATAATAGGAGGAAAACTCCAATACAAGGAGGGAAACTGCACCCTAGAAAAAGCAAGATAGTAACCTTCTTCCATCAAACTCGAAAGAAGATAACAACTCAAAAACAAAAATAACATCAAAAATGACAAGAAGAAATAATCACTATTCCTTAATATCACTTAACATCAATGGACTCAATTCCCCAATAAAAAGACATAGACTAACAGACTGGATATGGAAACAGGACCCTACATTTTGCTGCATAGAGGAAACACACCTCAGGGTCAAAGACAAACACTACCTTAGAGTAAAAGGCTGGAAGACAATTTTGCAAGCAAATGGTCGCAGGAAGCAAGCTGGAATAGCCATTCTAATATCAGATAAAATTGACTTTCAACTTAAAGTCATCAAAAGAGACACAGAAGGTCATTTCTTGCTGGTCAAAGGAAAAATCCACTAAGAAGTACTCACAATTCTAAACATCTATGCTCCAAATGCAAGGGCACCCTCATTCGTAAAAGAAACTTTACTAAAGCTCAAAGCACACATTGCACCTAACACAATAATTGTGGGGGACCTCAACACCCCACTATCCTCAATGGACCGATCAGGAAAACAGAAACTAAACAGGGACACAGGGAAACTCATTGAAACGTTGGACCAATTGGATTTAACAGATATATGTAGAACATTTCATCCTAAAGCAAAAGACTGTACCTTTTTCTCAGCACCTCATGGTACCTTCTCCAAAATCAACCATATAATTGGTCACAAGACAGACCTCAATAAATATAAGAAGATCGAACTAATCCCATACCTCCTATCGAATCACCATGGAGTAAGAGTATTCTTCAATAGCAACAAAAACAACAGAAATCCTCATATACATGAAGACTGAACAATATTCTACTCAATGATACCTTAGTCAAGGAAGAAATAAAGAAAGAAATCAAAGACTTTTTAGAATTTAATGAAAATGAAGGCACAACATACCCAAATCTATGGGTCACAATGAAAGCAGTGCTAAGAAGAAAACTCATAGCCCTGAGTGCCTCCAAAAAGAAACAGGAGAGAACATATACTAGCAACTTAATGGCACACCTGAAAGCTCTGGAACAAAAAGAAGCTATTTCACCCAGGAGGAGTAGAAGACAGGAAATCATCAAACTCAGGGCTAAAATCAATCAAGTTGAAACAAAGAGAACCATACAAAGAATCAACAAAACCAGGAGCTGGTTCTTTGAGAAAATCAACAAGATAGATAAACCCCTAGCCAGACTTACCAAAGGGCACAGAGACAGTATTCAAATCAACAAAATTAGAAATGAAAAGGGAAATATAACAACAGAAACTGAGGAAATTCAAAAAATCATCAGATCCTACTACAAAAGCCTATACTCAACACAACTGGAAAATCTGGAGGAAATGGACAATTTCCTAGACAGTTACCAAATACCAAAATTAAATCAGGATCAAATAGATCATCTAAACAGTCCCATAACCCCCAAAGAAATAGAAGAGGTTATAGAAAGTCTTCCAACCAAAAAAAGCACAGGACCAGATGGTTTTAGTGCAGAATTCTATCAGACCTTCAAGGAAGACCTAATGCCAATACTCTTCAAACTATTCCACAAAATAGAAACAGAAGGAACACTACCCAACTCATTCTACGAAGCCACAATTACCCTGATACCAAAACCACACAAAGATCCAACTAAAAAAGAGAACTTCAGACCAATCTCCCTTATGAACATTGATGCAAAAATACTCAATAAAATTCTTGCCAACCGAATCCAAGAACACATCAAAATGATCATTCACCATGATCAAGTTGGCTTCATCTCAGAGATGCAAGTATGGTTCAATATACGGAAATCCATCAATGTAATCCACTACATAAAAAAACTCAAAGAAAAAACCACATGGTCATCTCATTGGATGCTGAAAAAGCATTTGACAAAATTCAGCATCCTTTCATGCTAAAAGTCTTGGAAAGAACAGGAATTCAAGGCCCATACCTAAACATAGTAAAAGCAATTTACATCAGACCAGTAGCCAACATCAAAGTAAATGGAGAGAAACTTGAAGCAATCCCACTAAAATCAGGGACTAGACAAGGCTGCCCCCTCTCACCATATCTCTTCAATATAGTACTTGAGGTACTAGCTAGAGCAACTCGACAACATAAGGAAGTCAAAGGGATACAAATTGGAAAGGAAGAAGTCAAACGATCACTATTTGCAGACGATATGATAGTATACTTAAGTGACCCAAAAAACTCCACCAGAGAACTCCTGCAACTGATAAACAACTTCAGCAAAGTGGCTGGTTATAAAATCAACTCAAGCAAATCAATAGCCTTCCTGTACTCAAAGGACAAGCAGGCTGAGAAAGAAATTAGGGAAATGACACCCTTCACAATAGCCACAAACAATATAAAGTATCTTGGTGTGACACTAACCAAACAAGTGAAATATTTGTATGACAAAAACGTCAGGTCTCTGAAGAAGGAAATTGAAGAAGACCTCAGAAAATCGAAAAATCTTCCATGCTCTTGAGTTGGCAGGATTAATATAGATAAATGGCAATCTTGCCAAAAGCAATCTACAGATTCAATGCACTCCCCATCAAAATCCCAACTCAGTTCTTCATAGAGTTAGAAAGAGCAATTCTCAAATTCATCTGGAATAACAAAAAACCCAGGATAGCTAAAGCTATCATCATCAGTAAAAGAACTTCTGGGGGAATCAATATCCCGGACCTCAAGCAATACTAAAAAGCAGTAGTGTTAAAAAACTGCATGGTATTAGTACAGTGACAGGGAGGTGGATCAATGGAATAGGATCGAAGACCCAAAAGTGAACCCACACATATATGGCCAATTGATCTTCGACAAAGGAGCTGAAAACATCCAGTGGAAAAAAAGATAGCCTTTTCAACAAATGGTGCTGGCTCAACTGGAGGTCAACATGCAGAAGAATGAGAATTGATCCACTCTTATCTCCTTGTAGTAAGCTCAACTCCAAGTGGATGAAGGACCTCCACATAAAACCAGACACACTAAAATTAATAGAAAAGAAACTGGGGAAGACCCTTGAGGACATTGGCTCAGGAGGAAAGTTCCTGAACAGAAAAGCAATTGCTTATGCTCTAAGATCAAGAATAGACAAATGGGACCTCATAAAATTACAAAGTTTCTGTAAGGCAAAAGACACTGTCAAAAGGACAAATCGGCAACCAACAAATTGGGAAAAGATCTTCACCAACCCTACATCCGACAGAGGGCTAATATCCAATGTATACAAAGAACTCAAGAAGTTAGACCCCAGAAAACCAAATAACCCCATCCAAAAATGGGGTACAGAGTTAAACAAAGACTTTTCACCTGAAGAAATTCAGATGGCTGAGAAACACCTTAAAAAATGTTCAACATCATTAGTCATTAGAGAAATGCAAATTAAAACAACCCTGAGATTTCACCTCACACCAGTCAGAATGGCTAAGATTAAAA
Organism: Apodemus agrarius; assembly: GCA_964023405.1. NCBI lineage: Eukaryota > Metazoa > Chordata > Mammalia > Rodentia > Muridae > Apodemus > Apodemus agrarius. The sequence goes on along the minus strand of OZ030006.1, from coordinate 177,289,774 downwards.
ACTCAGGAGACATCAGGTGTTGGCTAGGATGTGGAGAAAGAGGAACACTCTTACACTGCTGGTGGGACTGCAAGCTGGTACAACCACTCTGGAAATCAGTCTGGCGTTTCCTCAGAAAACTGGACAGGATACTTCTGGTGGACCCAGCCATACCCCTCCTGGGCATATACCCAGAAGATTCCCCAGCATGCAATAAGGATACATGCTCCACTATGTTCATAGCAGCCTTATTTATAATAGCCAGAAGCTGGAAAGAACCCAGATGTCCCTCAACCGAGGAATGGATACAAAAAATGTGGTATATATACACAATGGAGTACTATCCAGCCATTAGAAACATTGAATTTATGAAATTCTTAGAGAAATGGATGGAGCTGGAGAGCATCATACTAAGTGAGGTAACCCAGTCTCAAAAGAATACCCATGGTATGCAGTCACTGATAAGTGGATATTAGTCTAGAATCTAGGGACACCAAAGACACAATCCACATACCAAATGATGTCTGACAAGAAGAAAGGAGTGGACCCTGATTCTGGAAAGGATCAAAGCATCAGTGTAGGGGAATACCAGAACAGGGAAGTGGATGGGGGAACAGGGGGAGGGAAAGGAGCATGTGGGACCTTTCCGGGGTGGGGAACCAGAAAAAGGGAAATGAAATGTAAATATAGAATATATCCAATAAAAAATTTAAAAAAAATTAAATATGTATATGTTGTCTTCAAAAGTTCTAAGAACTGAAATTGTTTAACTTTTGAAAGGCTTGGGATGGCTGGGGCTGTGATGAGTCCTCACCCGGTTGAAGAGTTCTGGCCTAGCATGAGATAACCCTTATCACTACAAAAGTAAGTGAAGAGAGAAAGAATCCAAAGAGGAAGGAAAAAGAAGAGAAAGAGGAAAGGGAGAGTAAGGAAGGAGGAGGGAGGGGGAAGGATGGAGAGGATAAGGAAGAGAGAAAGGAGGAGGAGGGGGAGGAGGGAGGGGGAAGGAAGGAGGAGCAGAGGGATTGATGGGAGGAAAGGGAAGGAGAAAGCAGAGAAGTCAGGAAGAACAAGTGGGGCCTTAAGTGCTACACACACACACACACACACACACACACACACACGTGGTCCCAGGACTCGGCAAGCGGAGCAGGGGACATCAGAGTTCACGGCCAGCCTGGGCAAATGAGAAATGGATACATTATAGGTATGAGTTTATATTTTCTATGAAGAACTTCTGGTGACACGCTAAGTCATATAGTCTGCAATCAGAGTTTTTTTTTTTTTTTTTTTTTTTTTTTTTTAAAGATTTTGTAAGTAAAAATCAGCCTTGGCTACTTTCAACTTGGCATCATCCTGACCCAGGGCCTGCTGCATGAACAATGTCAACAGCTCCTTCTAGCTTCAAAATATAGCCAGAAAGCAGCTGGGTATAGAAAAAGTGTTGCAGTCTGAGAGCTGCTTAAAAATCACTGAGGAGCTAGCTGGGTCGGTCACAGAGCTGAGGTGAGAATCTAGACATGCCCTGGCTGTGACAGATCGCAGCACAAAGCTAGACAGTCAGCTTCCAACCCTCAGCCCAAGGCCAGCCAGACTAAAGGGATTCTAGCGGCACTCACGTTAGATTTGCAGGGCTGATAGGAAAGAAGACACTTAATCACCATGACCACCTTGACTCGTGACTGCTAAAACATATACACCAAAAAGCAGTTGACATTAAATTGACAGTCCTCAGTGTGGAAGGGATGCTTCCCTGATTCATTCAGGGCGGGGGGTGTCCTGGCTCTGTGCTGTTATGGGTCGCTGACCTCAGTGCTTGGCTGCAGGGATTCATTGGCTCGTCCTCAAGGCTCCGCACATGCGCACATTTTTGTCTTTCCTCATTACAAAGCTGTGAGCCACGTCGCCAGGCTTCTCCTCTCCTCACTTGCCCTGCCACTTTTGTCCTTGAATGTCCGTGGACCGTATGCTCTCTACTCAGTAGTGACAATCACGGCCTGTCCTGGTTCTTAAGACCCTTCCAGGAGTGTGAGCCACTGGTCCGTTGCTCAGCTTCTGTATTTTTTTTTTAGCTTGTACACACAGATATTTGTAATTGAGTATTTGTTCTCCATCTGTGTTTGTCTCTAGGGGATCTGTGAAGGGCTTAAAAGCCCTCATAACCATAACAGGGAGACAAATCTAAGCAAAAGCCAGGCAATTAAGATAAATCAGGACTTGGGCTACAGAGATGGCTCAGCCAGTAAAGATCTTGATGCACACGGACTTAAGTCTCCAGAACCGGAAGTCTGTGTGTGAGCTGGTGGGCTTCATGACCCAGCAGTGCTGGAAACAGAACCCGGTGGGTCCTGGAGGCTCACTGGCCTGGCAGTCTAGTTGAAATGGTAAGGTCCGGACCAGGGACAGACACAGTCTCCAAAAAAAAAAAGGACTTAAAGTTTACATTTCCAGGGTGTGAATGATCTCCAGGGTTGGACAGGTGTGCCACCCCCACTCTGCCGTCTGTCCTGCCTCACACGGGGCCTTGTGAGCTGGTGTGGTGCTCTAGCTTTACATTCCATCCATCTGCATTCCAGGAAGCAAGGTGGAGACTGAGGAGGAAGCCCTAAACCCCTCCCCCACACAAGATTTCCAGCTGGTTCTCAGTGGCTACAATGCCAGTCACTGGCTGTTCCCAGCAGCAAGGGATGTTGGGGAATGTACTTCTTCCCGGTGAGAATTCCATTATCTTGGAGGAAAGGATCAACAGGTGGAGAACTGGACAATGAGCAGTCTCACAGAGCCCCAACTGCTTCTGAGGCAAGGAATTTTAACCCGGAGGCTAACGCGGTCAGCATGTACGGACGCCATTCCTGAATGCTCCATCAAACTGTTTTGTGAATCGGGAGAAGACGCCCCTTTCCTCAAGTCTAAATGCTCCTAAAACACACAGAGGATAAGTAGTACACCTGAGCGTGGCTAGCAGTGGCTCCCTGGGTCAGGTCCCCAAGCATGTGCCCATCTGTATCAGTGCAGAAGCCCTGCCTTGTCCAGCTTGGAGCATGGTAGAGTTCTTACGGGGATCTAGTTTGGGCTCTGTCTGAGACAATGGAGGTCCTACATGTGAAGAAAACCAGGTCAGTTTCTCCCTCCCTTTTGATATGGTGGCCAGTTTTGTCAGAAGTCTCTAGGGAATCAACTGACAATGACACCCCACCTCTGCCACGCCTTCCTCCTTAGTCCTTAAGCACTGACTCTTTTTCTGCCTCTAGAAAAGAGGAACCCTGTGAAGTTTAAGTTCAGTGGTTGCAAGCGTCCGTTCTTTGGGAGTGTTTTATTCTTTTATGTGCACGGTGAGGATGAGTTTCTGTGTGTGCTAATGTGTCTTTGTGTGTGAGGGTGTGTGTGTGTGTATATACAAGTGTCTGTGTGTATGAGTGTATGTGAGTGTGCGTGAGTATGAGTTTGTGAGTATGTGTATATGTCAGTGTATATATGTGAATGTGAGTGTGTGAGAGAGTGTATGTGAGTATGTATGTATATGTGAATGTGTGTGTATGAGTATGAATGTGTGTGTATGAGTGTGAATGTGTGAGTGTATGTGTGTATGTATGTCTGTGAGTGTGTATATCTGAGTGTCTACATGTATGCATATGAGTGAGCGAGTGTGTGTATGTATGTGACTTTGTGTGTGTGTGTGTATGTATGTCTGTGTGTATATCTGAGTGTCTACATGTATGCATATGAGTGAGCGAGTGTGTGTATGTATGTGACTTTGTGTGTGTGTGTATGTATGTCTGTGTGTATATCTGAGTGTCTACATGTATTCATATGAGTGAGCGAGTGTGTGTATGTATGTGACTTTGTGTGTGTGTGTATGTATGTCTGTGTGTATATCTGAGTGTCTACATGTATGCATATGAGTGAGCGAGTGTGAGTGTGTATGTATGTGACTTTGTGTGTGTGTGTGTATGTGTGTGTGTGTGTGTGTGTGTACAACATGGGTACTTGGTTTTCTTTTAGGTCGGAAGAGGACATCAGATCCCTGGAATCTGGAGTTAGAGATGGTTTTGAGCCACTGTGTGGGTCCTGAGAACTGAACTGGGGGTCCTCTGTGGTGCAGCCAGTGCTTTTAAACACTGTACTGTCTCATTGGCTCCTTATACCCTGTTTTTTAGATAGGGTCTTTCGGTGACCCTGGGGATGCTGTAGGAACTAGACTGTCTGGCCAGCAAGCCCCAGGTACCCTGTTGGAGCTTCACCAGAGCTGGGCCTCCAGGCTTACACCATCATGCCCAGCTCAAGTTCCTTCTCCTCCTCCTCCTCCTCCTCCTCCTCCTCCTCCTCTTCCTCCTCCTCCTCCTCCTCCTTCTTCTTCACATTTTATGTGTCTAAGTGTTTTATCTGTATATATGTATGTGTACCACATGCATGTCTGGTGTCTGCAGAGGCTAGAAGGGCGCACAAGATGCCCCTTGGAACTGGAGTTACAGGTGGTTATGAGCTGACATGTGGGTGCTGAGAGCCAAACCTGGGTACTCTGCAAGAGCAGTCTGTGCTCTTAACCCCTGAGCCACCTCTCAGCCCCTGAGACAAAGCAGATCGATCACTCATTTCCCATCTCGGGATGATGCTGTCAGTGTGTTTGGCAGGAGAGAGGCTGTGCCATTGTGAAGCCTCGCCAGGTAAGGTTAAAAGGGGTGAGGGGTTAATCCTAGTCTACAGAAGGGTTCAGTGTCATCTGATTGCACAAGGGAAAAAAATCAGGTTTTTTTGTTGTTGTTGCTGTTATTGTTGCTTATCTAGTGACAAATGTTTAGCGGATTGGGATATATATTTCAGTGCTACTAAATGTCAAATCACTGGACTGCTTCCTTGATTTCAAAACCATCTGTGCTTTGTCTTCGAAGGTGAGTGTCATACTTCACGTAGACTGAGCTTTCTAACCAAGGGTCTGTTATATAAATATTCCACATCAGCTGAAGTGAGAAATGGTCTGCTTTTAAAATAATTGATGATGGTAGAGAAGATTTAATGTCTGTGAATCTCATTATTATTTCGGCCTGTTCCAAAGAGGGTTTTAAATGGTTCTTTGTTCACATAAATCATGCTCTAGTTTTCCAGGAAAAAACTCAAGGAAAATGAAATATAAGAGATAGAAATAGCTTCCTCATAAGGTTTAGTATTGGAATTTCTGAGTACAGCTAAGCAGTAGGAATAAAGCTATTATGACCTTCACGGGAACAACAGCCAACCTCGCCAGTCCCCGACACAGGCAGTCTCGATCCCCCTCCAGCTCCCTCTGCCTCTTCCCCCTTTCTCTGGACTGTTTGTCCAGGCAGCCATCTCCAGTACCCACAAGGACAAGCCCAGGGCCTCCAGAGACACCAAACTCCACAGATGCTCAAGCCATTTAGGATAAATGAAGCAGAAAACCTGTGCAGCCTCCTCTCACGCCTCTTTCTGATAATCCTAAGCCAGTGTAACTACCATGCTCGGGACACTATATCACCTGGGGAGAAGTGTCAGAGAAACATCCGAAAAGGGTCAGCATGGGCGCTTTTACGAGGGCTTCCGGCCTGCTGTTGCTTGATCACAGATATGTAAGTCATGAGGCACGCAAGCACAGATGCCTTTCTTGTTTTAGAGACTGTATTCCCAAGAACACAGTGCAGAGCCGGGAACAGCAGTGTCACACGACGGAGCCTCCGCAGCCCTTCTTCTCTTCAGTCGGGATCCCAGCAGGCTTGGCTGCTCCCTCTGCACTGCTTCCAGTGTCTGTCTAAATATATAGGTTCATCTTTGTCGTTTGTTTTGAAACTTGAATAAAATACTCATGTGGGATTCACATCATGAGCCCAGATGCCTCCCATTTCTGAGAGAGCATTTATCATGCTTCTCAGCACCCCCCCCCCCCGCCCTGTGTCTGTTGGAATCAGTCAGATTCAGGTCTGATCTCTTTCCTTAGTCATTACTAGAGAGCATGTTTGTATCTGTGTAAGGTGTAGTATGTGTGTGTGCCTAAGCCTGTGCCTGCACCAGTACCTGTGTGTGCACCTGCACCTGTGTATGCACCTGCACCTGTGCATGTACCTGCATCTGTGCGTGTACCTGCACCTGTGTATCCACCTGCACCTGTGCATGTACCTGCACCTGTATATGCACCTGCACCTGGGCATGTACCTGCCCCTGTGTGTGTACCTACACCTGTGCGCACACCTGCATCTGTGCATGTACCTGCACCTGTGCATGTACCTGCACCTGTGTGCACCTGCACCTCTAGCTGTGTGTGCACCTTTGCATGCAAGTTAGCACTTAGCACATGGCTTAGGGAACTTTTGGGAATAAGTTCTCTTTTCACCATGGCTCCAGGGATCAAACTCCAGTGCTTGGTCCTTGGGGATGTACTGAAACCACTTTTACCTACTGCACTGCCTCTCTGGCCCCAATGGTGTTTGTGTGTTTGGTTTACAAGAGTACTTTACACACGTGATGCTCTGTGCATCCTGCTGGGTCATGTCAAGAGGAAGAGATGCTAAGCTGACTCTTCCTGTGAAGTTGATGTGGTTCTGTTTGTTAGATAATGTCACCCACATCCCTCCCTTAAGCATTTCCTTATCAGTCCGTCACCTGACACACTCAACTGCTTATAACCATCCCCTAAGTCATTTATTTAAGCCACAACTAAATCAACACATGGAGACACTTCAGTTTTACAAAATGTTGATATTTCTGTTCTATAATTTCTTCTGCTCTCATTGGTTAGAATAATTTGCCAAATGTTATTTTCTTAAGAGTTTCAGATCTGAGTTGAGGACTAGGGAGAGAGCACCACCCTTCTCTGTTTTCTCAGGCTTAAATCATGCAACACTGAGGACTGTTTCTCATGCCAATCAACCACTCAGGCCTCCAGTCACATCTGCCCCACCTCACCATCCCATTGCCATAGCCTGGCCTAGGCCCTTACAGTTTTGCCTAGGTTATCTCTGACTAACTTACCACTTGCTTCACCATGTTCCAGGACCACAGGATGTTGCAGCACTGCCCTGGTCAAAGCACACGCTCTTTTACCCCTGCCCCTCCCCCCCCCGTCTCTGTCCCCAGTCTCCATCCCTCTATGAGAGCTTCATCCATTCAGTCACACAGTCAGCAAGAGCCCCTGGCCGTTACCTGCAGCACGACGCATTAGATAATTCAGGCCTTGGCACTGGTGTGCCCCAGAGCTAACCCTCAGCTACGATGCCCAGGCATTAACAGAAGGTAGAGTGTGTGGGGCACACCTTAGTGGGGAGCACAGCTATAGAGACCCAAGCAAGAGGCCACTCACCTGATCCTGGAGGTCTTAACAAGGCTTCCTCCACTCCCTGGCATTCCCCTACAGTGGGGCAGCGAACACCCTCAGGCCCAAGGGCTGCTCCTCCCACTGATGTCCAACAAGGCCATCCTCTGCCACACATGCAACCAGAGCCATGGGTCCCTCCATGTGTACTCTTTGGTTGGTGGTCCAGTCCCCGGAAGCTGGAGGTGGGGTCTGACCTGTTGACACTGTTGTTCCCTCCATGGTGCTGCAACCCCCCTCAGCTCCTTCAGTCCCTTCTCCATCTCCTCCATCAGGGACCCCACCCACACTCAGTCCAATGGTTGGCTGCGAGCATCCACGTCTGTATCTGTCAGGCTCTGGGAGAGCCTCTCATATCAGGCTCCTTTCAGCAAGCACTTCCCAGCATCTTCAATAGTGTCTGGGTTTGGTAACTGTATATGGGATGGATCCCCAGGTGGGGAAGTCTCTGGGTGGCCTTTCCTTCAGTCTCTGCTTCACACTTTGTCTCCACATTTCCTCCTGTGAGTATTTTGTTCCCCCTTCTAAAAAGCACTGAAACATCCACACTTCGGTCTTCCTTCTTCTTAGGCTTCATATGGTCTGTGAACTGAATCTTGTGTATTCCAAACTTTTGGGCTAATATCCACTTATCAGTGAGTACATGCTGTGTGTGTTCTTTTGTGACTGAGTTACCTCACTCAGGATATTTCAAGTTCCATCCATTTGCCTGCAAATTTCATGAAGTCATTGTTTTAATACCTGAGTAGTATTTCATTGTGTAAATAAATGTACCACATTTTCTGTATCCATTCTTCTGTTGAGGGACATCTGGGTTATTTCCAGCTTCTGACTGTTATAAATATGGCTGCTATGAACATAGTGGAGCATGTGTCCTTAGTACATGTTGGAGCATTTTCTGGGTATATGCCCAGGAGTGGTATAGCTGGGTTCTCAGGGAGTACTATGTCCAATTTTCGAGGAACCATCAGATTGATTTCCAGTGGGGTTGTATCAGCTTGCAATCCCACCAACAGTAGAGGAGTGTTCCTCTTTCTCCACATCCTCGCCAGCATCTGCTGTCACCTGAGGTTTTGCTCTTAGCCATTCTGATTGATATGAAGTGGAATCTCAGGGTTGTTTTGATTTGCATTTCCCTGATGACCAAGGATGTTGAACATTTCTTTAGGAGCTGGTTTGTTTACTTTTTGACAGAGTTTCCTGTCTTCCAAGCTGGTCTTGAACTCAGTATGTAGCCAAGGTTGGCCCTAAACTCTTGAGTCTCCTGCTTTCACTTCTCAAGTGCTGGGATTGAGACAGCTTAGAAACTAACAGCACTCATTGCTCCTCCAGTGGACCTGGGTTTGATTCCCAGTACCATATGGTGGCCTACTTCCATATATAATTCCAGTTCCATGGGATACAACACTCTTCTGGCCTTCAAGAGCACCAGGTGTGTGTGTATATGTATATACATACATATACATATATATACACAAACAGGCAAAACCCCCATACCCAGAAAATAAAAATAAGTAATAATAATAAGTAAATAAAAGTAAGTTTATCAAGTGCTAGAATTACTACCTATTTAAGAAGTGTCATCCCTTGACTGTCCCTGAGGAAGGGCACATTCGAGCTCTTGATGAAACACTTACATACTATTCTTTGCTTAATATGAAAGGATAATTTTGGGGAAAGATAGTGCCGGGATGGCAGGTGCATGCCACCACACCTGGCTGGCAAGTTTCACTTGTATTTGAGATTCAAGAAAGTGCCCAAGGCTCTGCCACAGCCTGATCAATACAGATGCAGATGCTTATAGCCACCGTCGGACTGAGCACAGGGATCCCAGTGGAGGAGTTAGGGGAAGGACTGAAGGAGCTGAAGGGGTTTTCAATCCCATAGGAAGAACCAACCAGACCCCCCAGACCTCCAAGGGACCAAACTACTAACCAAAGAGTACACGTGGAGGGACCCATGACTCCAGCTGCGTATGTAGCAGAGGATGGCCTTGTCTGGCATCAGTGGGCGAGGAGCCCCTTGGTCCTGTTGGAGCCTTGATGCCCCAGTTTAGGGGAATGCCAGGGTGTGAGGTGGGAGTGCATGGGGGAGCACCCTCATAGAATGGTGGGTGGAAGAGATAGGGGTTTATGGAGGGGAAACCTGGAAAGGGGAGAACATGTGAGATGTAAATAAATAAAATATTCAGTTAAAAAAAAAAAGAAAAAGAAAGTGCCCAAATCAGGAATCACTAGAACTTATTTGTTTTTAAGTTTTCCATACAATGTATTTTGATCATATTCTTAACCTTCCCACAATTCCTCCCCTATTACTCCACCCACCCAACTTCATTCTCTCCCTTCCCCCTCCCTCCCTCCTTTCTTCTCTCCCTTCCTTTCCCCCTCTCTCCCTCCCTCCCTCCCTCCCTTTCTCTCCACCAAACTTAAACAAGAAGCATACAAGAACCATGGAGTCTGCTTTGTGGTTTGTGCCGGGCTTGCCCTGGCTTCGGGTAGACCTACCCAGGGGTACTCCATTGGAGAAAACGGATTTTTACATTTCCAGCATGTATCAATTACACATGGCTTCATACTCAGGGTGGGATTTATTTTTACTTCCCCTTCCAGGTGCTAGGATTCTGCCTGGTTTGAACCTGTGCAGGTCGTACTGTGGTTTGCTGTCAGTCTCTGCGTTCCTACGTGCCTCAGCCCCGTTGTGTCTGGAAGTGCTGTTTTCTGGGGTCCCCCCACACCTACTTCTGGCTCTTACCAGCTCTCCTTCTCCTCTCTCACACAGATCCCAGGCTGAGGGAGGCTGTGATGAATGCATCCCACTTGTGGCCGGGGTCTCACTGTCTGCACGTTGTCAGCTGTGGGCCTCTGTATTGATTACTCTCTACTGCAAAACGCTTCTCTCTCAGGTGAGGGCTGGGTTGTGTGCTCACGATGGCAGAGCCACCTGTCAAGTAGCAGCAAGCTTTCTCCTGGGCCCATGACCCAGCCTGAAATGTTTGAGAAGTCCATGGGGCCCCTTTGGCCTGCTAATCAAAAAGATGCTCACTCATTCCTGGTTCTCATGGTTTTACTCATTAGCATCTGGTGACTAACTCCATTTTAGTTCATTTTATACATGTCTATATTTTAGGAAACTTCTACAGTAGATTTCCACATGGCTCTGCACTTTTTAAGGGTGGGTTTAGTGTTTATAGGTTCCAGATAACACGTTAGTGTCGGTCCTGTATGGAGAGCGGCAGCACCTGTGGGTCACTGGGCAGCCTGCGCCCTCAGACTGTGTGACCGTGTTTGTTACTCTCCTTGTTCCATTGACACCTGCACTGGTGGTGTAAAGCACGGTGGGTAAGCAAAGTGGGTGAGCATGTTGGAGTGTGGCTCACTGGTGTGGACTCACTGTTAACAGCAGTGTAAGTAGTCATACTGTCGATGAAACAGTGGGAATTCACTGACTCCCAACTCAGAGCACACAGTTATCTTTTAGTATCGTATGCACGAAGCAGTTCCACATGCCACAGTGTAGTAGTTTCCTGTAAAAAAAGTCATGAATTTGAAATCTAAACGTTTTGTCTAAAAAGAACAGCCACAAACCATCATTTTATTAGGAAACAAATTAGATAAGCCCTGTTACAGGAAGGAAAGGAATTCATTTCTAGCCAACAATAAAATTAGGCTTCCAAATGAAACTGAACTTCGGAAAATCTGCATCTTAATTGTGAACCAAAGGCTTCCTGAAAGGCTGGAGGCCGTTCTTCATGAGAGCTCTGCTCACTAGGTGGACGTTAACAAACTCGAGACTGACTTAATGAGGTGTGTCCGTCCCGGGAAGAGCCACTAAATCAATAACCAGCGCATCCGTAACAAACCGTGAGTGGACACAAGCGCCCCTGAGGGTCTAGCGCAGGCCAGCAGACTTCATGTCGCACGGTACGAAGAGCTTGGTGACGTGCTTTCCGAGTCCCCATCGGAGTCACCGGTCGGAAAAGAAGAGCAGCGCTTGACACTCGCCACGTCTGCTGTGGTCTCGGAAGAGAACACCTACACAGCCGTCATGAGGCCAGGCTGTCTGTGAGGGAGGGAAAGCAGCCTGGCCTGACGGGCGGGCACAGAAGGTGAGACCTCGCTGTTTGGAGTTACCCCAAACATAAGGAGTTTGCACCAAAAAGATTGTAATTGTTTTGTAAAGTATGAGTATTTTTCCCATTAAAAATAAATTGCTTAGGGACCGGACACATCGCTCAACTTTCTCCCTCAGAGGATCTCATATGGTGTGACCCCAGTTCCAGTGTAGCCAACGAGTACGTGCATGGTGTGTTTATGTACATGCAAACAAAAGCTTAATGCACGTAAGTAAATAAATCCAAAAAGTTGTTTGTATCACTATGCAGTTAGTGTCTCACTATTAACTGAAGGTTAATATTTGAATACTCTGTCTCCCAATTTGTGATTTAGTTAACATCAGAAGAGATAAGTTGACATTAAATATATCTGCTTAGAGTATAAACTGGACTCTGGGATGCTTGGTGTGGCACAGAGTCAAAGTCCCACAGTCCGAGGGACAGTGGATTACCAGATAGCTCTGGGGTGAGTCTCAGAGACCCAGGAACCATGAGAGCAAATTTCAGTTTCAGTCCAAGGCTGAAGATAGGAGAGGGGAGCCCCAGCAAGGACGGTCAGAGAGAAGGTCCCCTTTCTTAGTCCCTGGGTCTGCTCAGGCCTTCAGCGGACTGGGTGGGTCTGTGGGCAGTGCAGGAGCAATGGGCTTCCCACAGTCCTGATCCCACTGTTGATCCCTGTCTTAGGGTTTCACTGCTGTGAGCAGACACCACAACCACGGAGGCAACCCTTACAAGAACAACATTCAATTGGGGCTGGCTTACAGGGTCAGAGGTTCAGTCTGTCATCCTCCTCAAGTCCGGAACGTGGCAGCATCCAGGCAGGCATGCGGGAAGAGCTGAGAATTCTGCATCTTCATCTGAAGGCTGCCAGCAGAAGACTGACTTCCAGGCTGCTAGGATGAGGGTATTAAAGCCACACCCACAGTGACACACCTACTCCAACATGACCACACCCACTCCAGCAGAGCCACACCTTCTAATAATGCCACTCCCTGGGCAGCGCATATTCAAACCATCACAGTCCCTTTCACGAATGCTGCTAAGACAGACCTAGAAGAACACAGACTGTGTGTGTGTGTGTGTGTGTGTGTGTGTGTGTGTGTGTGTGTTCCCCAGAGGCCATTCACGTTGACAGAATTAATGACATGAATCAGGAAAACAACAACAAGAAAACTTTTGCCTTTTCCCGTGATTGAACACCTCGACAGTAGGAATCTGTGTACACCGTTAGACAGATGCTTTCCCTGCTTCCAACATGGCATAAGTGAGCCACAAGCCTCATTCCGTGATCAAAGAGCCCTGTGAAGTCTGTTTCTGTTGTATTTCTTCCCCGTGGCCTGTTCTTTCTTTGCTCTCCCTGTAGCAACTCCCATCTTGTGTTTTCCCTGTCTGTATTTTCTCCTCTCAGACATGTACCTATAAGACACAAGCTTTGCTTGCTGCAGTATCTGTATAATCTTCACATAGTAGTGGAGTGTTTAGATTTTTTTCCATTTTGTTTTTTTTTTTCCCATTCACAAGCTCCAGCCATGTTACCACATGTTAGTGAGAAAGGCTGTACGAGACAGACCATTTGGCAGACAGACAGACAGACATTTTCATTCTTTCATCACATATAGACATTGTTATATAAGCTCCATGAAAAGACATCTTGAAACTATAAGATCTATCGGCGGACTCCAAAGCTGTATTGCCCCTTTGTCTCAAAGCTTATGCCATCAAACAGCTCTTGTGCAGTCTCAGTGTGACACTTAAGTTAGGAGAGTCTTCTAGAAATGTGATCCAGGCTTCCTGGATCCTGCATCTTGACCTCACTGCTATGTGAGTTAAAAATAGTGTCTATTTCTTGCCACTGACAGGAGGATTTAAATGATTCTCTATCTGTCAAGTGCCAGACACCGTGGAAACATCACTTGTGTTTTTGTTAAATTAAATGCAGAGAGAGGAGAGCCACTGAGAATCCTGCCTGTTCCTGTGCACACAGCCACCCTTTTCTTTAGAGCAGATCTCCCTGTTATCTGCAGGAGAAGCTGATTTGGTCATAAAGCAACATTTAGTGGCTCTGGCTAGATGCGGTGGCACCGCGGTGCGCCTTGTGGTGTTCTCAGTAGCTACTTAGAATGCTGAAGAATTGTGCATAGCGATGTGGCTTAGCTGGGGGCATGCCGGCCTAGCACGCCCCAGTCCCCGAGTTCAATCCCTGGCACCACATAAACTGGGCATAAAGATGAACGTTTGTTTTCCAGTACTCAGGAAACAGAGACAGGAGGATCAGAAACCCAAAGCTGGCTGCATAGTGTATTCGATGCCAGCATGAAACCTTACCTCAAAAGAAAAGAACATTACATTAAATATTTTAGGTAGCCATTGAAATTCTGTCAGTGTGAGAAGCCAGATATAGTGATACATACCTGTCATCTCACCACTGAGGAGGCTGGGGGAGAAAGAGAGAGAGCAGAGGCCCAACTAGGCTGCGAGGTGAGACCCTGTCAAGAGCAGAGATTCATAGGTCCCAAAGAACCCTGAGCTGTGTAGACAAAGGCATAGATGCAGTAAGCTGCCCAGCCTGTGGGTGGGGGCTCCAGAGCCATCTTCACGGTTCACTGAAGAGGTTTTCAGTAGGCAGAGAGCAGTCCAGCCAGCACAGTGTTTGGTGTGCACACAAGGAGCTGATTTCCTTCTGCCACGCCTCAGCTAGCACAGTGGCTCCCTATGCCTTTAACCTCAGAACTGGGAGGCAGAAACAGACAGATCACTGGAGATTGCTAGCCAGTGAGGATAACCATATTTAGTGAGCTCTAGACACAGTGTGAGACCCTGTCTCCAAAAGATGAGGTAGAGAGTAATTGGGGAAGACACTGCTGTACACCTCTGGTCTCCAAAACACACGTGCACGGGTGGACACAGGTGCCCCTAGAATGTACATGCACACCCAGGGGAAAGGACTACTTATACCTGGGCGGGCATGCAGGTACATGCCTGTAATCCCGGAACTCAGGCAGGGAGGGCTGGAGGGTCAGGACTCGAGGCCAGCCTCAGCTCTGTAGTACATGTGAGATCACCCAGGTCACATGAGACCCTGACTCACAAAACAAACCAGCAGTGACAGAAAAGAGTGCTAGTGGCTCCCTGCTCCCTCCTGGCCACAGGAAGCAGGTTGACAGCGCCAGGAGCAGAGGGGTCAGAGGGGCCCGGTACTTTCTCGATGCTTTCCACAAGTAGGTGATCGCTGGCAGGAAGCCAGCACCTTCCCTGCTTTGTCCTCACCACTGGGAAGATGGCGTTCTGGAGGTGCTAACCAAACGCTGGGGAGAGAGGAACATGGCCGATGGAAGAGCCTCATAGGAGACGCCGCCTCACTTGGAAATGCTGAGCTGAACCGTTCAGTGTTTCCCATAAACGAGTCGCTGGCTCCTTTCTGGGGAGAGAATGCTGTTGAAATTACTTATTTCTCAGCCGGTGCTCTGGGTCGAAGCCAGGTTAAAGCTGAGCTGTGAATTCACAAATACTCTTGTTTAACATATAATCTATTTAAATAGAACCATTCAACAAAACACAAACATGACAATTGGTGCAATTTTATTTTTTTGTGACACACAGCCTAGAAGAATAGGCTGGTGTTCTTTCCGTTTTTCTTTTTAATCTCAGCACAGCCTGAAGCCTGGCAGAGTAATCACTGAAGCCTCCCGTGCGCCTGCGATGGAAACACGGACAGAGCGAGCACCGCTGTGCCTCTCACGCTTCCCACCTCAGCCCTGCACAGAATGCTTTCCTGGTTAAAATCTAATCACTCCCGGGACCGTCTAATCACTGGATGGCCGTATTGAAAAGAAACAGCTCGAGTACTAACACAGTTGCCTTTAATTTTTACTGAATATTAATTAAATGATCACTTACTATATGCTTTAATTTTTTGTGGCAAAAACATGAAATAAAAATATGGTGTTTAAAATATTATTTATTTATTTTATTTATTTACTGTACAACCCTCTCACTGCCACCTCTGGGCGATTTGAGGGTGGGGGCGGGGGGAGCAGCTACAGATTTTAGAAGTAATTTTTCTGCTTTTTCTCACTATGGTTTGTAGAAAGAGCAAGGCCAGATGAATGTCCTTGAGTGTTTGAATTTTGGAATTCTGGGGGCATTTTATACTGTATTTTATTTTGTAAGGCTCAAGGATGTTGCTGTCCTTCTCTGGCTAATTTAAGACTGCAACAAATCCTTTCTAACCCCGGACGCTCCTGCTGCCCTGAGAACTCTCACGGAAGGGACGAGCTGAGACCACTGAGACCACTGATCTCAGTGCTTGGCCCAGGCCTCTGCTGGCACCGAGACCTAGTGCCTCATGGGAAATCTGATGTTTTCACAGTCATCTCGCTCCTCGGATGCTATTGGAATGAAACAAACCGCTCCTCAGCAAGCCTCAGAGGAGATACCTCAATCCCCATTCCCAACAGGACGGGTGGAAATGTCGAGATGCCACGTGGCCCCACGTGACTTCTGCCTCAGTTCTGAATGGGCCACATGGCCAAGTACCTGTGCTTTTGGATATCCGCCTGATTATTTCAAGATTTCTATCCCAAATCAGAGGAAAGTGTCTAGGCTAACGCTTCTAGTGTAAACATACATGATTTCCAAAATGAATCTTAGATCCTGGAAGTCTGGCAATAAGCGAGACTTGTTTGTGTGCACCATGACGCTGTATGTATAACCAGTTCACAGTTGCTAACTATTGCCATAAGCCGTATAGGTAGGTATACCTGGGCTCAAATAACTTAGCTAAGTCTCAGCAACTTCTAAGGAACATCAACTTCTGTTTATATTTTCTCGCCAATAAGTGGCTCGTTACAGTTCCTCTTTCAAGCGTTCTGGGAAGAGTTAAATGCGATAACTTGAGGGAAGCAGAGTCCTGAGCAACAGCTGTCTTTGTTCTGGGCTGTTGGGCTGTATGGCAAAGCTTAGAAGAGTCAGTGTGGCCTCTGTTTTCAGGAGCAGCGTCCTAACTGAGGTGGGACACACATCCATGAGCAGTTATACACTACAACTGCACATCGCAAGGGTATTCAGCAAGTCCCGCCGAAACAGGCCTAGGGGAAGGGTTGGGAGCTTGAATTGCCCGTGAGCAAGCTTATTCCTGCTCTGAGGAAGAGTGTGCCGCAGGCCAAGACTGAATGATGCCAGGGACTGAGGCTGTGCTCAGGGCCCTGGGGATGAGTCCACGATTTATTTCTGGAGCCTCTCTGTTCTCTATAGCTGGTTTCTTCAGATGTGTGACTAACAGAATAGAAAGATAAAGCAAAGTGCAGGTCCCTCTCCATCTCCCTGTCCCCTGTCCCCTGTCCCCTGTCCCCATGCTCTCTGTTCCGCCCCAGAACCTTTCCTCATCCTGAGCTCTGGCCCCGCCGTGCTCCCCACAGTGAAGACCCCAGGCTGTGCTGCTGCGTCCTGCTCGGCTTCCCTGGACCCAGGAACGGCCAGGGCATGGTCTCTGGAGGAGTTTGGACTCCTCATCTGTGTTCCTCCTGCTTCTTGGGAACCACAGCCAGTTAGTGTTTGTCACACAGCGTTTGGCCTTTGTCCTGTGGGGAGTAAAGGTGGTTAGTTCCCTGCCAATCCATCTTGGCCTAAAACCAAGGTCCCCATTGATTTCTATGAGAAGGCACCGTGCCTTCCGCCATTCAAGTGCCCCAGGAGTTTCAGAACTCGAGCAGTTTCTAGAACTCATCGGAGGGAAGTCATTATAGGAATCTGGCAGGTGATAGCCAAGGGTAGAGGAAAAGCAAACAATAATTTTTTTCCCAGTCAGGAAAACATATGTCATCCTGCAGTCAAGTTCATGAGACATACCTCAGGTATTAACACAGAACTGGTCAGCAGTGGCAGGTGACGGGATGGGAGCAATTTGTGAGGCACTGTCACCAGCAAAACTGCGTTTAGATAGGCCAGGCGATTGCCCGTGTAACAAAATGCATCTTCTAAGATTTCTGGAAGCAGTTTTGTCAGGGTGGCCATGAGTGTCCTTTCCTCAGAGCTCCTCTCCTCACAGGTCTCTTGCTCCTCTGCTCCGTTCTCAGGGCTCTGCTGATCTCCACTCATGTCTTCGATTCAGTGCCAATGGTTTTCTTCTTAAAAGCATCTTAATCTAAATCCTGTTCCTCCAGGCCAGACAGCTTGGCAGTTAAGCACACACATTGCTCCACAGAGGACGTGATTCGAGTCCCAGCACCCACATGCTGGTTCACAGCAGTGTGTAAGGCCAGAGCCCTTCTGCAAGTCTGATGCCCTTCTGACCTCCACGAACGCTGGGCACACTGTGTGTGTGTGTGTGTGTGTGTGTGTGTGTCTGTGTGTGTCTGTGTGTGTCTGTGTGTGTATGTGCACACGCATGCACTTGTGCATGTACACACAAGCACACAGGTTAGAGCTTATACACATAAAATAAAAAGAGATCAATCTTTATTTGACAAAAATTTTGTAAGTTGTTCATGTCCCATAAATATTATTTCATCTGGATCTGGAGACTTCAAAGTATTTAAATAAGTCAAGTAGTGTTCAAAGAACATCATACCTACAATATAACCTTATGGGATAGATTCTGCTTTAATATCTGCTGCACCCAAAGGAGAGGTAAATAAATTCACCAAGATACCCCCGTGGTAGAGCCAGCTTTGAACCTAAGGTGTTTCTGTTTGGTGCCTGCCTTAGCTTCTTTTCTTGTCACTGAGATAAAAGACCCCAAGAAAAACAATCCTAAGGGTTTTCTTTTTGCTCACAGCTCAATGTGGAGAAGTTAAGTCAGCAGGAGCTTGAAACATCCCATCTGTGATGGGTTGAACAAGAATGGTCCTTACAGACTCATATAGTTGAGTGCTTCATCCTCAGGAGTGGCACTGCTTGAGAAGGATTGGGGGTGTGGCCTTGATGGAGGAAGTGTGCCACTGGGTGTGGTCTTTGAGGTTTCCAAAGCCCAAGCCAGGCTCAGAATCCCTCTCTTCCTGCTGCTTATGGATCTAGATGTAGAACTCTCAGCTACTTCTCCAGCCTCCTGCAAGCTGCCATGCTTCCCACTGTAAGGGTAATGGACTGAACCTCTGAGACTGTATGCCAGCCCTCATTAAGTGTTCTCTCGTTATGGCCATGGTATCCCTTCACAGCAACCAAACACTGACTATGGACCATCACAGTTATGAGCAGAGAAGCTGGCATATGCTGCTGTTTAGTTCCTTTCTCCATTCCTGCAGCCCAGGTTTCCAGCCAGGGAATGGTGCCACCCACAGTGGGCAGGTCTTCCCGCCTCCGTTAACAGCAAGATGCCCTCCTATGCCTGATCCTCTCCCATGACCATCTCTCAGGTGATTCTACATTTTGTCAAGTCGATTGTTAATTCTCTCACAGTGCCCAAGTTCTGATCTCTCTGAAGAAGCCCGAGACATTCTTTTCCTGTTTCCTGGCAGCTTTGGCTTCAGTTGCCCATTTACAACTCCTGCTTCAGCCTTCCATTAAGTGACCCCTTGCCAGCCGATAACATTAACCTATGTCCCTATCTACAGTGTGACTAATTTTGACTGCCGTTCAGGCAGTAATAATGTTTGCTAACAATTCTGTCAGTGGGAACCTACTTAAAAAATGAGATAACTTCAAGTAAAAAAATAGTTTTAAACAGCTAAATACTAACTCCAGAGAAGTCATAAACATGCAGCTCTTCAATGCTGCTAATTCTTTGCAGGAATTGGTCTCTGCTTTTGTTTGTTTTGTTTGCCCTTGTCATTTGGAAAAGTGACTCAGGCTCGCTCCCTCACTGTAGAGCGCTGGCCAGAGACACTTAGGCATTTGGGCCTCTACTCTGTAGCCCCCCTCCTTGGATTAGAAGAACCCTGATGTTTCGGCTCATAGACCCCGACACCAGGATATATACTCAATTAATTGTGTGGTAAACAATTCACCAGAAGTCTACCTCCTAGTGCAAGGACTTTGCTTTCCAGAGAAGCTTGCCAGCAGTGACTCCAGGTGGTGCAGAATGTGGTATAGATCATAATGCACATCCACTGTCTTGGCACTGAGCTCGTGGGCATCTCCTGAAATGCGCCGTGCCCAGTGAGCATCGCCACTTTGCTGTGGTTTCCAGAGGAGTGCCTGGACCCCACAAACTTCCCTTTGGGGGAAAAATTAGAAACTACATCCACTATAGCTTCTCAAACTCTTCCTGCTTCAGCCACACCAATTAATATACAATATCCTCTAGCTAGCACTGAATAATATCCAAAAAATGGACACAGAGGAATTGTCTTCATCATAGATCTCTGCCCTAGCAGAATAATCTGTGAACGGCCTCAAGCTATTCATCATGTGCATAAAGATAAAAATTATCTTCCATGAAAGCCATGTGCTGGGCACTGTATTAGTCAGGGTTCTCTAGGAGAGCAGTGTGTGTGTGTGTGTGTGTGTGTGTGTGTGTGTGTTTGTGTGTGTTTGAGGATATTTGGGTATTTGTTAGAATGACTAAGTCTGTGGTCCAGCCAGTCCAACAATGACTGTCCACCAACAGAAGGTCCAGGAATCTACTAGTTCCTAGTCCATGAGTCTGGGTGGCTCAGCTGGTGGTCTTCAGTAGATGCTGGAATCCTGAAGACTTAGACTCTAATACCAGTGAAGGCAATGGACTGGCCAGTGAGAATGAGGGCAGGCAGGCAGAGAGCAAGCTTCCTTCTGCCATGTCCTTGCATAGGCTGCCAGCAGAAGGAATGGCCCAGATGATAAGTGGGTCTTCCCACCTTAACAGATCCAGACTGAAGGTGGGTCATGTCACCTCAACAGATCCAGATGACAAGTGGGTCTTCCCACCTCAACAGATCCAGATTGAAGGTGGGTCATCTCACCTCAACAGATTCAGATGATAAATGGGTCTTCCCACCTCAACAGATCCAGATTGAAGGTGGGTCTTTCCAGTTCAAGTGATTTAATTAAAGAAAATTCTTCACAGGCTGGGTTTTAGTTAATTCTCAATATATTAGGCAAGAAAGAACAGCTGTCACAGGCATACTAATATTAATAATAATTCATGTTTATACTGCGCATTGTATGTAGGGACAGAAAATGTTGACATAATCAACATTTCATCTGAAAGAGTACACCCCAGCCTTGTTCCAAGTTTTCCTAATTTTAGCACCAGGTATTTTCTAATGCCTTAATACCCAGGAACTTCACTGTTCTGGGAAATCAGGGCGGCTCTCTTGAAAGATGCCTCTGAACTCTTCGACTGTAGAACTGTAGTCGGCACACATGTCTGCTGTCATATGAAGGGATTCTGTGCCTACTCGGAGCAGCGCAATAGTCCCGCATATCTACGCACACGCGGAACGTGGGCAGTGTAATTGAGGACCTGCATTTTCAGTGTAGTGAACTGGAATTTAAGCAGCCTCATGCCTCTGGTGGCTTTTCATGGGACAGCACATCTCTAGACGATGTCACAGAGCTTTGTGAGGCAGTCTGGAGCTCTGTGTTTGTCCATTGCCATACCGACAAGATAATGTAATGAAACTCTCAAGGGCTATCAGTGAGACCCATCTTACCTCGTTCAGGTGAGAAGCCAAGGTAAGACTCTGACGAGCCTTAGCTACAGGGGATCACCCCTGTCCCCCAGTGAACAACTCTGAGCCAGGGATCGATGCAAAAGCCAGAGGAATTTATTGTCCAGCACCCTGGGGTTGTCCTGTACCCAATTTGGGGAGACTTTATACAGTTTCCAGGGCAGAATAGAGCATGAGCAACTAGGCACAATATGGCAGACAGAACAGCGCATCCTTTAAACTGAATGGTCTCTAGGGATTGAGGTAGGAGGGGCTCCTCAGATCTGCAGAAGGTCAACAGTCAGTCTGCCCCACCCTTCCAGGAGGGGAGGGGTGCCATGTGTTCCATCGACCTCTCCCTTCTGGGAAGGGAGGGGTCTAGGCTATTCTGAGGTCTGGTGGAATTTTCCAAGGTCTTTAGTTAGCTGAGTTTCAGTCGTGAACACGTCCTATTGAAGATGGCGCAGTAGCTAGCGTGTTCTGACCTTGCCATGTGGCATGAGCAACTGTGGGTTTTCAGATGTGAATTTTTAGACCACAGCATGCTGATTCAGTAAATGAAGGTGTTCTATCTACTAAGGCTCAACCTACAATGAGAATTCTTTACAAAGCTTCATTCACCCTCAAGAAAAACTGAAGGAACTGAAGCTGCTTTATTATATCAAAGCAAGCAGTCAGCAGAGGGGAAAAAAAATGGTCTTACATCCTAAGGGAGAAAGAGAATTTTCTGGTATCGAAGAATGTTGACATGATACATCTGTCTAACATCAAAGCAGTGAGTTATAAAATCTTACAGATAACCAATCATCCCAAATCCACAAAGGCAGGAGTTGAGAGAGGCGTTAGAACATCAGAAATGGCAAAGGAAACCACAGCCCCGAAGGAGCTGGAGCTGGTTGCAGAGTGAAGTCCAGCCTGAGGGTCTCATGAGACTTGCTGTCCTCGTGAATAATAATGAGCAGGCCCCGCCCAGACACTGCAGTGCTGAGGCAGCCGCAGCTCAGGACATTGCAACATTGTTGCATATGCAGGAACCCCGCTAAAGGGCGCAGGTAGAGTCTTAAATGTCAGAACCTACCACAATTCTCACTCGTGTATGCCCCACTTATGAATTCTTTGGCGTTGTCCCACTTTTTAAAGAAAAGATGAAGTTTCGAATTTCCAAGTGATTTTTTACTAAGTTAGCCTGATAATAAAAACAAGAGGTCTTCCTGCACAGCGCTCACGGCGGGGGATGGGGGGTTCTAGTTAGTGGCCATTTGCAAAGTCCTATGTGGTCATTTTCTCTTGGACATTAATCATCTTCAGTTGCAAGATCTGAACACTGCCAGGCATTTAAGAATGTCAAGATTTTGCTGCACATTCTTGTCCTTGGCTTCTGTAGCACATCAAGGCCATTTACTACACTGGACATACATTATGGGATACATTATGGGTAGTACCACATTAACTTTTCCAGGGAAGATGAAAATATGACAGAGTATTCTTCAGTTCCACCAGAGCCCAGTGTGGTGAGAGGAATGAGTTGACCAGGCTTGCTGTTACAAGCCGCGGTGGAGGTGTGGTGACCCCCACAGAGCTGCCTCACTGCACAATCCCACCGACATAGAGACAGGCCTCCTGGACGCTGCACCATGGAGCCCTCTCTCCACTAACACCCCACTTCTGTGTGTGTAGCATTTTCCACGATCCCTGCTGCTGGTGGAGGCAACACCTGGAACCTCAGGTGAGGGTCTCCTGACCTCCTGACCTGCTTCCTTCCATCACTAGGGATATGAGTGGTTCTGTTGTCATTGCCACAGACCTAGTACCAGTGTGTTTTGCTCTGGTTGCCATGGCTACAGGGGCAGAGTCTAAAATAGCACCATGTTATTGAGGAAAACATTGCCATACAACAGGTAGAAATCAGTTTCTGAAGCTGCCTTGAATTACAGCAGAAGTTTCCAGAAGGTTGAGTTGAGTGTAAGTTGCAGAAGGTCTCTTTGTGGGAAACCTTAGCTGCCACAGTGGATAATTACTGCTGTCTCCAAAAGGAGGGCCCCAGTAACGATCCATCCAGGACACGTGTGAAGATTACCTTGTCCGTGTGAGGCATTAAGCTTGATGCCAGGGGTATAATTATGAGGGTGGCTAGGTCGGGGCCCTTTAAAAGATGCTGGAGCACTCTCCCTCCCCCAGTCATCCTCTGGAACAGCTGTGAGCCAGCTGTTGGTGCTGTGCTCGCACAGTTCCTGATTTATGATCCTCCTCAGTGCCTGACTCCTCCTTATCCCCCCCGCCCCACGTCATGTCCGCTGTCCTGTCAGCACTCTCTCCCTTCTATTACTTCAAGCTCAAGCTCAAGCTATTACCTTTTTGTTGTTGTTGTTGTTGTTGTTGTTTTGAGAGTGCTTCACTGTATAGCCTTGGCTGACCTAAAACGTGCTGTATAGACAGGCTGGCCTTGAACTCACAGGTGTCTGCCTTCCTGTTGCTGAATCAAAGGTGTTTGCCATGGGAGGTGCTCCTCATGCCGCCCCCTTGCTTTATTAAACATTTCATAAGATGCGCCCTCCCCCCAGCTCCTCTCATCCCTCCCCCCACCCCGCCGTCCCTTCACACCAGACTCTGCCTGTTTGCTTTTTTAAAAGCATCAAGACCAATTTTTTTGCTCCACAGATATTGTTGGGTGTCTGCTCCTCCAGTGAGCAGCCTGTCTGCCCTCTCCAAGCAGCTAACAATTGCCAGTAGCTTCACAGCTCTGGGTAGGCTGGTGCACCCAGCCCCCCCTCCATGCTGGCCCAGCATCACCTCTCCACACTGGCCAAACACCCCCTCCACACTGGCCCAGCCCCCCCCACTGGCCAAACACCCCCTCTCCACTCTGGCCCAGCCCCCCTCTCCACGCTGGCCCAGCCCCCCTCCCCACTCTGGCCCAGCCCCCTCTCCACCCCAGACCCCTCTCCACTCTGGCCCAGCCCCCCTCTACACACTGGCCCAGCCCCCCTCTACACACTGGCCCAGCCCCCCCTCCATGCTGGCCCAGCCCCCCTCCCCACTCTGGCCCAGCCCCCCTCTCCACCCCAGCCCCCCTCTCCACTCTGGCCCAGCCCCCCTCTACACACTGGCCCAGCCCCCCTCTACACACTGGCCCAGCCCCCCCATGCTGGCCCAGCCCCCCTCTCCACGCTGGTCCAGCCCCCCTCTCCACTCTGGCCCAGCCCCCCTCTACACTCTGGTCCAGCCCACCTCTACACTCTGGCCCAGCCCCCCTCTACACACTGGCTCAGCCCCCCCTCCACGCTGGCCCAGCCCCCCTCTCCACGCTAGCCCAGCCCCCTTCTACACACTGGCCCAGCCCCCCCCCCATGCTGGCCCAGCCCCCCCCTCCATGCTGGCCCAGCATCCCCTCTCCACTCTGGTCTTTGTTCTGGCCTGCTTGCGCAGGCGCTGTTCCACTGTGAACTGGTTAAGGGCAGCTGTCTTGCTGTGTCCAGAAGATAATGCTCCCTTGCCCCATCTACCACCTATGGCTCTTACACTTTTCCACCCTCATCCGTCAGTGATCCCTGAGGGAGTGATCACGGCTCCCAAGCATTGATGTCTTTTCTCCTAATAAAGCTAATTCTTCAAGGGTAGCTTTGTATCTGCCCCTCCCAGAACTAACCCACCACCGCCACCCTTTTCTCTGCTTGAGAGTAGTAACAGGAGAGGGAAGCAAAGGGGTGTCAGGGGATGGGGGTCACTCAGGAACTAATGGCTTTCTGAGCAGAGCTTTGTATGTTAATACTTCACACAGGTGGATCATTTAATCCTGTAAAAATGTAGCCCTGTAAGGTTCCAAACACTCACAGGGTGTCATGGAGAAACTGAGGCACAGAGATTACTCAACTTGGCACGTTATCACAGCTCTTAAGTGTGGCAGTAGGATGTGGACCCTCAAGAGTCTGATACCGAAAGCTGTTCTTGTTAAAGCCGCTATAGGGAGGACCACAGCTCCGCTCCAGGAGCACTTGGGACAGTCCTCCTCTGCTCAGCTTGCTCCGAGTGTGTGTGTGTGTGTGTGTGTGTGTGTGTGTGTTTTAAAGGTCAGACGTCACTCCACTATGAGCCCCTTGGGGTTGTCAGTGGTAACTTGTTCTTACCTGACAGTTCCCATGCTTGTCACATGCTATGAGAGCAAAAGTTCAGGGCGCCCTGGAGTGACTGGAAATCCACTCAACGACTTCTCAGACACAGTGACCTCAGCCTCTTCCTTTGCAAACCGTGACTAACAGAGCTGTTCCGGGGAGCAGGGCGCTCCGCTGTCCAACGGCCCTGCGCTTGGCAAACAATCGGCTTCGGCAAATTCTCAGTTCTTGTCTAGATTGTTTGAAGCCCTCTTGCCTGACTTTCTCTAGAAAGTACAAGTGGATTTAGACATCTGGAGCCATTAGTCTGAGCTAGCCCCTCAAGCTGAGGACAGTGAGGTCCCGTGGCATAAGAGCCATCCGCTACAAGAGACCTGCCGTCCCTTCCTGCCTCCTCCGCTGTGCTGCCTTCAGCGGTTTTGCCCATTCGGTGCTCTTGCTATTTCCTGTGTGCTAACCCACAGGTCCCGTGGCAGAGATAAGGTGAGCGGTGGCTTTCCCTTTGACCCCAGGGTGTGTATAGCTCCTGTTCTCGGAGCTCAGGCCCAGCAGTGTCCTTCAATGACGGCCTGGTCCATGATGAACTTGGCTAGACCTTGGGGTCCCAGACATGTGGCCAAACACTATCCAGTGTGTATTCTGTGGGTGTCTCTGTAGCAGGCTAACGTCTGAACCCACAGACTAGACTGAGTTCTCCCCTGCCTGGTACAGTGGGGCTCCTTCAGTCGGATGAAGAACTGACAGGGACAAAAAGCCTCAGTCAACCTTGAGTTGGGCTTTCAGTCTCGTGCTGCTTTGAGGCTCAGTTAGGGAAAATGAGCTCTTCCTGGGTCTGCTCCTCCAGTCTGCAGCCAGGGACTGACGCCATTAGCTGACTTAGTTCTTGGAGTGTGGGAGTTGACTGAACTAGATCAACGCATGAGCTGTGGAAGGTGGAATTTCTCAGACTCCATTACCACACAAGGCAGTTCCTTCTAACAAATTAATTCATTGATTTCAGTTCATGAGAGGAGGGTCTGGCTCTGCAGCCCTGGCTGACCTTGAACAAACAATCTGCCTTAAGCTTCCAAGTGCTGAGATTACAGGCACGTGTGGATGTGCAGATCTTTATGTTTCTGTTGCTTTGGCTACTCTTGTCTATACTCACAGTCCGAATTCAGCACAGACCCTCCCTCCCTCACATGGAGATCCTGCCAGGCAATCGGCGACTGAGGAGCTAGCTCTCCAGGTGACAGGTGATGGAGGCTCTCTGGCTGAGAGCCACCGAACTGGAGACAACCCCTCCATGGGTCTTGCCAGGGAGGAGGGCTTCATTTGAACATGAACAGAGTTATACTCCCAAGTCACAACTGTTTGAGAGTGTGCCTTCCTGGTCACAAGCTGAGGCTCTGGCTGTCTGAGCTTTTCATGACTGTCACAGAAGACATACCTATGAATGTAAGTGGCCAGATATTTGTTGGGGCTGCTCTGTAAGGGACACCTGAACAGTTCAGAGGGTCCCTCAGAGCCTTCAACACCTCACACTGCTCTACCTCTGGTGTGTGACAGGCCTTGGGAAAGCGTCCTTGGAGGACAGGCACTTACCCTAGGCTGCACTGAGCAGAGCTGCAGGCTCCTCAGGCTCCCAATCTGCTTCCTCTGGCTCTAGAGAAGCAGACAAGTCTGTGTTCCCAGCCCTTCAGGAAACTTCAAGGACACACAGATGGGCTGTGAGATCCACCGTCTGCTTTACCAGTGAAAGCATCCATCGCCTGGCTTTTCCGTGATGTCTGAGTGACAGGTGTGTGCTGGCCATTTGCACTGAAGTCAGATCAGTCATGAAAACTATAACTATTTTTTTTTACCCTTCTCAGCCTCAAAGAAAATCACCCAGAAAGGGTGTCATTGCTTTCCTGTCAGTGGGGGCACTTAAGTAGATAACAGGCTTGTATTTCCAACAGAAAAGCAGAGCTTGCTTCCATGTGCAGGGTGCCCGAGGAGGGGACAGGCCCTTTCAGCTGTTTACAGCAGAACCCCGGTCTGTGTTGTTATAAATACAGCAAATGGACCAGAACAAACTATGCAGTATTAACCAAGTCATCCAAATGAACATTTACACCATCACGTGTGGAACACCTTCATATACGTTATTCATTACGTCCTGTCAAAATCACCATGAGGGGGAAATTGGCAAGGATGTGAAGTGATTGACTTAAAACGAGTTTTGCAAGATGAGAGACCTGCATCCTAAGCCTGCGTCCTTCTACAGGGCACCGTGGGCTTCTCTCTGTGCTTCCGGTTTCTCTAAATGGGAAGTCAGAACCCACACAAATAAAACACCGCCATGTCTGGAAGTGCCTAGTGAGGGAGAAGGGTATCAAGGAAAGGCAAAGGCGGGGCATAGGGCCGGGCTCTAGAGGATTCTGCCACCCCTCCTCCCACCCCACCCCTGCACCGGGAGAAACAGAATCCACACTGAGTGCTGTAACAAGGAGAAGGGTCAGAAGGTGATATGGTTGACTGAATGTGCAGAGGGGTCAGAGGTCACCGCAGCAAGGCTGGCTACCCCCAGACTCTGGGACGACTTACACGAGTCTGAAAACTGCAACCTCTGTGGGTGAATCCCTTGGGGACCAGGAAGCAGCTAAGAAGCAGAGGCTGAGCTCCGGCTCTCCCGCCCCTGCCCCCAGGGCCCTCCCTTAGCTCTGACAGGAAGACTGACAGGAGTCCAGCTTTAGAACCCAGGTGTGTCCAGGCGAGGTCCAACCTCAAATAAGAGATGGAGCACAGGCTGCCTACCTGACACTGACAGCCTCAGGAGCACAGGCTAACCCTCACCCTCACCCTGACTGGCTCAGGAACTAAAGAAAGAGCCCACGCTGCAGAACTCACTAATGCCCTCGGCTCTGTTGACTGGGAAGCCGTGGCTTTGCTCAGCTCACTATCGGGTGCAGAGTGGCAAGATAACCAGGTTGCATGCTGCTCGTGATGCACTTTTGGCAACTTTCCACTGGAACTCATTATGTGTGTCCCCTACCTTAACCCTTTTTATTTTTAACTCTGTTGCTTCAAATACAGTTCCCTGTCTAATAGGCTAGATTTCACCATCACCTTGTACAGATTTCTGATTTTCTTTCCTTTAAATCTCTGTGTGTGCATGTTTGTATATGTGTGTGTTTAAGTGTGCGAGGGTGAGCACATGTATGCCATGGTGTGTGTGTGTGTGTGTGTGTGTGTGTGTGAACAACCTTGGGCATCAGACGTTGCTTCCCACCTTGTTTGAGACATGGCCTCTTTATTCACTTCCGCCTACACTGGCCTGCGCTTCTGGGGATTGTCCTGCGTCCTCCTGCCTCCAGCCAGGAGCGCTGAGGTTGCAGCTGCATGCTAAGTTGTGGGGCTCTGCATGCTGTCTGGGGGCCTGTAACCAAGTGCGCAAGCGTGTCCCAGGGGCAAGTGCCGTCCTCACTGAGCCGCCTCCCCAGCTTCCCACTGTCCGACTGCCATCTATCTGTCCAGAGGGGAACCTGCCTGGGCTGTCCCCTCCCTACGGTGCTGGCCCCTGAACTACACATCCCTTCTCTCCCACGTGTAGATCCTAGGAGTGGAGATGCCTCCTGGGAGATAATTAAAGGCAGAACAGATCCTCAAATAAAATACATTAACTGTTTACCAGATCTTAGGCCAATGTTGGTCAAAAATGAAGGGTACTCTGGTAAGTGAATTCATATATAGACAGACGGACAGACAGGTAAAAGCAAGCTTTATGAGGAGCAGGAAAGCAGTAGGTGCTAAGGCTGAGCACAAAGGCTGCAGTCTGGTCTGCCCATCGGCTCTGAATCCATCAAGGTTCTGACCTTGATGTAAGAGCATCTTACTCTTGATGAGGGTAACCACTACCCACCCTCATCTTCCATTTTTAGTAATATATGTACCAGGGGGAACTGTGAGTTCATGTTGATGTTAGCAGACATGAAACAGTATCAAACACTAAGTAGTAACCCATCTGCTGGTGGCTTGACTAATATTCAGAGGCAATATTCCTACTTCTTCGAATTAAAAAAATATTCCCTGGGT
Organism: Apodemus agrarius; assembly: GCA_964023405.1. NCBI lineage: Eukaryota > Metazoa > Chordata > Mammalia > Rodentia > Muridae > Apodemus > Apodemus agrarius. Next base: position 177,260,635 of record OZ030006.1, on the reverse strand, counting down.
AGGATGGCACTGACAGCAAGTTGTTTTAAAACATTGCCACAAAACACTTCTAAACTGTCTAAAGAGATGAGCAAGTTGGCTGGAGAAATGACTGAGGAAGTAGAACACTTGTTCTGGAAGAGGACGGGAACGCCCACAAGTTGATTCACACATAACTCCAGTTCCAGGCGGTCCTCTCCTGATCGCAGGCACTGCAAGACTGATAAGGATGTACCGTTGACTTTTGGATATATAACATATAATTAGTTAATTCAACTAATAGACATTGGGTGCTCACCAAATCTGTGACCAGAGAGGATGCTAGAGACACTCAAGTGAGAAAGACAGGCATGGCCCCTGTCCCTAGAGAGGGGCCATGATCAACCTGGAGATAGCTGTTGGGCAGAACCAGGCCCACGGGGTGGAATGAGCTACTTAAACCAGAAGGCAATGTTTCAAACAGTCGTGGGAAGAGAACCCGCCACATGGGGACTAGAGAAGGCCTCCGAAAGCCCTCTATCAGTAAAGAGAGAGTATAATTCATCTAGTGTTTCCCTCATAATACAGGTCTGGCCCATGGAGACCTGGGCCAGTAACCGGGAACAGCTAGAGTCACCCAGGTGGGGGAAAGCACAAAGACTGAAGACTGTAGCCTGCTCCCGCAGGTGCTTAGCCCGAGAAGCCCACGGTGCAGATGCAGAGACACTGACAGTTCACATGTTATAGCTTCTTCAGTGTCAGCAGGAAAGAGAACTTGGCCTCAAAGCTAGATACAAAGCAAAGCTTTTGTTCTTGGAACTAGCAAGAGTTCCAGAAGATCAAGTCTCAAAGTAGGGTGAGCAGCAGACACCCACTGTGCGAGTGGGTGGGGATGGGTGGGGCCAGCACACAGGGCCCAGACCCTGGATAGCGTGGCAGAGAGCAAGGTGTTCACTCACCTCTGTGTGAGTGACTCAGTGACTTCACCCACCCCTGGACATTTATTTCAGTATTCCAGCAGCAAAGAAATCAGTGAACCCAGGGGTTCTTTAAACATTTCCTGCCCGGGGAACCAGCCAAGGGGAGACGAAGAGGAAGGAACCACCCACTCACTGCCACTAGGTGCTTCCTAGCCCTGTGCTTTTGAGTCCTCACAGCACTCCTACTAGAACTAGCCATGTGAGTTCCCCATGACGGAGCCACCCTTGATGTATCCAATGAACTCAAACCGAGGCAGGGTCACATGAGTGTGGTAGCCATCTGCTAGTAACTCAGGGTCTGCTAATCATGATTGGCAGGTCAGCAGCTGTCCATGTTTGCCCAGGACTCATCTAGCTTTAGCCCAGAGGTCCCTCAGAATGGGAACGCATAGGCACGCGCTCTGAAGTCAAAACACTGTCTGCCTACACAGTTTCGTACTTTGTGTCTAAGGAGAACAGTGTAGGTGGCACTTCTCATGTGACAAGGACCTGCTGGCTGCAGAGGGTAGACAGTGAGCTTCACGCAGCTTGACTTGACATGCACAGATGTAAGGAAGAGGAAATGGAAAGTCTTGGTGAAGCAGGTTCATCTTCGAGTTAGCAAGATCTGCTGCGGAGATGCTGGGGCTAAGGCTTGTAGCCCCGAACATTCTGAACCGACAGGAAAGTGCCTGCGTCCAGCTGGTCTGAGGTTGAGTTTTGAGTCTGAGCCCATGCCACCACATGAAAACTGCAAGGCACAAGCCCTGTAAAGTCTGTTAAAAACACTGTGCTTTTTACAAGGACATCTTACAGAGCGTTTCAAATGGCTAGAGAGGAAATGGAGAAATTAATCACTCTGGAAAAGACCAATTAACATGATTCTTTATGTTACTGGTGTCTTTCTGGACTATCAATTTTTAAAATTCCTGGGACTCACAGGGCTGTTCTTCAGCTGGTGGCAAACCCTGGGACTCACAGGGCTGTTCTTTGGCTGGTGACAAACCCTGGGACTCACAGGGCTGTTCTTCGGCTGGTGACAAACCCTGGGACTCACAGGGCTGTTCTTCGGCTGGTGACAAACCCTGGGACTCACAGGGCTGTTCAGCTGGTGGCAAACCCTGGCACTCACAGGGCTGTTCTTCAGCTGGTGACAAACCCTGGGACTCACAGGGCTGTTCTTCAGCTGGTGACTTATTCCCTGTCGCACTCCTCACTGACTTATATCCTGAAAACAAAGTGCTCAAGCGTGTTTCTCTTATTTGAGACTCACTTCTCAGATGTGACACTTTGCAGGGAGTTCTTTCAAAGGGATGATCTATAAACAAAGAAGATGATAGATTTTTTTTTTCCCCAGAAAGGACTCTGAAATAAGTTTTTTGGGCATCAATTTCCTACAGCTGTTTTATCGCCAGGCTTACCCCTCTTTGATTCAGGGATATCCTGGGGACACTTCTTAATTCTCAGTGTAGAAAGTTTCAGGGTTTTGCTCTCTCTTTAGGTCTGTCCAGATACTATCTCTGGACCATATCCTCGGGGCCTTTAATTCATCTAACATCACTAGCACTGAACACGTAGTTCTACCTCAATACTCTGGTTTAGATGGGGAAAAACTCTTAATAGAGAAAGAATCTTATTCCACTTTCCAGACTGTCATTGAGGAAAGCCAGGGTAGGAGCTCAGGCAGGGACTTGAGGCAGGAGCTTTGAGGAAGCTTCTTGCGATCTCACTCAGGCTCAGGCTTAGTGAGCTTCTTTTACAGCCCAAGAGCACCCGCCTAGGGAATGGTGCCCCCCACAGGTGGCCCCTTGCCTAGGGAATGGTGCCCCCACAGGTGGCCTCTTGCCTAGGGAATGGTGCCCCCCACGGGTGGCCCCTTGCCTAGGGAATGGTGCCCCCACGGGTGGCCCCTTGCCTAGGGAATGGTGCCCCCCACAGGTGGCCCCTTGCCTAGGGAATGGTGCCCCCCACGGGTGGCCCCTTGCCTAGGGAATGGTGCCCCCCACAGGTGGCCCCTTGCCTAGGGAATGGTGCCCCCACGGGTGGCCCCTTGCCTAGGGAATGGTGCCCCCCACAGGTGGCCCCTTGCCTAGGGAATGGTGCCCCCCACAGGTGACTGAGCCCAACTTTATGAATCAACAGCCAAGACAATATTCCAAAGGCATTCTACAGACCAGTCTGATCTAGGCCATTTTTCAATGGAGACGTTCCTTTTCGATGATTCTAGGCTGTGTCAAGTTGATAATTAAAGCTAACTAGGTTACTATGCTAATAGATTTGGATGTGGGGAAAGAGTGATTAAGTTCGGATAGGATCCTGTAGCATCAATGGTGTCATAATAAGAAAAGAGATCTGAGCTAGCATCGTTGCCCTGTCTTGCTGTGTGATGTCCCCCACTGTCATAATTCAGCAAGAAGGCTCTCACCAGAGATCAGGCAAACGTTGGAACCAAGCTGTTGGCCTTCCTAGACTCTTTATCTATGAGAAAATTTAACCTCTTGTTCACAGAGTACTATGTTTTCTATAGCAACTCGGCTGCCATTGTAATTGCCCTGAAATGCTTCCTGGTGAGCTGGTTCTCAGCTGTGCCCCTTTGTCAGCTGACACTCCCACCTAGTAGCTGGACTGCTGGAAATGGGCGAACCTTCTCAGACTTCATTCTTTTTGTGAAGTAGCCTCCCCAGCAAGTGTTCCTTGAGGTCTATGGTCCCTGCACAAACCTTGCCACATGTGGCCCCTCGACCTCCTCGCCCACTCGCTCCTGACAGAGGGTGATGCCTTGTAATGTGTTGATGTCCTTGCGTTGCTAGAGCTCCGCGGAATCCTGGTCTTTGGGAGCTAGAACGAGCCTTCCATTCTCCTTCTTAACCAGTCATAGTTCACAAGCGCTAGTGGAGATGACCTGAAGGCAGCCACCATGGCACACGCAGAGCATTCTTATGTCCGAGTTCAAATGTGTTTCTCGGTCACACTGACCATTCTGAGTTTTCTGAGAGATTTTAAGGCCGTCAATTCTTCACTCCCTCAGACTGGGCTCAGACTGGAATGTCAGTCTTATATGTAGACAAGTGGCTTGTGTGCCCTGAGCCCCTAGACAACTTCTGAGTATCACTGCTTTCCAGACTGAGACTGTGGCTTTGGGGCTCTGGAATGACAGGGCGGCAGACAGATGCCCTTAGAAACCCCTGAGGAGGGCTTTGGAGTTTACAGGGAGGAGGCAGAGGCAGGCTCTTGTCCATGATGCTAGAAAGTAAGACTCTGTTGTCTGGCATGCCTCTGAGGTGACTCCAGAGACCTCTGCCCACTCGAAAAGAGCACAGGGAACTTGAGGTTGTGCATCTTGAGGCTGGGTTGAGGCAGTGAGCTGTGAGGCTGTTGAATAAGACCCTGACTCAGTCTTAGAATGGGGAGATGAAAATATGCACTCTGTATGCCATCCCACGGGCTCCCCTGGGGCCTTTGCTGCATCTCTGTCTGTCTGTCTGTCTGTCTGTCTGTTTTCTTGGCGACCATTCTGCTTTACAGCTACCATTAAACAGAGGCTCTGAGAATCTCTGACAGCATCTGACTGCAGGTTAAACCTCATGGTCATTCCAACTCATCTCGCAGCTGGAGCCCACCCATCTGTACTGCTAGCATGTACTGTCATAGAAGACAAGACCCTCACAGCTACGGAGACGGGTTGACTTACGCTGCTTTCTCACTTAGCAGAGGGATGGAGGTCACTGCTCTGTAGGTCTGGCTTCCTGTCGAGTCCATCTTGAATCACCGTTCTTGCTCTCCCCTCCCCTCCCCTCCTCTGGCTTCCTGTCGAGTCCATCTTGAATCACCGTTCTTGCTCTCCCCTTCCCTCCCCTCCCCTCCTCCAACTGTTTCTGGAAGTCTCGACATGGATATCACAGCAGGAAGCCTAGCACATCCCGAACTAGATTTATTACATTTTCTCTCAAACCTGGGTTATTTTCCTCTCCCTGTCTCTTATTTGTTCATGGCTCAGCCAAAGTAGAAGGCAAAAGTCATCTCGCTTCTTTATATTTTTTATTCAGTTAAGGAGCCAGTGCTACTTATTCCATATCACATGAGTGTGTCAGGAGCACAGCATCATGGGTGAGGCCCGCGTTCTCAGTGGATCTCTGGAGCACAGGCTGCGTGGCTGGATTCTGCAGCCACATCCCGGACATCTCCTTTAAATCCAGCCTTCGAATTGTTATTTCCGAAGCTAGAGCCTTGAACAGTTTTCCAGTTTCTTTTCTGTTTTTTTCTACCACTGTTCCTGTAGTTCAGTCTTACAAAAAGATGTTACCCAGTGGCCCATAGCCAAGTCGTCGCATTAGCCTCGTGCTCTGGTCGTCGGCCACGCTCCTCGCTGAAGCTGCTAGACACCGCCAGCCCAGCCAGTATCCTGCCTAGGTTTGCCTGGGGTGGCACTGCCCGCAGTGGTCTGGGCCCTCGCAGTTGATCCTCGGTCAAGCCAACGGCCCACAGACTGGCTTACCTACAGTCTATAGAGGCATTTTCTCAGCTGAGGCTTACCTACAGTCTATAGAGGCATTTTCTCAGCTGAGGTTTACCTACAGTGTGATGGAGGCATTTTCTCAGCTGAGGTTTCCTCTTCCCTGATAACCCCAGCTTGTGTCAAGCTGACAAAACAACAAACACAGACGGGTTTTCCCAGTGTGATTGTGTGTTCTCTCACAAAGATGTGTCCATTGTTCAGAATGTGGTTCTATGCTGTGGCTTCTTACTGTTTCTGCTATCGTTTTAATACTGTAAGGTCCTGAGTTTTGATTGCAAGAAAGAAAGAGTGTCACACAGGACAGGGTGGTGAAGAGATAAGAGAGCTGTGGACAGATAAGACAGCCTTCATTCCCTCTAGGCAAAGACCACGGGGGTGGGGGGTGGGGGCGCCCGCACTAAGTAGAGGACTGCCAGCAGGTGCTCGGGCAAACACCAGGGCCACGCACAGGCTACACACAGGCAGGCACAGACAGACACAAATGACACATGGAGGTAAACACAGGCCTAGAGAATGAATACACACTAGCCCATGTGGCTCTGACCCCAACATCATACTTTTACAGACCCACAGAAACAGCAGATTACACCACTGTTTGCTTTTGGATTCCATGACAGCCAGCGTCAGCCACTTTGTAGCCCCGTGGATGTTGGGGTTAATCATCTTGACCCACACTGGACATCCACAACAGTGCCATGTTATCTAGACATGAACTGGACTTTGTGAGCCTACTTTTTCTACAAATAAGTATTCTGTCCTTCAATGAGTGTGAGCATAAAAGAGACTCAGACCTGTGAAAAATGCAGTTAAACATTGTGGAAAGATTTGAGTAAACAGCTAAAAACAAAACAAAACAAAACAAAAAACATTATAATCCAAATAGGTAACAGGACACATGAACCAAAGCAGGAATTGGAAAGAGTGCACAAATGTTTTGAAGATTTACACTGATGTTTTTGTTTTTATTTTTAAAATGTAGAAACAGAAGCACAGCTGGAGCCTATGTAAGAGAAACATTGTAAAGCTCTGATTAGAAGGGCACTGATCAAAGAGCTCGTATCAGTCTCATAGGACGTGTGTGTGTGTGTGTGTGTGTGTGTGTCTGTGTATGTCTGTGTGTCTGTGTGTGTTCATGAATATGTGTCTCTGTGTGTGAATGTGTGTATGTCTGTGTGTCTGTGTGTGTTCATGAATATGTGTCTCTGTGTGTGAATGTGTGTATGTCTGTGTATGTGTGTGTGTTTGTGTATGTGTATGTGTGTGTCTGTATGTGAATGTGTGTGCATGTATGTATATGTCTATGTGTGAGTGTCTGTGTATATGTGTGTGTGAATGTGTGTGTGTCTCTGTATGTGAATATGTGTGAGCATGTGTGTATGTGTGTGTCTGTAAATATATGTGAGCGTGTGTGTATATGTGTATCTGCCTGTATGTGTGTGTCTATGTGTCTATGTGTCTCTGTGTGTGTGTGACCACATGTGTGCCTGACTTGGTCAACTTGATACAAATTATTATCGTCACCTAAGAGGAGGGAGCCTTGCCTGATGGATTGTCTTCATCAGATGAAAGCGAGCCTGAGTGTTTTCCTGACTAATAATGACAGATGTAGGGAGGCCCCGCCCACTGTGGGCAGCATCACCTAGGGCAGCCTATCCTGGATCCTGGGTGTACAGGAAAGCAAGCTGTGCAAGCCAGAGGGGCCCATCAGTAAGCAGCACTCCCCCATGGCCTCCACCTCAATCCCTGCCCCCAGGTTCCTGCCCTACATTCTGTAACTGTGAGGTGTATATAAATCCTTTCCTCCCATGTTGGTTTTGATCTGTTCTTTATCAATCAGACGCATCTAGTTTGGTGAACTATCCAAACCAGAAACCAAACCAGAATACCATGTGTTCCTCAAGTTAAAATGTAACAAGTATAAGAGGTGCCCCTTGTTTTCCGTCTTCACTTTGAAAACTTCCAAGTGACCTGACTGACTGGTTCAGTTTCCGGTTGGCAGAGAGAACACTAGCGTTAGCCCCTGTGCATGTTCAGGGAGCAGCAGCGCTCTGACGCACCCCCTCAGACTCGCCCTCATCTCTCCCTGCGGCCGACTGACTTTTGTTAGCTCACAGTCTGGGTGTCATGACTTACATTACTCTCTGGAGCTCAGTCCCCACCGGTCCCTCCCCTGGTCATGACCTCCAGAACGTACCTAGTATGTTACATAACGCGGCCCACTCCTCTGGCTCTGCACGCGGCACGGCAGGCACGCTGGCTTCTCAAAGCCTCTGCTGCCCGTGCTCCTGGCGTCCGAGGGCCCCGCCTTCTAGGGTTCCATCAGAGAGCACCCAGCGGGCACTCTGCTTGCACCTCGAGTCCCTCTCAGACTTGCGCATGCGTCTCACTTCACGGTCAGAAGCCCATTGCTCCGAAACTAAACCCTACAGGAAATGCAGAGAGCATCGAAAAAATTATCCTGGATAAATTCCAAGTAATAGTGTCAGGAGCATTGCATAATGCTCTAGGGTGGCGGGGGACAGGTCGTTTGTCTTTAGAAATCAGAAATCCAGAATTTTCTCAGTGCTCAAGATCAGAACTCAGGAGATGGAGGCAGGAGGAGCTCAAGGTCCTCCTCAGCTACGTAGTGACGTGGAGGCCAACCTGGACTGAGTGAGACCATGTCTCAAAACAAGCACGCATGATCAGTAGAAACTCATGACCAGCAAAAAGGAACGCTGTTCTAAGTGGAGGGAACAGAGTGTGCGTGAGGTACAGAGAGGCAGACATCTTGTTCCAGGAAAACCGAGGCGCTCACTCAAGTGCTGAGCGACGCACAGGCAGAGGCGTGGTCCAGGAGCCCTGGTGACCATGTGTGAGTCAAGAGCAGTTCTTACACCCCTGCTGCGGGGGAGGAGCAGCATGCACCCGTCCAGAGAACTTGTTATCTGTGAGGTTCCAGAATCCGTGAGCTTGTCAATTGGACAACTACAGTCCTGTCATCCTGAGCAAGAATTTCCCTGGAAAGTTAATTCTAAAGAGTTGGATGGACCTAATGCCCTCTGTGTCGTGTCCCAGGAGCGCTCAAGAACCACTGGGCCCGATGCAGATATGCAAGAGAGTCTCTTTATTAGTACAAGTCAGACCCGGATCACAAATCTTCCCACTGTGCAGGTAGGAGTGCGACCCCGAGCCTAAAGGGCTATACAGCACAGTTAGGGACTCTTTGGAATCCCTAAGGTGACAGGGGAGCGATGAGGCAGGTCATTTTTCAAACACATTACCTTTTGCTAAGGCGGCAGCCAGGCAGAATCTCAAGACTGGGAGGGGGGGGGAACTCTTCTGACCTAAGGAGTAACTTTACGGTGCTATCAGGAACTAGTGTGTTTTACGAGTATCCACATAGCTGCCTGTGACCCCTGATTATTTCCTTTCCGTGATCCAAACGTGGCACCTTAATCTTTCCATGAATGTTTGGCTTTTGTGTTTCTTTCTCAAGGACAGGCACCAGCCACGCCTGGACATGCTCAGCTGTTTATGGGTGAGAGTGCCAGCCTCAGGGTGACACTGGGTGACACCGGGGTGCGAGAGGCTGCTGTTTGTCTGTTCTCAAGCTGGCGTCTGTGCACACTAGCACTTCACTTGGGCCTGAAGTTCTGTCCGCATGCCTGCGGCCTCCCGTCTCAGCATGCTATTGTTATAAAACCAGTTTGACGCTTGTGAAGAGAAAGTTGGAGAATCCATGGCAGGGGAGGTTGGTCAGGGCACTGCTGAGGTCACGGACTGCTGAACTGAAGCTGCGGCCGAGGGGGAGGGAGGAGGGAGGGCCGCTGGGTGACACAGAGTACCCACAGCGAGAAGGCCAGGACGCTGGGCTGGAGAGACAGGTGGGAGTCAGCTCCATAAATTATCACAAAATGCATGCCGGGCGTGACAGCAGGGTGGCCTCTGTCCTCGGGGAGCACACTAATGTAGGAGACAGCCATGAGACAAACATTTAGACATGGAGGTGGCTTTTGTCCCACAGATAGGGCTCCCTGTCGGGTGGGAACAGCAGAAAGCCTTGGAAGCTTATGTTCTTTCTTCAGTAAACATTGGTGTCCTCGTCAGAGTGGGGACAGAATCAGGAGAAGCTGGCACAAGGCGGACACGGGAGCTGGAGGAAGGGAGGGTGGGAAGGACTTGGGCGTCAGGAAATGACGCTTCACATCGAGTCTGGCGTTTCCAGATGGAGACAGCCAGCAGACAGCCGAAAATGAGTATTGCTCTGGAGTGGCTGTGCTGATGGAGGGAGAAGACCAGCAGGTCATGACTGTGGGGTAACACACGGGGGTTGGGGGGAGCCTAAAGTAAGGAGAAAGGCTCAGGGAAGAACTCCGAGAACTTGGCGTGAAGAACTTGCAGTGAACTGAAAGGCAGGTTTTTAGGAGGAAGATTTGGGAAAGATGATGCCTTGGACCAAAGTCAGAATGATCAGATGCTAAACACGTGGGTAACCGAGCCTGGCGGGAGCCTCTGAAGACCGCGCTCATCTGTGGCAGGAAAGGAACGCCCGCGAGAGCAGCAAAGCAGGACGGCGTGGGGGGGGGGAGGTGGGGGGGGCGGGGAGCATGCTTGCCGGGCTCGCAGAGCTCATGAGAGGAGCGGGCTCTTCACTCAGGTTCGTGTGGTGGTAAAATGAAGACATGAAGACCTGAGATTGGATTGAGGAGGCAACACCAGCCAGTGTGAGGTTTCTGGTCACTGTCACAACCCCCTGGTTCCAGTCTGCCATCTGTTCTCAGCCCTGCCTGTGCCTCCAAGAGACCAAGCTTATAGATTATATCTAACTTGCCTGTGAGTTAGCTTCCACTTAGGGTCAGCCAATGAGAGGTGCCTACAAAAGGTCAGAGGTCAAAGGAGGTGGGGTTACTCTTCTCCACACCCTCTCCTCTTTTCTGACTCCTGGAGCTCTGGGTTCCCGCAAGTTCATGACTCCACAACCTACTCATCTATCTGCCATGAGTCACTGAGACCGACCCTTCTTACACCTTACCCCAAAGGTGAGCATGAGTTCCCAGGCCCTGGTGCTCAGCCTGCCTCTGACCGCTTCCTCAACCCAATCCCGCTCACACCGTCACTTCCTGAGATGCCACTGAGCTGATGGCAGAGAAGGAAGCTTAGCCAGACTATCAGACATGACAGAGAATAGAAACCAGTATTAAAAGGCAGAGGTCAGAGGAGTCAGCCATTCGGAGCGCTCTGGGATGAAGGATGCCATCCATGGTCAGGTACATTGTTAGGTCACTTGCATGAATCACATGTGACCCCCACAGTACCCAGTGAAGTACCCAGTTGTAGGGGTGAGGGAGTGAGGAGTCACGGTGACTGTTTTCCCAGTCACTCCTTAGTGATCCGTAGTGTTCCTAGACCACCCCCCACACAAGCGACATTCGTCCTCAGACCTTTCTTGGCAGAAATGAGAGCTACAGTTACTGCTCCCTCTGTGCGTTTTTACGCTTCATCTTGTCACACAGTGAGCTACTTAAGGGGAAGGCTATGGGACAATATTTTGGGGACAAAAACCAAATTTCTCTGAGTGTTGGTGTCCAAAGTTGGAAGACTGTAATGAGGACAGCCGGGGCCTCTGCGCCCCTTCCTTCTCTCTGAGCTTCAGTTTCTCCTCACTGACCCCACGGAGCGTGAGGCCACCTTTGCCTGTTCTTCAGGGTCCCCTCAACCCACATTAGCCTTCCTAAGTTATTCCCTCCTGGTGGAGCAGTGTCCCCCCCAAAACCGACATTCTCCAGTGACCCCTTATCTCTTCCGGAAGTGGCTCTCTCCATGTTCTCTAGAAGTTTCTCTGCACACTTCCGCCATGCTTGAATGCCTTCCCTTCCCTTGCTGTTTCTCATTGCCCCGCCCTTCTCTGCGGCTTTGCTCGCCCGGCCCCGCCCCCCCATTTGCTTCATACAGCACAGTTCAGGGTGTCGGTTGTTTCTGTTCATCTCCTGATCTCTCTTGCTAGATATTCAGAAATTAGACGATAAGGATCATCAAGGAAGTGAAGCCAGAAAGACCTCGAAAAAACAGGTGCTTGTATGGACCCTGTCCTTCAGACATACAGTGAGTGAGTGTAAGAGCAAAAGCTCACAGAGGTGTGAACAATTCCAACGTTCACAGAGGTGTGAACAATCCAGCCATCACAGAAAAGAGAAACAGTGAAGGGAACCTCCTTCCCAGGTGTTCAGATGTCAACATCGGGAATGCAGAAGATAAAAAGTCAGATAGCATGTCACCTCCAGAAGAGAACAAGACACCAGTGACACAGTGGGTCTCCTACACAAACTGAAGGAGGATAAAGCCCAGTGTGTTATGCTAACTCACAGCTTTAATCCAAATACATGGAGGCCCAAGGCAAAAATATTGCTATAAGTTCAGTAATCAACACTGAGTTCTAGGTTAGCCTCAACTACAAAATGAAACTATTATCTTGAAAAGAAAAGTTAAACATTTCCTTCAAAGTATTGAAATGGTGTGTGTGTGTGTGTGTGTGTGTGTGTGTGTGTGTGTTATGTACACGTTTATGCGGATGTATATAGTGCATATATACACGTGGGGACCAGAGCTCAGTGCTGGGTGTCTGTCTTGATCATATGCCACCTCATTTGTTGAGTCAGGGTCTCTCGGTGAACTCAGAGCTCATCAGTCTGGCTAGCCTGACTATCTGGCTGGCTGGTTGGCCAATGAGCTCCCAGGATCTGTCTCTGACCACTGCCCCACAGTTCGGGGTGATATCTGTACGCTGCTGCACCCAGCTTTTTATGGGCACGAGGATGCAAACCCAGGTTCTCATACTTCCTCCTCAGGCACCTCACAGACACAGCCGTCTCTACCCAGGGCTCCAGATGTTTTAAAGAAACTCAAGAAATGCAGCGTAGTACCAACAAGCAAGTTGATGAAATTAAAAAAAAGACAATTTATAACACAAACAGGAGATCCAGCACTAAGAAAGGGCCAGTTAGAAATCCTGGAGCACAGGCTCTCAACAAACGTAAGAGAAATAGGTAGAGAGCTCAGAGCCTCAGCAGCAGACTACATCAAGCAGAATGTCAGGAGTAAGTCCAACCAAGGAGATGAACAACCTCTCCAGTCAAAAGGATGAAACACGGGTGGAACTGGACACATTGGAAGATGGGGGCGCTCCTGTCAGGGATCAGCAGACTCATCCTGTTAAAATGGCTATCTTGTCGAAAGTGGCACATAGTTCAGAGCTCCTGAAAATGCCGGCGATATTCTTCACAGAAATTAAAAAGAAACAAAAACTAAAAGTCACACAAGAGAAATAAAACCACTTTAGTAGACAGTGCTTAAGAAACTGTAGGATAATGAAATCAGACCCAACCTATCACACAGTGCAATAATCAACCCAACCTATCACACAGTGCAATAATCAACCCAACCTATCACACAGTGCAATAATCAACCCAACCTATCACACAGTGCAATAGTCAACCCAACCTATCACACAGTAATTGATTATTATACTGTGTGATAGGTTGGGTTGATTATTATCATTATTAATTAAGAAGCAGATCACACATCTCATCTCAGGAAAATGCAAAGAATGTAAAACCGTCATGTTAAGAGACACAAGCCAGACTCACCAAGACAGTGACCACATGTTTACCCATATGTGGAGTCTAGAAAAGATGCAATATTACAAGTGGGGTTTTCCAGGAGAGGAGAGGCAGGATGGGGGGGCATTATAGGAGGGGAGATATGGGTGAATGTGGTCAAAGAGCTTTACATGCATGGAGAATGTTATGACAAAGCCCTTGTTTCACATGAATAATGTATGGTAATGAGAGTCTATGAAAAAGGAAAAGATTAAATGTCAACCTTGGAGGTTAAGCTGAAGAGCACATGGTGTTTTTGTTTTACCTTGGTATATAACATTATATAACATTACATAGACCTAGACATATGTGTGTATAGACATATATACATGTGTGCATATATACATACATGTATATACATATATATATACACATAAAATATACATCTATAAATGAAATCACAGAGGAAACGTAAACTCTAAAAAGCCATGTGAAGCAGTGCAGCTTCTCCATGACATTTACCAAACAACAGAGTAGACAGCATCTGGTTGCTGGGAGTGCCAGTCTGGGAAGTCCTTAAAGCCTTGAAGATGATGCCCTGGGAATCTCTAGTTGATAGCTAGGCACTAAAATCATGGCTCAGGGACACACAGTTTCAGTGTGTCTGGGTGATAACATTTTTAACCACACAGTGTTTTCTAACAATAAAATCTGATCCCACAAGTCATTATGTTAGTCATAATTCAGATCAAGAGCTCTGTTGGAATTCATGGCTGTCTCTAGTGGGTGAGTCTAAATTGGACTTGAATATTTTGGTCAGGATACAAATATGACAACTGTTTGCAAGTGTGTGTGGAAATCTAACCCAGGCAAGGAAGCCGCAGGCATCACCAAGGAGTACAAAGTTGTGATCCACTCTCAGGGCTGAAAAGGAAAGGGCAGAGACTCTTATCTTTGTACCCCTGGCTGTCCTGAAATTCACTGTAGTCCAGGCTGACCTGAAACTCACTGTGTAGACAAGGTTGTCCTGAAACTCACTGTATAGCCCAGGCTGGCCTAGGACTTACAGTCTTTTTGTCTCCTTCCCTCTATGTGTTTCCTTTCTCCTGTGTCACCTGTACACGCTGGACTTCTGCTCTTTGACATAAAGCTCTCAAGAAAGGATGCCATGCTGTAAAAGAAATAGGCGGGGCAGGACAAACCATCTGTACCCAGCCTCTGTGCCAGGATGTCTTGATGGAGGATCAGACCCAGCCAAAGTGGAGAGACTAGGGGAGCAGAACTCAAAAAAGCAAAAGGGCTGAAGCTCACCCCGTTTTGGAGAAGCAGGGCTTCGGGCCACGTTTGTATTAGACCTCACTGATGGCTGAGTGGTTTTTAGAATGCATCGCACATGTTCCTGATTAATTCTAAATTAAATATGAAGTGTTCTGTTTTCATCTCTTGCTGTTCTGTTGTGCTGGAATATGTGAATAGAAGCTGTAGTCGTTGATAAACTAGAGATGCGGGATAAAAAGCAATGTAACATTTACGTTTATGTTTTAAAACTCTTAACCACCGAGCAAATAGAGCGACTAAATGTAATCGGTGTGAGTCACTCTTTATTGGTAATTTGATTTTTGCGTATGTCCCATCTCTCTAAAACAAATGCACATTATTTCTAAAGGAGAAATAACAATGTATCAATTTGACTTAATAGATTATTAGCGTAATAACTCACCAGACATTTTCTCTTCCAGGAAAGTAAGGCACTGATTAGTTTTTGGCATCTCTTAGAGAAAGTAACAGTTCCAGAGGAAGTTTTGCCTGCAGGACTGGGGATGCGCGCCCTATGCAGGTACTTGGCCACCATGCTACAGCTCCTGTAACCAGTGGGAAAGGGCCGCTTGGCTAGCAGGCAGAAGGAGAGAGAGTGTGATCGAAGGGTGTCTGAGAACGACAAGAGGCCAGGGCTGCCCATCTTGCAGTTGTAACAGTTATCGCTACGCTAATTTCTCCATGAATCCATTGTGGTTTCCTTTGTGCCACACAGGGTCCTGTACATGCATATGTGCACGCACACATGTGCACATGTTCAGGGTAGACATTGCCTTAGTCTGTGTCACCATTCATGCTTCTGAAGTCCTTCCCAGTAGCTTCACACACTGGACTCCCTTTATAAAGCTTTCAAAAAATGTTACATGGAGCTGGAGAGATGGCTCAGTGGTTAAGAGCACTGACTGCTCTTCTGAAGGTCCTGAGTTGAAATCCCAGCAACCACATAGTGGCTCACAACCATCCATATTAAAATCCGATGCACTCTTCTGGTCTGTCTGAAGACAGTTACAGTGTACTTACATATAATAAATAAATCTTTTTAAAAAAAATGTTACTTGTAGCCGGGCGTGGTGGCGCATGCCTTTAATCCCAGCACTTGGGAGGCAGAGGCAGGTGGATTTCTGAGTTCGAGGCCAGCCTGGTCTACAGAGTGAGTTCCAGGACAGCCAGGGCTACACAGAGAAACCCTGTCTCAAAAACAAAACAAAAATGTTACTTGTATATGTGTTTTGCCTGCTGTGCTTCCTGAGCAGGCCCGTGAGGCCAGAAGAGGCATCAGATCCCCTGGAGCTGAAGTTACAAATGGCTGTGAGCTGCCAAGAGGGTTCCAGAAACTGAACCCTGGTCCTCTGCAAGAGCAGCCAGTGCTCTTCTTAACCACTGAGCCTCCTCTCCAACTCCATAAAGTTTTCTTAAACAGCACTTAGTCTAAAGCACCCAGTTTGTCCCTGCCCCCAAACATTTGTGAAGGGAAAGATCACACATACACTGCTTTGGAATGCTTTTGGGGTTCTAGCTGAATGCACTCTGAGCACAGTTCTGATCATCTGAGCCAGCCTTCTCCACTGAGGTGGAACCTGACCACCATAGTCCGGTGTTTCCCTTTGCCCACCTGTAAAACGGACTTAAGGCTGATTTCATCTTTTCTTAAGTGCTTGTAGCCTCAACAAGCTTATGTCTGTGACTCACAGAGAAAAAGCAGCCCCTTGAAAGCCAGGTTCTGTGAGAAACCAAGCATCCATGCAGATAACGGTGGGTGACCCCACAGTCTGGGTGGGAAATCTCGCCCACTGGCTCTCATGCTGAAGATCCCTCAGTGATCCTTGGGTGCGAGGTGGTTTCTCGGGCCCTTCTGAACACAGGCCTAAATGAAGGAGGGGTCTCCTCGGAAGCACCCTTGGGTGTCTGTCACCCTGGCCCTCCCTGTGTCCCCTCTCATTTCCTGCTGGCTGTGAGGTTTCCTCTGCCAAGTACTTCCACCACAATTTGTGGTCTCACTGCAGGCCCAGGAACACGGAGTAAAGCAACCACCGAGCAGAAGCCCGGAGTGCAGCCAGGGTAGGGTAGCTCCTCCAAACGGCTCTTTCTAGCGCCTGCCCCAGCAGCGCACAGCTGGCACAGTCAGCCAGGCGGTTTAAAGAGGATACAGCCTTTCCTTCCATACAAAAAGTGCAGATTTAAAAAGATAAAGAAGCCATTCTCCCTGTAGATTAATGAAAACACTGGCTCTTCACCTAAGAAGTCAGACTTGTTACTGTTACTATGGCAACAGCGTCTGGGCCTCAACACTGGGGTTTCTCTGGTCTGACTGATCACGGAACGCAAGGAAACAGACCATGCTGCTGCTGACTGTGTTTAATTATTTTTTTCAGTCTGTAATTTTAAGCTCTTGGGCGGATGTACAGCTAGTTAGGGGATCTATGAAAGGAGCTCGACCTTGCCCTGTGAGCTGACGACCTCAGCATGCGCCGGACCTGCATCTCTTCCCTTGGCCCCTTGCCCTCTGTCTATCTGCTTTCCTGAAGTGGGAAATGCTGGGTTGTTAATAACACGTGGGTGAAATTCACTCGGCAGTCAACACGTGTTTCCCGAGTGCTTGCTGGAGCATCCGACTCACTCTACCCGGCCTGTCACAGACTGCATTCCTGTGGATGGTAAGCTCAAAAACAGCAACCAAACAAAAGCCAAACTGGCGCATGGTGGTGTTAGGTAAGATAGTTACAGAGAATTCTGTGGGAGAATGAGAAATTATGAACACTTAAAGCATTGAAGATACTGTCTTTGCTTTCATGTGAGTTTTTTGGCTTCTTTGTCAAAAATCAGGAACGTGTATCTAGTGTGCATCTGGCTCTCGGTTTTATTACACTGATCATGTACCTATTTGGATAGCGATCCCACGCTCTTTTATTCCTATGGCTCTGCTGTTTAACTTGAAATCTGGGACCGTGATACATTGCCCAAGGGCCCTATTGTTCAGGATCATTTTGCATATCCTAAGTCTTTTGTGTTTCCATATTGAATCTGGAGATAAGTTTTTTGATTTCTGTGAACAGCTACACCGGCGTTCTGATAGAAATGACATGGACTCTGCCGATCGTTTTTGGTGTTAATCTTGCCAATCCACGAGCATGGTAAGGCTTTCTGTCCTCTGGTCTTTAATTTCTGTCTCCAGGATCTTGAAAGTTCTGGTGCACATGACCTTCACTTCACTGTTTAGATTTAGTCCAAGATTCTTTGAGGCTATTAAAGGGCCCTGTTTCCTCAGTGTACTTCTCTGTAGGCTTGCCGTGGAATATAGGGAGGCTGCTGATTTCTGTGTGGCTTCCGTCTCCCGCCGCTCTGTCTATCCGCTGCCGGGGTTGTCTGGAGCCTGGAAGGTTTTTGAGGGATGGAGTCGGGTCATCTGCAGAAGCAGATGCGTTTGCTTCTCCCTGTCTGTGTTCTTCCTCTCTCTCCTCCCACCTTTTGGTCGGAGCTAAGACTGGAAGCACAATATGAACAGGAGTGCAAAGAGCAGGCAGCCTGCTCTCCTTCTGGACAGTAGTGGAAGACGCTTGGCATTCTGTCCCATTCTCCACGACGCTGACTGTGAGCTCGTTGTGTATGGCCTTGGCTATGCTGAACTGTGTCCTCTGAGTCACTGCGTTCCTCAGGACTCTGGCATGAGGAGATGTCGGATTTCAGCAAAGGCCTTTCTCCTCTTTAACGTCTAATCGGATGACCACATGAGTTCTGTCCTTGTGTCACTTTCGTAGCGGATTGCATTTATCAGTTTACGTTGAACCATCCCTGCATCTCTGGGATGAAGCCAACCCAACTTGGTTGTGTTGGGTGGGTGATATTTTGGATATATTCTTGAATTTCGCTTGCAAATACATTGAGAAACTTTGCATCTGTCTCCACCAGGGAGACTGGTCTGTAATCTTGTAGTTTGGTTGGGCCTTTACCTGGTTTTGATGTCAGGGTAATGACGGCTTTGTAAAAAGTTAAACATCTGTGAATCTACCATACTGCAAGCTACAACAATGACCGCCCTGGCAGGACACGCCCATTGGTGGAGTAGTGGTGTAAATATTATGGGTATAACCAGCCACTTTCCAATTGGATTAAAAGTCACTCTACAAGATGGAAGCCGTTTCTAACACTGGTAACTGGGGGCTGAATGGATCACAAGCCCAAGGGGAGAACCTAATGCTATTATTCCGCTAAATGGACATAGTATTAACCTGGCCTCACGGCCCTCATGCTTATCTCTGTAGATTAGCGTTCCGTTCAACCTTATCAAAGAACCTTCCTCTTACAGTTATATGAGAATCAGTCCAGAGTCACAACTGGCCAGCATACAGAGAATAATTAATAATTAATAATCTCAAAATGAGACACCTCTATGATCCTTCTCCCTCCTGGACCATGGTACAGAGGGGGCCAAGGAGTTCAGTCAGTAGTGGCGGATAACCACAGCAAAATCTCATTTGCTGGACACCACAGGGCTTTTTGACACACGTGCCCATAGTGGCTGGACTGCATGCACAAGCCCTGCATACGAACACAGCAGCCGAAACACCAGCATGGATGGTGGGGGCAGGGGAGGGAGAGGCTCAGGAAGCCCACCTCTTAGCCGGGGAGCTATTGGCAGTCACAACCTGCTGGAAGAGAGAGAAGAGGCTTCCTTCAGGGAAGGGGTTCCTGCGGCACTTCCCACGCTCCAGCACATGGTCCCAGGCCACTGTGCACACACAGGCAGCGCTAGTACACTTGGTGAGTTTTAAAACAGAGCCCGTGAAGCTGGGAGAGACAAGATGGGAGGGAACGGGAGGTGGACTTGATCAAAACAATCATATTCAGGTGTAAAATTATCCAGCTATTAAAAAAAAAAAAAAACCTTCAAGAAAATCCTAAGTGTTCAACTCGTAACCAGGCTCTGCTCAGCGCTGCTCCACTCCTCCTGACCCCTTCCCATGCCTCGCCCTTTCCTCTCCTCTCCTCCCCCTCCCTCCTCTTTTTCTGAAAGGGTCCATTTAACCCAGGCTGGCCAGAAAATTTACAATATTACTATATGATGACTTTGGACTGCTGAGCCCTTTGCCTTCGCCTCCTGAACTCTGGGATTACAGATTTGTGCCACTAGCCCTGGTTTACATGGGCTCCCCAGCGCTGAACCCCCGGTTTACGTGGGGCTCACGGGTGCTGAACCCAGGGCTATGTCAGCTTCTGGTTTACGTGGGGCTCACAGGTGCTGAACCCCCGGTTTACGTGGGGCTCACGGGCGCTGAACCCAGGGCTATGTCAGCTTCTGGTTTACGTGGGGCTCACAGGTGCTGAACCCCTGGTTTACGTGGGGCTCCCAAGCGCTGAACCCCCGGTTTACGTGGGGCTCACGGGCGCTGAACCCAGGGCTATGTCAGCTTCTGGTTTACGTGGGGCTCACGGGCGCTGAACCCAGGGCTATGTCAGCTTCTGGTTTACGCGGGGCTCACGGGTGCTGAACCCAGGGCTATGTCAGCTTCTGGTTTACGCGGGGCTCACGAGTGCTGAACCCCCGGTTTACGTGGGGCTCACGGGCACTGAACCCAGAGCTTTGCCAGCCCCGGTTTTCGTGGCGCTCACCAGTAGACATGGCAGGAGCCACTGACCCAACCCCAGAGCTGTGTGTGCTGCAGTCCTGCAATGATGACAATCAGATCGTGAGTGGATTTTATACCTCTCTCATATTCTCTGAAATCTCTCAAGAATACTTACTGCTCTAAACAGAATAGGCAGGAAAACACTGGTGTGCTGCGGTGAGTTTAGCCACACTGACTGGCTCCCAGCGGGGTGCTCTCGTACAGCCACCACCCAGGAACTCTTTGGATTTAAGAACTAGAGAAAATTAACTTATCTTTGAAATGCCCTGGCTAGCTCAAGGTTGGACAGTTCTAGTCCTCTGCCCGGCTATCACAGACTCCCTCCGGTACTCCTGACTCAGCACCCTCTAAATTATGATCTATCTTTGTCGCCCTGTTCCTTCGGGGTGGCCCCCTAGTCTTTGCTGCCCAAGACGTTTCTGGGGAGTCCTTTGGGACGGGGATGGGGTGGGGTGGGGGGTTGCATTCCTTCTCACCTACATTTCGGATGATTTTCCTTCTGCAGGTCTAAATCTGCTCCTCCTCCCTCCAAATCCTGGTGATCCTCCTCTCCTGTGTCCTAGCCCACACAAATCTAAGGGCCCTGCCCCATCTCCCTTTGTCTAACCATTGACTGCTGGCCTCTTTATTGATCAATCAAAAACCAATTGGGGACAAGGACCTTCAGCATTTGGACACGCCGATTCCTGATTAAATCAAAGCATTAGATCCAGTCCCCAACAGAGTGTAGTTTCCTCACAGATAAGATGGCGCTGTGACGTGATCTGAATGACTCCAGATGCCCATGCCCGACTCAGTCCTCTGTGGAGGTCTTACTGTGGGGGCCTGGTGGGAAGTCTCCTGGGCACCATGGCATGCTCCTGAAGGGACCGTAGGATCCAGGTCCCTCTTCTTTTTACACCAACTCTACTGTGTGTCCCTCACCCCAGCTGCACTGCCGTAGTCATGGGCCCAAAACAGTGGGTCCCCACCAGACCCTCAAAACTTGGAGTGAAATAAGCGTTTCCTCTTCATATTCTTTGTCTCATGTTTAAAACAGCGACAGAATGTTGACCAAGAGGAGGAGTTTTCCTCTCTGGCTTAGTCTCCCAGACCAAGTTCCTTTGTGAAGCTGTCACCTCAGTGTAATGCTGTGAGGACATACAGATGGACTTGGTGAAAACCCACTTGTGTATGTCAGACGGCAGAGCATTCCAAGGGCTGAGACAAGGCTGAAGGGCTGCGATTTGTCTGCAGCAAAGGAATGTAGGAAAGAGGCCCTGCTGCAGGGTTGGGAAAAGCGGGCAAGGGCCTCACAGGTCTGCCCTTCCCTGCCAAGACTGTCCTGGCAACAGCCAGACCGAGCTGCACACACTGGACCACCCACCGTGGCAGGTCTGCGCTGTCCAGATTGTGCTCACTCTTTATGGACTTGTAAAGAGCTTGGCACGCCTTGTCGGTTTCATGGATAGAAAGTTGCTATTGGCCTTGTATTTTTGTATGGCCTGAAGCAGCTGCAAAGGCCATGGTGGAGCAGGCTTGCCGCTGTTGCCCCGGCCTCTGCCACCTCTGCTCCTCCTCCTCCTCCTCCTCCTCCTCCTCCTCCTCCTCTGCTGCTGCCACTACTGCTACCCACCGTGTGTGTGTGTGTGTGTGTGTGTGTGTGTGTGTGTACCTGTGTCTGTGTATGTGTGTGGTATTACAGTTGTGATTGTAATTCAATGACTTGCCTTTATTTGAAGTTTCTATTTCGCATTTGATTCTAAGGTGCTTTATAATGTTGTAAGATGCTGGATTTAAAATTTGCTTCAGTTAAATGAAGCACAGAACATTCAGTGTAGAGGAGTACAGGTTCATAGTTTTTATTTCTAAGGGCTACAAGCTCCTTAGCGCTCCTGTAAAATTTTAAATTTTACAACAGAATTTTTTGTTTGTTTGTTCGCTTCCTTTAGTTTTAAGTATTTGATGGTCTTAAGCTACTAGACTTACTCCTTATTGTTCTTAAATTAACTTATGCCTAGCTGGAAATTTGTTGTCTCAAGGACTCCAGGACCTCATCGTGATGAACAGATGACAAAAATGAGGCCGTTAACCTGTTCTGGTGAAACAGAAAATAGCAGCAAAACAAAATGCATAGGACAAACCAGTTCAGACCCCGCCCCTTGATCTGCTGACTCCTCCCCTTGACCTGCTGGTTCCTCCCCTCCACCTACTGACTCCTCCCCTGGACCGTGTTGAAGCCTCCCCTGACCAGTTCGCTCTCTACTCAGGACCCTCGAGCCCTTCATTTCCTCTCTTTGCACCCAAGTATTCGATCTCTTTCAGCTCAGAGTGTCCTGGCCATCAGCATGCAGTTGGCTAGCCAGAATCCTGGGTGTAGGGACACCTGGCTAGCCCGTTTCTCCAGACAACACAGTGTGTACCAGGCCCCCAGCAGTGTGCTGGCAGATTGAGGCTCACGTCCTTAGAGACAGAGCTGGGTGTGTCATCTCTCAAGGGTGACTTTGAAGTCCTGATCTTCTCGCCTCTACCGTCCAAGAGCTGGGACAGCAGGTGTGAGTCACCTGCTTAGAAACTTGCTTCTTATCTCCCTCACCATGTTAATCCATAAAGTCCTTTGAAAAGCAGAAAGGATCTTGGGGTTTTCACTGCAGTGCCGGGCTGGCGGGACTGTGTGAAGCACAGAAACCCTTCTCCACTGTCCTGCTTCAACACTCTCCTGTCTCTTTCTTTTGGCTTCTTTTGTTTCCTTTTACTTTCCAGCCCAGCATGGAGTCAGGCTCTTTCTGTCCCGTGTTTAGTTTACTTGGATTCCACAGTCAGGACGGGGCTCGGTTCTTTTCCTGCGATGCTGCTTATTCCACAGAGGAGTGTGGTCCTGCATTCCTGTCCTGAAGCTCTTGTCTGTCTCAGCACTTTACTGTGGATGTGATTTTGTTCAGGTCGTCGTGACTCGATGCCTCCTGTCTTAATTGTTCCCTTCCGTTCTTATCTGTGGTTCTGTTTGGTTAGATGTCAGTGGTAAAGTCGTGTTGACCTCACATTTGAAAACCTGTAATGGCGGGCACTTAGGGCAGGATACTGAAGGGGGAAAGGCCGGCTACAGGACTAGAATCCTTCCTATGCCGTAATACCAACAACTTCTCCCTGTCCAGAGGACTGAAATACCACCTCCCGCAGGAGCTCTCTAGTGATAGGAAGGGACACTGTCCCATGAGGATTTCCCAGAAACAGAAGGGACCCCTCCCCCCAGAGATCATCACACAGGCCAGCCTGGCTTTAATCTTAAACCCAGAGGCAGCAGAGTACAGGTGTGGTGCAGGAAAAGAGGTTAGCAGAGTTTTGGGAACACACCTTCAATTTGGTGAAGCCCTAATCATGTCTAGCTTCTTCTCTCTCAGTTTTAGGATTTCAAAAGTGGTTAATTAAAAAAACAAACAAACAAACAAACAAACAATTCTCCCCAGGAGCTTCCTTCTTCCATTTGGGGAGGAGGGAGATAATGGGCAGAGAAAGGGCCGTACGAGCAAGAGCTCCTGGCTGAACCAGTGTGCCAGGTGATCGGGATGAGCACTTCCTGTTCATCACGGGCTGCCTCCCATGGGGCGCCTGGGCTTCCAGGGCTCCATGGAAGCCTATAAGGGGTGATCATCTCGGGAGCTCTGTGTGTAAGATATGGATACTGCAAGGCCAGCCTCGCCCACCTGATCCTGGCTAGCAGGGATTGGGATCTGTTTAAACTGTGCTGGGCAGGACACTGGACAAGAAGGGGAGGGGGAGGGGAAAGCCTCGGGGATCTGCTGTAGCATCCCGCAAATGGTTAGTTAAGAAAAACCTGCTCCTTCTGCACCGGAAAGCTCTGGGTAGGTTCTAAGGGAAAGAATGCAAAGTGCAATGTTTCATTAGTTCCCCGGGGCACTTCGGAGTAGGTATCAGTCAGGGAGGCGTGCTAGCCGGCTCTTAGCCAGTGTGGGCACCAGTGGAAACACAGGCTGCACCTGCTCAGCCTGCTCTGCAGGGACCACCGCCCACCCGACTGAACTGCCCCACCGTTGCCCTCTCTGCTTTGTTCCACCCCACCCCACCCCCCAGGCCCTCGGAGAGTCACCATGAAAGCTGACCTCAGTCCCAGGTGCCATAGCCACTCAGCTGGTCTGACCCCTCCAACACCTGCCTGGCCCGGAGCTGAGGAGGTTTCCCATAGCTGGGGCCCAGCTGCGCTCTGGGTACGCAGGCTTGGTCTGGTCGGGTTTGCCTGTGGGCTGTTGTCCTCCTTGGCCCACACCAGCCTGGGAACCTGAAGCTGGGCAGAGGCGGCTTGCTTTCATCCAGCCCTGCAGCCCTCGCCAGGCACCCTCCGCAGCCACAGATGTGCTTTCCTTTAAGGTTTACCCAGAGATGCCAGCAGGCCCCACGGGAGAGCTGGAGAGGGGAACACAGGGCGGTCTGGTTGGCGTGCTCTGCCTGGCCAGTCACTCTCTGCCTCTCCATGCCCCTCAGAGCAGACAGACTGAAGCTGTGGGGTTGATTCTCTCCTTCTCTTCCTGCGTCTCTGCAGACATTTGGAATTACTCTTGCAGATAGGAATTATTCTTATGCTATCCGGGCCCCTTCTGTGTGATGGTGCGTATGCCTCGAACGTCTGCTGAGCACATCGCTTCTCGGTAGTATTTCTCGCCGCTGGGGACAAAATTACGGCTCTCCCTGTCAATGGCGGACACATTGGGATCCTTAACCCCGAGGGCTGTATGTGAAGCCGGTACCTCAAACAGAGGTTTCAGCGATAAACGAGGTCCTGATCCAGAAGTGGAGGTACACCTGTGAAGGATTTCCACTTAATCTGAAGTAGGAAGATCCACATCTAATGGGGATCTTTGAGGCAGGAGGGCACACCTTTAATCCCGGCCATACCTTCTGCCGGAAGCCCGTGTGAGGATGGGGGAAAAAAGAAGCTTTTGCTCTCTGCCTGCTTGCTCTTGCCTTGGTAGCAAATCCATTCCTTCACTGGCCTTAGGATCTACGTCTTTGGGATTCCAGTGTGAACTGAAGACCAGCTGAGACACGCCTCCTGGACTGAGCAACTACTGGATTCCTGGACCTTACATTCATAACCAGCCATTGTTGGACTAGCTGTGGTACAACCTGCGCACACACACACACACACACACACACACACTATAGTGTAATATATATGTATATTTATATATCACTCTGTTGATAGGTAGGTAGGTAGATAGATAGATAGATAGATAGATAGATAGATAGATAGATAGATTGTCATCTGTAAGTTCCCTAGAGGTCCCTGATGTATAAGTTCATCTTATAAGGTGTGGAAGAGGCTTCAGAGATCTGAGCTTTCAGTGGAGGGATCCTGTAACAGCAAAGCCAGGAGAGATGCCTTGCCTGAAATGCCTCCTGCCACCTTGACCTTGGACTCCTAGTCTGAAACTATGAGGAGACAATTCTCTGCGGTCTACGCCACCAGAGCGTAGCACAGTCACAGTAGCTCGCACAGACTCACACCCCTGCTGTCCTCTGGTGGACTCTCGGGTCTGCACCCAGCCTCGTGAGTCTGCTCAGCCTGGCACTTTGCCTGGAGTCATGGAGCACATGGACCGCGTGGCCCACAGGCCTGCCTTTCCTCAGAGGCCAGGCACCTTACCGCCTGGAGCACTGCCTCCTGGAGCTCTGGGTCTCTCAGGGTCTTGGACTGACTCATCCTTGATCTGCACACACCGTTTTGAGCTGTGTTTGTGGGTGTCGACTTGGGGGAAAACACAGCTCTTGCATTAAAGGGAATAAGCAATAGTTTGTCCTGGAGCCATTTTAAGTGACCATGGCCCGAGAATGCGAGTTTAGGTCACCCCAAATTCCATGTTCCAGCATAGCAGCAGTTTTGTGAAGTTTTATAAATTAGGGGGAAATTTAAAATATCCAGGTGGGTGAAGAGAGAGGTGGCGCTATCAGTGCGGAGGAAGCTTTCCTGTAGCCTCAGGCTATCTGGTGACCTTCTTAGCTTTAGGTTGGTTAAAGCCAGTAGTCTGCTAGGTCAACAGATTCCCAGAGCTTTTATCTGTGGTTCCCCCTTACCTGGGACTTACCAGCCGGCTACCTGACTGCAAAGAGTTCTGAACTGCGTTAGACAAATGCAAGTCCTTCTCAGAGCAGTTTATTTAGGATTCTTTTCTTTGTCGCTTACCCCCGTCATGGGGTTCTGGATCCTCCTCAGAAGAAACTTCTGAGGGGTCTTCGCAGGCCGTTGATGTAAAGGTTCCTGGGTTTCGGCACCAGTTGTAGGTCGCGTGTCTATCTCGCCAGCAAGAAGGACACGAGACAGTCAGGATCCTTCCACAGACGTTTATTGCGGGGTTGATTGCAGAGGCGAAAGACCAAGAAGGGAAGAGCGGTGCATCTTAAATAAGCCTAGGCAGGATGTGGTTCTACCTGATTGGTGCACACCACGATGCCTCATTAGTATGCTCCGGGTCTGAGCTGCGACCCGCCAAACCTCTACCCAAGCATGCACAGTAGGGTGCAGCGTGGAGTAAACAATAGCACATTGCTGATTCATCACAGGAAATGGGCGCCATCTTGTAATGGCGAACGTGGCTTCCTACATCCCAGGATGTAAGTTCTGACACAGAAGTGAGCAGAGCATGGCTGTCCAGGCGCCTGCATTCAGAGACTGGTTAGATGTTAGCTGGAGGTGAGGTGCTCAGCTCGGGCCTGCAGCCTTCCAACCTCTGCCCGCCGCTGCAGGGCTAATCAGTCAGGCTTTGCGGAGTGGCTCTCCTCTGGGAATAATAATCCCACAAGGAGGAAACTCTCAACAGTGTTTTAAGAAACAGCCGTCACTCTGACCAGCCAATCCCTTCTAAAAGCTTCAATGAATTTCAGGTTAGGTCTTTCTCCTGGGAGCTCACTGATCCCCGCCCCCCTTAGTGGCTCTGTCCAAGACACCTGACCCAGTCAGCACGGGGTCAGGGAGGGGGATATATGCTCACTCCAGCACATAGCGTGTAAATTCACAGTTCAAAATGAAGCACGGTTTCCAGTCCCAAGTTTCGCATTTTAAAATCGAATCGATCTAGTATGCTGACAGCATTTCTTAAATGTACACATTTGCTAAAATCTGTGGCAGTGACCAGCGGGTGGATTGTTGGCTTTGAAGAGATTCAGCTTGCAGTCTGCACAGAATAACTTACATAGGACCAGCAGTGGAAAGCCTCTCAATATGAGAGGCCCTTTGCTCTCATACAGAAAACCATGGTGTAAGTTATAGGACCTTATTTAATTAAAAAATCAGTGTGAGATTTACAAAGGCAACACACACACACACACACACACACACACACACACACACAAGCCTTTTACCTCCAAAGACATAGTTGATTTCTTGGCTAATTAAAAATGTGTGAGAGTCTTCTGGCTTAAGAATAACCATCCATAAAAAGATGCCTAATGCAGCCAAAGCCACCTCGCTAGTCGGAGAATCTGAACAGAGGCAAGGAACCTGAGAAGGGAATTTATCACTGCCCTTGTAAGCCGGACAAGCAAAGGAAAACCCAAGACAGATGAGGTGATTTCCTGCTGCCAGCCAAGTGGCTAAGCGAGGAAAAGAAAGTAGCCACGGGGAGACCTTCTCTGGGAGGGGGTGGGGCTGGGGCACGGACACATCTTGTGGCAAGATTCATGAAGAGATAAAGAGTTAGCTTATCTAGGACACAACAGCACAGAAGGAAACAAAGGACCTGGAAAACTTTAAACCCACTCGTTGATTTTCTTTAATTTCTATTTATTCATGTGTATGCGCCTGTGTGTGTATACTACATTGTACATGTGGCAGCCAGAAGAGCGAGTTGGGTCCCTGGGAGCTGGAATTGCAGGCCGTAGTGAGCTGCCTAACATGTATGCTAGGAACGGAGGAACCCCCGTCCTCTGGAAGAACAGCAAGTGTTCCGAACCACTGAGCCAGCTCCCAGCGCCGCCGTTAGTGGGTCTGCCGTAGCAACGTTACGTTACAGCTTACTGTCCTGAACAGATTTCATCCTCGTCATGTTTCATGTTCACGAATGGGTTGGTCAGTTATATTCTTTTCATCTGGGGCTTTACGGATCAAGGATTTAATTAGTTACAATGACAGAAAAGAAATGTATGACACAAGTTTAATAGATTAAAATGTTCAACAAGTGTTGGTCTTTTATTGGTAAATGGAAAATGCCGAAACCTGGCCATGCTAAGGTGTACCTACCTCTGCACTGATTACAAACTGCACAGATTCATCGTAACAGATTGTCTGAGATATATCCCTCACTCACTCTCAACGATCAGGTCACTTATAACAAAACATATAAACATTTTAACTCTGAATTTTCGCTTACACTAATATGAATCGTGGCACACAGCTGCTCATCCAGTAGAGCCCGGAGGACCGCACTATGGTGGTTTCTATCTTTGAAATACTATGTTCTCTGTTTGCCTATCTTCCGTCTGCTTTTATTTCCTCTCTCTTGTAGTGAATGCCAGGGAATACTGGAAAAACAGACTTACCCACACCAGAACATGCTCTGCAGGCATCTGGAAACCCAGCAGCACTCCAGGGAACTCTGAAAGGCGGTCTCGGGGCTGGGTTGGATCTCAGCAGTTTGTCAAGAGAAAAGCAGGAGGCCTTTGAAAGGGGGAATGGGTGCTCGAGCCCAGACACATCACAAGCAGCAGGAGAGGGTCCTGAACACCGAGAGGCTGTGGAGAGGGGCACACGCTGGCTTTGCCATGCATGACCACTGCACAGCAGCCTTGTGCTCCTGCACAGGGGGAGGCCTGTCCACCTAAACCATTGTGACCATCAGCATCTGTTAGAAATATCGATAAAAAAGGAGTACGGGTGCGCAGGGTGTTGGGACCACAAAGATCACAGAAAGCAGTTACTATAGAAGTGCAGCCTAGTGCAGGGCCAGGAAGGCTCCATAAAGGGAAAAGCCATGTAGCAGACGCAGGGGAAGATACCTCGTCATGCCACGCCTCTGCTATCAGCTGCATGCAGCTATGAGTGCAGCTATGATCGCAGCTATGAGCGCAGGCGCCCTCAGAGGCCAGAGGTGTCCAGTTGCTCTGGAGCCAAAGACTGATGTGAGCTGCCTGGTGTGGATGAACGAGGAACCGAACTCAGACCCTCTGGAAGAGCAGTGTAGATGAGCAGTTAGTGTGGATGAGCAGATAGTGTGGATGAGCAGTTAGTGTCCTCGACTGGCAAGCCACCGCTGGCCCTAATCTATCCTGCTTTGGTACATCAGACCCAGGAAACAAACACACCTCTGAATCTAGTCATCGAAAGACCACATGGCAAGCAGTGTGGGTCTCCAACGAAAAACTGCTTGTGTTTATCCCTTATCTTGTCCTAAAGGAAATACCTTTGAGTTTTGATGGAACTGAATTCACGGTCTGGTGCGCCATGAACTTCACGGTCTGGTGTGCCATGAACTTAGCCAGAAAGATTTGAAAAGGCAGTTTAAATCTTTTGTAGATTATTCTATCAGGGTTTGAGAAAAGGGTTAAGGGGATGGGACACACACATCTGGTGTGAAAATATCCTCATGTAATATGCTACCGTGTATAAATAGACTGTGGACTAATATTCACATGTAATTTATCAAATGACACAAAACCAGACTTCCTAACACTCGGGATGCTTACTGACAACTAAACCTCTCAAGGACACATTAGGACATTAAGGGACAGGGCAGCCTCTGTGAGGATTGGGTGTGTGCGCCTGGTATCAGTATACACTGGCTCTTTGCTGCAAGCCATTATTTAAACATTGGGATCCGTGTCTGTGTAATTAGACTTCCAAATGATGTCATCTGTCATTAATCGGCCTCACCCTCACAGAGCAGACACTCGGCTGTAAGGAGGCTAACAAAGGAACAGAGGGTGGACGGGGTCCACAGCGGGGAGAGGGACAAGGCGATTGCCCAGCAAACGCTTCTCCTGAAGAAGAGCTCCCTCTCAGCTGCGTTCGCGAAATTAAGACAATGAGCGTCTAATTAGGTATGACAAGCAGTCGAGATCTAAATTATCAAAGGACCATTGCAGACATGGACTTTGATCAGCTGCTGTCAGTGAGCCTTGTCACCGGGCGCTGACGTGTTAGCCGACGGTAGTATGCATTGTTTTAAAATGCAGATGCCCACATCAGGGGCCACTGTTGAAAGCTGCTCTCAATAGAGACATGTAATTATTAAAAATGCCAAGAATGCCTCTTTAGAGAAATTCACAGTGCAAAATGGCAATGAAGTATGTTTAGGGTCACCTCTGAAATCGTTGGAAATAAATTCCCTAATCCTAAACCCAAATTCATTTAATGACTTGTTTAAATAAACCTCAAATCAACAACTCAAGCAACTTTTTTTTTTCATTGTAACATACATACAGTTGAGAGGTATATCATTCGGGGGTTAACATGCTAATAATGATGGTAGGAAGATACCAAAAGTCTTTCTCTTCCAAGATCAAACCGTTATGTTGCAAGAGCAGAAAACTGTTTAAATACAGTAAAAATACCAGTGTTCATAGCACACAAGAGTCGCCACTCTGAGCCCAGTGTTCACTGAACGGCGTGGCCTGACAGCTTTGCCCTGTAAAATGTGCGCACGTGCTCAGAACCACAGCCGCAGTGCGGGGGTGTGCCCAGTACAGGGGAGCACCATCGGAAATACTTCAGGCTTGCAACATGGCTGACCCTGAGTTCATTGTCGATCACACCAAGCCTTTCCCACAACCCACAATCAACTTCGTATGAGGTCACAACCCACAGTGGAATAGAGCGACATAGAGAGGCTTCCGGGTTATTTGAATTAGAATATTTTAAAACTAAAGTGCAATAAAAGGACTAATTCATTAAGAAAAAATAAGATTGCAATCCCAGCACTCTAGAAAGAAAGGTTTTGGGGGACGATACATTTGCAGTTGACCTTGCAGTAGAAGCCTCCCTCCTGCTGTGCAGTCTCCAGGGCACGAAGGGACTCTGCTTGGAGACACATTACAGATTGTCCTCCTCCGTGCGGTTAAGACTGGCCTCTCTGAAATGTGCTTAGTTCTTCGTTTTGCATATTCTCAGTCTTTTTTTTAAAAAAGGAATTATTTATTTTATCTGTATGAGTACACTGTGGCAGTCTTTAGACACACCAGAAGAGGGCATCGGATCCCATTACAGATGGTTGTGAGCCACGATGTGGTTGGTGGGAATTGAACTCAGGACCTCTGGAAGAGTTGTCAGTGCTCTTAACCTCTGAGCCATCTCTCCAGATCCTGCTTTTTCACCTTTGATAGTCACAGCCAGGGTGTAATTAAAACCAACAGCTTTACACACACACACACACACACACACACACACACACACACACACACGAAGAGAGTTCTTGAAACTAGTGTAGGTATTAGCTGTCCATCAGGATAGAAGCAGAACTTGGAAGGAAAGGCAGCTCTGTAAACCAAGACGAATGTGGGAAGACGCAATAATCATATGACAACTCGGGGAGGTTAGAGGTTAGAGCAACCTGAGAGGGTCCTATGAGACTGGGGACATGAAGGGTAAGAGAGCCAACTCATTTACAAGCCCCGTGTAGTGTGTGAACAAGGGTTCTTGCTGGGCAAGGCAGGTATCCGATGTCCACCAAACACCTCACTGACCTTGGCATTCTCTCCTTTTGGAATCAGTGTTGTCTAGTTACTGGGAGCATGTCACTAAACCAACCATCAGGTCTCTGAGTCTGTCATCAAATTTGTAGATGTAAGGCATGAAAACACCTATCACTGGCCCTCAGCCAGAAAGGCCTGATTGAAAAGATTCTTTCTCCTTCAACATCTTCATTAAAGCTTTTCAAGATGGATGTAGAACTCCCTGCAGCACTGGGGATTGGCTCTTTAATTAGCAGTGATTAATATTTACTGATGATCTATTATTTACAGGCAATTTACATATGCAGTTTACATACATTATAATGTGCATAACAACCACACGGAGCAGGGAGCTGTATCCAGTTGGAACAGAGGGAGGGTCCGGGCCGCACAGTAGTGAGGAGGCAATCCGGAAGATGCTCTCCGTGTGGGAAGCAGGTGCTCTACTTTCAGACCCAGCCTCTTTTCCGTGGCTTCTGATGTTGTCCTGTTCAGATACTTTGTGTCCTTTGTCCCATGTCACTGTTCAATTAGCACATCAATAATTTCCTAAGCGTGTGGCTCCGTCTTAGGACACATAATTGTACTCCGTTAGCAAGCACTTCAATCTGTTTGAAGTTTGTGAAAAGCAATAGGGAAAAGGCACCCGCATTCAGAACGGACGCTGTGGTAATGGGGGCCGCCACTGTCTGCCCCCCTCTGTAGTGATGCCTGTATTTAAACCGCCTGTGCACGATGTTCTCACACTAGCAAGTCCTCGGCTTCCTTCCCTGGCCTAAGTACAGGACCCATGACTGAAACCACGCACTTGAAAACGAACTGAGTGCTTGGTCCTTACCCAGCTAGCTCCCAACCATTTGAGCTACAAGCACCTCTCTGCCTGTACTCTGTGTCACTACAGGGACCACAACGCTGAGGATGAGTGTATGCCAGGACCCAGAGCAGATGTGGGCACATGGCAGTTGCTGAGTCATTGTGTGCCAACCTGTACACAAACACACACACACACATGCACGCATGCATGCATGCATAACACACACAAGCACACACACACAAATGCAAACACATGCACACACCACACAAGCACACAAATGCAAACACACGCACACACCACACAAGCACACAAATGCAAACACACGCACACAAATGTGCACACACACACATAGACACAAACATAGACATGCACATACATTTGTATGCATGCACATGTGTAAACACATGCACATGCATGCATGCACATGCACACAAATGCACACACATGCACATATGACGCACACAAGCATACATGCACACACACACACACACACACACACACACACACACACCAGACTCTTTGTTCTTATTCGTTGTACTCAGGAGGCAGGACCTGGTGTTGCTGCTGCACTAGAACTGAGGGAGGGGACAACATCGCATTTCTCTTTGATTGACACCAGGCTCATAAGTTTTTTGAAGCTGTGCAGTGCTGTGGGCTTCATTAGGACATCACCAGACACATACAACATTCTATGTTGTTCCTATCCACCCACCCCACCCCCCACCAGTTTTCCTTCTCTCTCTATCTCCCTTCTCTCCTGGATCTATAAAGGATTTCACACAATTTAAACACGAAGAAAATAAATCATCCAGGCAACAAATGGGCTAATCAGCTGAATGGACAGTTCTCAAAAGAAGAGCAGGCAGCCAGGAAAGCTTGGATTAAGTGCTCAGCACCCTCAGCCATCAGAGAAATTAAAATTAAAGCTGCCTCTGAGAATCCCACCCAGGCAGAAAACCCGCCTCAAGGAAATGATTGACAGCCATTGCCAAGGAGGATCGGAAGTAGCGTCCTCTAAGCAATTGGCCACCCGCAAGTGGGGGGCTGGGTCTCTGCCTCGCCTTTCTTGTCATGATACCTCAAACCTAAGTTTAGGAAGAAGCTGATGAAGACACAGTCACTTCAGTGATATCCTACAGGTGTGGGGCTGGTCGAAGGGAGGAGCCGCGGACCTGCCCAGAGCTTCTACAAGGATCTGGGAGGGAATAAGAAGACACTGGTGCCAGGCCCTGCCCCTCCCCGCCCCACCCCGCCCCGCCACACCACGCCCCATTCCACCACGCCACGCCCCACAGGGGGCTGGAGAAAGGAAGAACTTGGCCACACCCACTTACAGGAGAGCTCTATGGTGTTGAAAGGTGCTGGGAGCAGGAAGTGATTCAGAAGCCAGAGCACCAGTACTCTTAGAGCAGATTTTCTAACTGATGTGCCCCTTTGTGTGTCCTGAGATCGTCCTTCCACAGTTCCTATTAATTGCGGCTGTTTTATGGGGAGAGAGCCAACCACATTCCTCATCCACTGGGACAGGATTCAGCATATGTTTTGTTTACGTACATGAATGTAAATGTGTATGTGTGTGTGTTTTAAGATGTAAATTTGTGCAGTTCAAACTGGTCTTAGACTTGCTCTGTAGCTGAAGTTGTCTTTTAACTCTGAGCCCTCTGCGGCTAGCTCCCAAGTATTGAGAACGCAGGCAGGTGCCACCAAGCCTGGCTCCTCCAGTGGAACATTTATTGCAAACTGCTACAGACTCAGTGCCATAAAAGTGCCTTACAACAATGCAAATTCAGTTTGCTTTTTTTTTTTTTTTTTTTTGAGACAGTATCCTGTTCAATCTACCATCTGTGGGGGTTTGACTGAGAATGGACACCACAGGCTCCTGTATTGACTGAGTACTTGGTCCCAAGGGGGTAGAACTGTTTGGGAAGTGTGGCCTTGTTGGAGGAAGCATGTCACTTGGGGTGGGCATCGAGGTTTAAAAACACCAACCCCATTCCCAGTGAGTCCTCTCTGCATCCTACTGGGCACATCCAGATGTGAGCTCTTGGCCGCTTAGGCTGCTATGATGGTCTCTAGCCCTTTGAAACCGTAAGTCAGATTAAACATGTTCATTTATAAGCTGCATTGATCCTGGCGTTCAGCACAGTAATGGAAAAGTAACTAAGACACCAGAGTAAAGTCACCAGGAAGGATCCTTTCAGATATAGAGAAAGCCTGTACTTGCCCTGGCCTGCTCTGGAGGCTGTTACTGTTCCGAACTGCAGGCGCCACGGCTCAGGCCTTTGTTTCGTTGTCGATTACCTTTCTTCCTCTGATACTTCTGCATGCCTCTCGGATGTCACATATTCCACACCTGTGCCACCTAGGGCAGTGTCCCATCTCAGACTGCTTAACTTGATCACATCTGTAATTTCTCCCTACAGCATATGAAGAATAATTATTTCCAGATCCAAGGTCTAGTGAGTGAATAAAGGTGTGGGAACTCCAGTGGAGAGATTTTAATATCTGAGAGGAGCTGATCTTCCAATACAGGATACAGCTGGGGTTGGTAGCCAGTATACTGAGGGCAAGGTCTCTCAAGCCCTGTTTTCTGAGTTATAGTGTGAGTGATTAAATGAAGCGTGATATTCATGCTATTTGTGGTTCTTAAGCTATGTATGTAGGTTAAAAAAAAAATGGTAGCTATAAAAACACAATGTCTTTATTTATCAAGAATATCCAGTCAACTTAAAGTTATAATAGGCTATTTGGTCATCGCATTAAAATTTTAACTTTAATACCCTTGTCTTTAAAAAGGCAAGGGCTGTTTACATGCACGATGCCTTTCCTAAGCTCGTTTAATTCACAGCCATGAGTATATGCAGTAAAGCACACTGGGGAAGTCATGAATAATGGTCCCTTACAATGAGAAAAATCCTCCCGGGTTCTGAGAAACGCAGAGCTCATTGCCGAGCTGTGTGATGCAGGAGGATGCCTCTTCAAGCAGTGTCTTCAGTCATCCGTATCCATACAGAACATTCCTCCCCAGAGCCTTGCTTTATGGTTGCTCTGCTTCCAGCTCTCGGGAAGGACAATCTGGGCACAGCGACATTTATCTTTAGACATAAAATGACCCAGCAAAAGAACACACTGAATTTGTACACAGAGCTTCGGGGAACGTTGCCATGAGAGTGGGAGCTATTCTGTTTAGGTTCAAGCACTTCAAAGCTGGAGGGGAAGAGGGAGGGATGGAGAGGAGGAGAGGGGAGAAGGGAGAGAAGGAGAGAGGGAGAAAGGGGAGAAGGGAGAGGAGGAGGGAGGGAGGGAGAGGAGGAGAGGGAAGAAGGGAGGGAAGGAGGGAGAGAGGGTAAGAGAGAGGAAGGGAGAGGGAGGAACTGGAAGAAGGGAGGGAGGGGGCCTTCCCCCATGCCTGCCTCTCGCCAGTGCATGGATGAGCAGGACGCTGCTTGAGTGTTTATAGTAGGCAGAGCCTGGCCCACGAACATCATGTTACACTGGCAAGAAGACCAGCTCTGGAGGCCTTGTTAGCATGTAAGATTGTCCTTGTGTCAGCTCAGAGAGAGAGGAGTTACTGAGGGGTATCTGCAGAGCCCCAAATGTGGTTCTGTGGTGCAGATCTTGGTTACTGCAGAATGTACCTTACGTACGGGCAGGACAGGCATCATATACCGCTCACCTGGCAGGGCTTAAAGACTGCCCACCCACAAACAGTCATAAGACACATCTCGAAAGTCAGTGAAAACTGTGGATAGCAGTAACTCACTGATAGGATAAGAAGAAATGATCTCTGAACTTTGTATACTAAACATGGAGTCCTCATTTCCTTAAAAGAAAGGTTTGTGGTTGATCTTGATCATTTAACTCTCTGCCGACCGGCTGGGCTGGTTAACTGCCTTTCTACTGTATGGAGCAAAGGCCGTTGGCTTAATCCTCACATCGGCCCTTTAGGATGGTGTGTGCACCAGCCGAGGGCTGGTCTCGTAAATGAATCCTGAAAACAGGGGGACAGCCAAGGCGCTCTTGGGTCTCTCTGTAGTCAGACATGATGGCAGACTGTGAGGACACGGTTAGCCCTGAAATTAATGACAGAACGAGTTGGTCAGGTCTGAGAAGAGAACCGGGGACCCCGAGTGGCTAATTTTATATCAAGCTGACACAGACTTGAGTCGTCTGACAGGAGGGAACCCCATTTGAGAAAATGCCTCTAAGACTTTGCCCATAGCAAAGATTGTCGGGCATTTCCCCTTTTTCTTTTGTTTTTAACCTTCAATTGGTTCTTTGTGATTTCACATCCTGCACCCCAATCCCACTCATCTCCCCCTTCCCTAATACCCACCCTCCACCCTTACCCCCCAACAGAGAAAAAACATAATCATTATGGAAGCTGCAGTGTGCCCATGTGTCCCACAGTACACCCTTTTGGCCACACCTCTTTGGTCCCAGTGTTGGTTGCGATGATGGTCTGATGCTCGGCCTCTGGCTTCTGCTACTCCATCAATACTGGATCCCCACTGGGACTCCTCTCAGATACCCTGAGTCATCTGGCTGGCCTTTGGTGGTAACACATCCCTGCTGCTGCAGGGCCACAGACACAGACCTTGTCTCCAATGACAACACAGGCCAGGACCCCACCACAGTCCCAGGTGGCATCACTGGCTACTCACGTGAGACTGTCCCTCACTACCCTGGAGTCTCCAGTTCTGCCTCTCTTCACTGTGCCCACATACTTTGTTTTTCTCTCTCTTCCATTTCTCCACCACTCACTTGTTCCTCTTAGTAGCACCTGGGGTCTCTGAGTGTCTGGGGTTATCTCTGGCATGGTCCACGCGCTCCCCCCAGGCCTGAGTGGTGTCAGACTGGTGGTCATCTCAGGCTAGCTCCTCACTCAGGCCCGCCTGGGTAGCCCCATGTGACTGGCTCAGGATCATTCCTGCCCTGGGGCCTATTGTTTCGAGAAATATTAAAAATGATCCCGCCAACTCTCCTGCCCCGACATGCCACAACCATGTCCCGGCGGGGCCCCACTCGGAGCTGTCCCACTCGGGGCCGATCTCGCTGCCAAGCTATTCTCTCCCAGCTGGCTCCCACAGCAGCCCAGCTGTGTTTTCTCCACCGTAAACCCCTGTAATCAGTGGACCCATATTCCAGGAACCAAGGAAATCCAAACTCTTAAAGCTTACTCAGCCAATCAGATGTATGTATGAATAATATTACAGTTTACAAGATGCCAATACAGTAATCTAAGAGCCGATTGATAATGATAAAAGCTTTATCCCAACATCTCTAACCTTATAAACACATAGCTATTTGTGGCTAGTAAATGCCACGCAGGTCCACTTCGGAAGCCATCTCGGTTCTCCCTTCTCCTCCTGTGACCTCTGTCCCTCCTACTCCTAGCTCCGTCTCTCTTTCCCTGACCAATCACAGGCCTCCCACTGCCCAAAGCAATTAGACAGGGAACATCCCGCAACAGCCCCGTGGTCCCAGGAGGGCTTCTCTGGCTTGCTCCCTGTCCTTGAACAGGACTGGTGGTCATCTCAGGTTTGTTTTCTTCAAGAAGTGTTAGGCTAATAATCATTCAGACATGGCAGAGTGTACATGTGGCCTCTCTTCTCTCTGCCACCTACTGACGCACATGTGACACAACAGTCACACTTGCTGTGGCTCTAGGAGCACAAGATTTTCTTAATTAGTGACTGATACGGAAGGGCTCACCCCTGGTCAGGTGGTCCTGGCTTCAGTAAGAAAGCAGGCTGAGTAAGCCGTGGAGAGCAAGCCAGTCAGCAGCACCCCTCCACAGCCTCTGCCCCCCAGGCTCCTGCCCTGCCTGAGCTCCTGTCCTCACTGCCCTGTTACCTGGGAGTGTGACAGTGCCCACATAGGCCTGGGGGGTTAACAGAAAACACAGACTCGGGTCATTCAGTAAGGAGAATGCCAAAGCTTTACTGAGGGATCAGCAGTATATACTAGAGGCCAGGAAGAACAGGAAAAACAATCATAGCCATAGGTCAGGCACCTGGGAAGTCCCTGCCACACAGGTGGGAAAACAGGAATCAAGCTAAGCCACAGGATGTTCTGCTCTCAGGAAACCTGTGCAAACAGCTCAGCTGGGGGCGTTGAGCTCACCTCACAGATGCCCAGCAGGAGTGTAAGCTGAAATAAGCCCCCCTCCCCCCTCCCCCCCCCCCTGCAAATTGCTTTGCTCCTGGTGCTTCCTCAAGCAACTGTAGCTCTAGCAGGACAAACCCCACTGGTGGTGTGGTGATCTGTTCTCCAACTCACGAAGAGCCATGGAGACTGGGGGTACGGGTGATGGTTAAAGTTGTCCACTTGACAGAATGTAGAAGCCCCTAGAAGATGTGCTTCTGGGCACAGCTAGGGGCTCTCTCAGATGGTCACGCCCATCGGGATTCTGTTGGTACATGTAGTTGACATGGGAAGAGCCGCCCTCTTTCAGGGCTGGATTCTGGCCTGTATGGAAGGAGGCCGTGAGGGGAGCTGAGTCATTCATTCATCACTCTCTTCTTCCTGACTGGGGCTGCAATGTCACAGGCCACCTCAGGCTTCTGTTGTCCGGTCTCTCTGCCGCATTGGACGATACCATGATCAGTGAGCCACAGGAAATCCTTCCTTAAGTCGCTTTTCTCAGAGTATTTTTACCACAACAATAGACAAGCAAGAATAAAGACGAGGAGCCTCGACTGGACTCCAGTCCAGACTGAGTCTGTGCTGTTGTGTGTTAATCTCATTAGCGGGTCTGGATGGTTCCAGGGTTTGACCACAGAGCTGGGCTTTGGTAGTGACACCTCCAGCTTTACCTGGTTCTAATCAGGAAACAGCGACGTTTCCTCAGACCATGATGCTAAACAAACACACAAACAAAAAGTAGTAACCTGCGGGTTTTACCTCTTGGTTGCCATTTTTGCTCTCAATGCACCTGCCTTTCAGTGGTAATCCTCTTACTCTAAGGCCACCTGCCTTCTGACTGGTCTGTTTCCGACCGGACATCAGGGTTGCTAACCTCACAGGCACTGCAAGAAAAAGGAGTCCCGAGGAGCTGGCGCTGTCAGGCACAGGAGTGTGAGCAAGAGGACCTGGCCCCTTTGGCTCCTGCTGCCCCCCACCCCCATGGCCCCTGAGCGCCCCCTCCCCCCCCCCGTCCCCGCTGCCCCTGCCTGAACCTCTCAGAAGCTGGCCATGGCTCTGTGTGTTGCTGCTTGTGCCTTCGCAGCAGAGGTTCTGAAGTGCTGTCTCCCAGCCCGTGGGTGCTGAAGTGCTGTCTCCCAGCCCGTGGGTGCTGAGGGGTCTGAGGCGTCATCTGACACTCTGCATTGGCTGTCGTGCCTTGGAGAGCTGTGACTGACGGAGAGCAGACAGATGAGGGAGGCACCTCAGAAGCTGGCCTCTGACATCAGCTCTCCTGAACTTGGACCCCACCCCCATCTGGCTAGAATTAGTTACCCAAGCCCTTGAAGCTTCATCTTCTAAGTTTGGGTGATGTTCTGTTGTGTGGTGCCAGTAAAACGTACGGTATATATAGTGGTGCCTCAATGCAGTCATGGTGAGAGTTCATATATACACTTGGGTATATGTAATACATATAAAATAGATATAATATATAAAGCATAGAGAGAACATACGCGGGGGGGGGGAGAACTACAGCCTTTACTGTTTGACTTCGATGTGCCCACCCGTGTGTGTCCTGGATACATTGTCTTCAATCCAAGGATCCTGAGCAAGGCTCACGCAGGGGTTGCTTTGGGGGTGGCTGGAAACAGTGTTTCTCCACGCTGTTAAACTCTAAGTAAATGAAGCTTTTACATTGAAAATGGGCACCCCACCTCCTTCCAGCAAAGCAACAGCCACAGGGAAGTGGCCATGGCGTTTATCTTGTTAAGTGTGGAAACTGCAGACAGGAATGGAATTGGACTGAGAGGGCACTGGCGTTCCCACCGCCACCCCACTGGGACAGGAGGATTCCAAAACACTGTGTGGAGAGCGCCGTGCATGCCGCAGGTATTCACAGAGGAGCACGCACACACACACACACACACACACACACACACGATTCCGAAACACTGTGTGGAGAGCACGGTGCATGCCGCAGGTATTCAGAGAAGGAGCACACACGGGCAGCATGGCTTCATCTGCAAGAGCCTCTCATGGTCACTTAGAAACTACACCAAGACTTTCCCCCTCCACCTTCTTCCCTCTCCCACTCCTTCCCTCCCTCTCCCCTCCCTCCCCTTCCCTTCTTCTTCCCTCTCCCCTCCCTCCCTCTGTAGAACATTTATAATTAAAGTGAACTTGAGACCATAAACACACAGGCCGTATGTAGCATCTCCTGCAAATCCCCTGGATATTTGTAAAGCTAACACTTGTGAAGACCCAGAGGTGCAAGAGTTCCCTGAGAAGGGCTAGACACTTCCTCCGCGGAGGCTTTTATTAAAGCCAAAGATTACCTGAGATAAATATCATATGACCGGCATTTCAAAGAAAGAAAAGAGCCCGCACTTCTGCGACCTGTAGTGACGGAGCTTTTTTATGTTTATTTTGCATTAACTGTGCTCACAACAGCCAGCCTCAGCGTCCATTTTGGCAAAAGTGACCCGGGGAAGGAGAGACTCCAGAAGGTGAGCCGGGCGTCTGGCTTTGAGAAGGTGGCGGAATCAGTGTCCACAGGCTCCTGGGACCTCAGGGTGTCCCCTGGCCAGGTGCCCCGAGCAGGCATCTGCAGCTGTGTACACTGTACAGAGCCCTAGGTGCAGATGTCAGGGCGGGGGGGATGAGTCCTCCAGGGTCCCCAGCCAGCCCGCAGC
Organism: Apodemus agrarius; assembly: GCA_964023405.1. Taxonomy (NCBI): domain Eukaryota; kingdom Metazoa; phylum Chordata; class Mammalia; order Rodentia; family Muridae; genus Apodemus; species Apodemus agrarius. Next base: position 177,219,396 of record OZ030006.1, on the reverse strand, counting down.
CTGTCACAGAAGGCAACCTTGGGGCTTCGCACTCCTATTTTTCACTGTGTTCCATATTCGTTTGTATCACTTTTTTATTTGGTGCTTCCATACGTCCAGCTGGTCACCTGCTCCTTTAGGTCTGCCCTTGTATTTTATGGGCAAGAGTCGCAAATGACACTTTGATTATAGGCAGCTGTGTGCATGGCAGAGGTGCCATGGGGCTGTGTCAGAGTTGAGATTTAGATTGGCCATTAGCATTTAGATACAGCCAGCATCACATCCTAGCGGGAGGCATGGCCACGTGTCTGTGCTGATGCCCAGGTAGCTAATGGACTGCTGGTTCTCAGGTAGCTAACGGGCTGAGCCACCGGTTGTAAGCAGCACCGTCCACAGCCCTGGGTGGGGCGTGTGACACCCGTGACACCAGCAGTGCCTTTCCCCTGGGGTGCACCTCCTCTTATTCCTGCATATTAAGGCTGGCCAGACTGCCATGGGACACCAGCAGCCTGGTCGTCTTACGAGTGTGCAGTTCCTGGTTACACCAAGAGGCCATGTCCTGGCCTGTGTCATCTAGGCTGGCACAAACATACTGGACGATGTTCTCACAAGAACAAAATTGCCCAGTGAAGCAATTCTCAGAATTGATCCCTCTCATTATAGTGTGCAGCTAACTTGAAAAAGTGTGTGTGTGTGCGTGTGTGTGTGTGTGCGCACTGATTCACTGTTCTCAGCCCAACAACTCTTCCTCTTGATCTTTTCTTAGAAACGCCTGTAAAAGTTCAAAGACAAGCTAGGCAGTGGTGGCACACTCCTTTAATCCCAGCACTTGGGAGGCAGAGGCAGGCTGATTTCTGAGTTCGAGGCCAGCCTGGTCTACAGAGTGAGTTCCAGGACAGCCAGGGCTACACAGAGAAACCCTGTCTCGAAAAACCAAACCAAAAAAAAAAAAGTTCAAAGACAGATAGATATAAACAGATGTACTCTTAGCATGTGTGTGTATGTCTGACAGCTGTAAGCCAACGTCAGTGCTTTTCTCTAACACTCTGCAGTGTATGTCTCGAGACAGGGTCTCTCACTAAACCTAAAGCTAACCTGTTAGTCTGTTCTGACCAGCAAACCCAGGTTCCACCTGCCCACCCTCTCCCCACAGCCCCTCCCCACCCCACCCCCCCAACCCCCAACCCCCACCCGTCACCCCACCCCACCCCACCCCCATCCGGTGATGGGATTGCAGGTGTCCTCTGCCGTACTAGACTTTACATGGGCCCTGGGGATCTGAACTCAGGTCCTTGGGCCACACAGCAGGCACTTCCCCTCAGACCTTCTCAGACCTGCTGTGTTGTGTTGGCTTACATCATATCACTGGATAAGCAAGCACAGTGGGGGGTGGGGGCGTGCAGATCAAAGGCTCACTGGAGGTAGAGCAGACTGTTGGCCAATCAGAAACCTGTTTCCTATTTTGGAGCAAATCATTCTGTGATGCTGACTTTGGTTGACGAATTCCCTTCTTCGCTGAGTGATCACTGAGTTTTAAGAACCGCACTTGGTCTCTGTGGCTGCAACAAGACAAAATGGCCGCCTTCCCCGGGTTTGTCATCTGCCTTCCTGCCTCCCAGCTGTTGCATGGACCCCCCTCCCCCCCCCGGGGTTGCAGTGTGAACAAATGTCCGCTCCGCCGCAGATGGGCACCACCGACAAACCCAAGAAGTGATTCCACGCAGAGCTGTGCGCGGGGAAACAGAGCTTCCTCAGCTACCGACAGGTGCCTGGGCACTCGTGAGCCTTTACGTCCGTGGAAAAACCACTCACCCCAAGCAACTGTAAACCTCTTCCATAGCCTCAGAGAGGGACTGAGCCTGGAAAGCTCCACTCCCATCCATGAGGGAAGAGATGGATCAGCCAAATCTTGTGTAGTTCTCGAGTGGGTAATCACGGCAGATGAGAAGTCAAGGAGGTGACAGCCACGTCCCGCCAGGAAGGCGGTGTCCCACAACGCCACACTAAGATCTTGACGTTCATGTAGGGTGCCCGTGCACCACTGAGGCAGCTGGCGTGGTCTTAAAGATCAAATGACTTTACCCATTACAGACATCACCAAGCAGACCCTTGTCTTCCCCTTCGAGCCCCGCCTCCTGGATTCCTGCATTGCCTTTCCATCCAGGCCTGGGTGCTATGGTGCTGACCCTCCCTAAGTTCTTAGCACTGGCATGGTGGGGGGGGGGGACTTGAAGCTCCCCACCTAAAGAGTAGTGTGTATTTTAAGGGGTCTTGATTCAGCCAAGAGACTGCAGTGGCGTTGAGAGTGCGGAAGTCCCTCTCCACCTGTTTGGCGTCTCTTCACCTGCGCCACAGGCTCCCACGGCCATGCAGCAGGGCCCCCAGCCCCTCGGGAGCTCTCGATCCTGTGAACACTGATGCCTGCACTCAGTCAAGGCCCATTTGGTCACGATCTCCAAGGGTTCAGCCTGGCACTTGGAGCTGTTAACTGCTCCCCTGGTGCCTCTAATAGGCAGGCTTGGTTGAAATCAATCAAAATGTCCTACTTGGGTGAATTCCTACAAGTCACTGGCACACGTACAGTCCCAGAGGGCCAAGCAGAAAGTGTTGCCGGCAGCTTTTAAAGTGCGGTAACAATCATCTGCAGAGGTAACCCTGAGGCAGAACCTCAAAGAGCTGACTCTGAGGGACGGGAGTCAAGTGTGTGCACACCTGCCATGTGAAACTGTCACTGGGGGGCACCTGCAGCTGTAATCAGTGGTCACACCTGTGACTGTAGGACATCGTGCATGTTAACCGTGCAGGCTGTATGCCTTTCCTTCTAGCAACAGCCAGACCGCCTGCTTTCCACGAGATCTCACACACGTCCAGTCTGCTCTGCAACATCTGCCTTCTGTGGTCGGCTCATGTCAGCTAGATGCCCGGTTTGTGCAGCACCTCAGAACCAAGGGGCAGGTGCCACTGAGGGCAGAGGAACTCAGAGTTCTGTTCACAACGCCTATCTCCCTGCATGGCTCGTTGAAAATGGATGAGCAGTGTATCTATGCCCGACAGAACCTCCACTGGAATTATTGAAGTGAATATTAATAGCAGTGGGAGGAAGTAAATCTTAGCCAGCCAGCTCCAGTGTACATGGATTAACCTCTTTGGGCCTCAGTTTCCCCCCTGGTGTAGGTTATGAGCACAGGATGAAGCAGAGTTGAGTTCAAGTCCGGCCAAAGGAAGGTTACGTGTTAGCATTCGTCTTCCGGGCCACTGCTTGGGTGTGTCCTGGGGGCCCTCTGCCGAGAGCTCTGGCTTGGCGTGGCACCAGTCCCATTTTTTCCCTTTCCTGAGTCTTGAATTTACTGCATACCATCAGTTGTTGCCATCTCACACCGTGTGTGTGTGTGTGTGTGTGTGTGTGTGTGTGTGTGGTCTCTCCCCCACTAGAGTAAACTTTGTGAGGAGAGGGACTGTGCTAGGCACAGGCTAGCGGTGCCTAACATATGGTTCACAGTACTTAAACAGTCCATGCGGAGGGGCTGCGAGATGGCTCAGCGGGGAAGGGCTTGCCACAATGCCGTCAGTCCTCAGAACCCAGAGAGGAGAGGGAAGAGGACCCCGTCCTGAAAATTCTCCCCTGACCTCCACGTGTGCTCTGGGGTACAGGACAGACAGAGGGGGAGGAGGGAGAAAGAGGGGGATGGAGAGAGAGAGAGAATAAATAATAAATGTTTCAAAGTTTCTGATTTGTTGAATAAGCAAATAATTGACTGCATTCCGTATGTTGTTAACTTGGGGAGGGGGGAGGCTTCACGTTAAAATCATTTGAAAATTTACCTTATATTTAAAGTCCACTCTAGTAACTTCAGTTTTTAAGAACTCCTATTGTAAAATATTTTCCTAAGTATTAAGGAATAGCTTCTTTCATATCTCTAATTTACAGACAGCAGAATCTCCGATCACCCTCATTCACATGCTTTGAGGGAGACTCTTGGCCTGCCCCTGGGCTGGGGAGCACAGAACCCTCATTTTCTGATAGCTGAAAAGTATGTGATTCCACAAGGTTTGCCTCTGAACCCACCCAGGATCTCAGCAGCCTCTGTCAGCTTGGAGCCCAGAGCTGAAGGGCGCTTCAGCAACTCCCAGAAGTGACAGCAGACCGAGCTCACAAGCTCTGCTCTGTCCTATTTACACACCCAGGTGTTGCGCTCACGGGTTTGACGGAATCACACCACTGACCGTGGTCAGCACACTGTCCCCAGTGACCTCGGGCACCCTGTCTGCCCTGACAGTGCATGCCCACATCTGGTGAGAAAGGCTTCTTCTGAGACCTAAGTCACTCGTTTTTAGTTGCACCGTCCCCCTGCAGCTGATGTGGAAGCCCGTCCAGTCCTCGTTGTTGTTAACATGAGTGCATGGAAAGATCTGGCCTGAGGACTGAGTCTGTTCCTGGGTTACTTCCAGAAAGGACGGACGTCATGGAGAGTTGACTGGGGAAAGAACCACCTGGAAGGGGTTAAACGGCACTTTCAGTGCACACGTGGCACAGGTGACAAGGGGCTGTGGAGAGAGGCAGCAGTGAGCCTTCGGGACCCCCTGTTTTTGGAGTGACTGATCCCCTCTGCTTCCAACTGCAGCCTCAGCCCTTCAAGGCAGGCTCAGGACTGGCCCCCCTCCAGGGGCTTCGAGGCCCTCAGCGCTTTGTGGAGACTGTCGAGGTGTTCTGCCCTGGGCTGGACGCCTGCTTTCTGCCTTTCCAGCATGCAGATAGCCATTGCTGGGTTATCAGCCATCGATCGAGTAAGCCAGTCCAGCAAATTCCCTCGTGTCATTGACTCTCTTCCGCTGGAGAACTCTGCATAAGACAGCGGACTTTGCGGGCCAGCCTGGGTCTCAGCTCCCAATCCTCACATTGAATTACAGATCCTCAGTTCCTCAGAACATGACTACAGACGTAGGGTCTTCACAGCGGTGATCAACTTCTAAGATGAAGTCATCAGCGTGGACCTTAACACCGTATGGCCTATGTCCTTGTAGGAAGAGGAGAGGGGGCACAGGGAAAGGCCAGGTATCCCTGCCAAGGACACGCGCTTGCATGAGACTGCCCCTGCCTGTGTCTTGGACTTGAAGCCTCCAGGCAATTAACTGTTGTGTAGCCTCCTGGCCTGTGGCGCTGCAGTATAGAAGCCTTTTCAAACATAAAACTGCTTTCCAGTATTGACAAGCTCCTTTCCCAGTGGTCTCCCTGGGCGCTGCGTCCTGCTGGGACTGTGAGTTCCCAGGGCCTGCTCACATCACCGATGGAGGAAATCCTCTAGCTTCTTCTCAGTTGTTGAGCCTCAGGTGTCTGGGGAAATGTGGCTTTTGCGGCTATCCCTCCCTCTTCTCCCCCCCCACCCCCACTCTCATGTGAACATGCGATTGCGACGTTGAACCAGATGATCCAGAAGCACCTCACTTCGAGATCTGTAATCCCTATTCAGATCCTCTTTGACCAGATAAGTCGACATTCACAGAATCCGTGGATTAGGATGTATATGGTATTCTCTATATACTATATTACGGTACATTAAAAAATGGAAGTTTCTTAACAGCCCTTGGTTCCCTTTTGTGTTTCCTAGCTGTAGATAGGTTCTTTAACGTCTAATTCATCAGCCAAGAAGAACCCTTACGGAGTTCCTGTGTATGGCAGGCACTGCCACAGACAGGTGTCAGCAAGCACATTGGACTGAAGTAACGTAGAAGACGGGAGAGTTCCTCTAGCATGACTGGTTCTTCAAAAACCTCCCAGACATGGAGTTGCTAGGCAGGTATCTCATTAAAAGGATTCTTGGAGAAGGGAGCAAAGATTTTCCAAATTCCACAGTATGAAGTCATAATACAGACCAACAATTATGGGAGATTACTCAGTACCTCCAACAAAGGAGGGAATGGGGAGGAGGGAGGGAGGGAGGAAGGCAGGAAGGCAGGAAGGGAGAGTATGTCTCTGTGCCTCTGCATCTGTGTATGTGTGTGTGTCTGCATTTATGTCTTGTGTGTCTGTATGTATCTGTGACAATGTATGTTTGTGTGTGTGTGCATCTGTGCCTGTGTGTGTCTATGTGTCTGCATCTGTGTCTGTGTGTGTCTATGTGAGTCTGTCTGTGTATGTGCATCTGTGTGTATGTGTGCATCTATATATGTCTGGGTTCTGTGTGTGCGTGTGTGTGTGTGTGTGTGTGTGTGTGTGTGTGTATGTGTGCACGCACACAAATGCATCTGTGTGAGAGTGTGTGTGTGTTTTAGGGACCGCAGAATTCTTATCAGAATCCTCAAACCTGGTTAGTTTAAGACATGGATGAAGTTAGACTCAAGCTCCTTATTCCCTTATTCATGTTTTAACAAAAAGCTTTACTGTCACTCAGAAGGCTTCTAATTAGCATCTCTGCATCGGAAGCTTCGGTGGTGTGCGTCACTCGGCAGTGAGGAGCGAAGAGAGATCTGCATCAGTGAACACACAGAAAGCCTGAGCAGACACGATTTTGTCAGGTCTCCCTGGCGTAGCTGCTTGGCCTACAGTCTCTCCCCTCACTGAGTTTGCTGTTTAAAGGAGAAAACATGTTTACCAGTAGATATTTCCTCTTAAGTGCCACCACATTGTCACAACACAGCACAACACAACACAACACACAGAGAAAAGTAACCAGGTTTTAAAATGTAAAGTAAGGCTATAGGCTCTGTGATCTCACCTGCATAGTCAGACATTCCGTGTAGACATATTCCCTCATCCTGACCCCTCCTCTCCCTCATCCCTCCTCTCCCTCATCCTGACCCCTCCTCTCCCTCATCCTGACCCCTCCTCTCCCTCATCCTGACCCCTCCTCTCCCTCATCCTGACCCCTCCTCTCCCTCATCCTCATCCTTCCTCTCCCTCATCCTCATCCCTCCTCTCCCTCATCCTGATCCCTCTTCTCCCTCATCCTGATCCCTCCTCTCCCTCATCCTGACCCCTCCTCTCCCCCATCCTGATCCCTCCTCTCCCTCATCCTGACCCCTCCTCTCCCCCATCCTGATCCTTCCTCTCCCTCATCCTGACCCCTCCTCTCCCTCATCTTGATCCCTCCTCTCCCTCATCCTGACCCCTCCTCTCCCTCATCCTGATCCTTCCTCTCCCTCATCCTGACCCCTCCTCTCCCTCATCTTGATCCTTCCTCTCCCTCATCCTCATCCCTCCTCTCCCTCATCCTCATCCCTTCTCTCCCTCATCCTGACCCCTCCTCTCCCTCATCTTGATCCCTCCTCTCCCTCATCCTCATCCCTCCTCTCCCTCATCCTGATCCTTCCTCTCCCTCATCCTGACCCCTCCTCTCCCTCATCTTGATCCCTCCTCTCCCTCATCCTCATCCCTCCTCTCCCTCGTCCTGATCCCTCCTCTCCCTCATCCTGATCCCTCCTCTCCCTCGTCCTGATCCCTCCTCTCCCTCATCCTGATCCCTCCTCTCCCTCATCCTGATCCCTCCTCTCCCTCATCCTGATCCCTCCTCTCCCCCATCCTGATCTCTCCTCTCCCTCATCTTGATCCTTTCTTTCCCTCATCCTGATCCCTCCTCTCCCTCGTCCTGATCCCTTTCCCTCCTCTTCCACTGTTTCCTCACAGACACTGCTCACATCATTCCAGTCTAAAAACCAAAATTAAGCAAAAGGCCTCCAACAACCATCAGAGCATCAAACATCTTCCTTTACCCTGTCTAATCTTAATTAGAAAATCCACCTTTGTGTTGTTTTCTCTTTCTTCATAACCTAGGAGTATTTGAACACCCAAACATGGTTTCTGTCCCCTAAAATCACCCTCCAGCGGTATGTTTCCTTGGCTGTGCGCCGTGTGTAACTCTCAGCATCTGATGATGAACATGAGCCTGCCCTTCCTGCACCGTGCATGGCTGTCTTCTCTGCTTTCCCAGCTCCTGCTGGTTCTGCACACAGAGCTTTCCTAGAGAGTCCTCCTTTCATAAAGATAGTACTTTGAGTCCCTCTCCCCTAAACCTGAACTGTGCCAGTTAGAATGAATGATTTTCCAATTTTCTTTCAGCGTGAGTCTCGGCTATCACATCAAACCTCTTATGACCAAACCCAATCCAGCCCCTTCCTGGAAGCTAGCTGCGCAGACTTCATAGACCTGAGGCTTCCTCCTCTGCTCTGACGAGAGAGGGCAAGGCCCTGCTGTCTGCCTCTCACCCTCTGAGCCCTTGTTCATCTCCCAGCGCGTTAGCCCCCTGTGCACCTCCATTTTCCTGTGTGACCCCCACCCTGCATGATTCTCTCGTGCTGAAAGGATGTCTTCCATTCGTGGTTTCGTGTTGCCCATGAAGCTAACTGCAGTGACGATGGCCTCACCATTCTTGTCCTTCAGTGTCTAGAGTCAGTGGCAACTGGCTGTTTGACAGCACACTAAAGTCATCTCAAAGCTGTGGCAAATGCAGTGTCCCTGTGAGAATGAAGGCATACAGAGTTAAGGAGCTGGTGACTTCATGGAGGGAAGGAACCCTGGTTGCCGTATCATGTGATGAATGATTGCTCAAAGAAAAAGATATTTAGGCCACGATAAGAACAGAAAAGGGACAGACGACGCCAATGCTCGAGTAGCTGTCGGAGGGAAGATGGCGCCTTTGTTCCATTCCATGTGGTCAGGAAAGGCAGAATCTGAACAAGGACGTACGAGCTGTGCGAAACACCATCTGGACAAACTTAAGGGAAGAACATGACCACACAAAGTTGGTCCGCACTCCTCTCCTGCGGCAGAAGGGACTGCTTTCGCGGGACAGCTTCACGAGGCCGTTCCCAGGCTGACTCCTCTGCGCTGTCTTCCACCCACACAGTGGCTGTGCTTGCTTGAGTAGCTCTTCCCAGCAGGCGAGCGCAGGCACAGCCCCTGCTCTTCAGCGCAGCTGCTCTGTTCCCGGGGCTGGGCTTTCCAATGTTATATATGTGTGTGTATACATATGTGTGTATATATACATATACATATGTATACACACATATGTATATATATACTATACATAGACACACACACACACACACACACACACACACACGTTCCACCTGCCCCTCTCCAAACTGTAGTTACAGGCAAATGGTGCCCGTCATCTTGGAGACCCGAATCCAGGCCTTCATGCTTACACAGCAAGCACTTTTCACCAACTGAGTAATCCCCCAGCCTCCATGTACATCACCTTCGAGGAGCATTTCCCCTCTTCATCTCAGACACCACGACACGGTGCCTGAGCCTCTGACCTGCTCAGGGTCACTCTTGCTGTGAGGAAACGCCATGACCAAAGCAGCTTGGGGAGGAAAGGGTTTCATTTATTCCACTTATGACTTCAAACCGTAGTCCATCATCAAAGGAAGTCAGGACAGGAACTCAAACCTGGAGGCAGGAGCTGAAGCAGAGGCCATGGAGGGTGCTGCTTACTGGCTTGTTTCCCATGGCTTGCTCAGCCTGTTTTCTTATAGAATCCAGGACCACCAACCCAGGGATGGCCCCACCCACCATGGGCTGGGCCCTCCCTCAAAATTAGTAGTTAAGAGAATGTCCTATAGGCTTGCCTACAGTCCAGCTTATGGAGGACTTTCTGGATTGAGTTTTCTTCCTCTCAGATGGTATTTGCTTGTGTCAAGTTGACATAAAACTAGCCAGGGCAGCTTCCCTGTGTCAAAGACCAGAATATATGTGCTGAACCAGGGAAGAGCCCATGTGGTAAAGTACAGCCTTGCAAGAATGAGGCCTGAGTTAGGCTCCCTAGGACCTACAGAGAGCCTAGGACCCACACAAAGAGCCTAGAACCCACACAGAGAGCCTAGGACCTACACAGAGAGCCTAGGACCTACACAGAGAGCCTAGGACCCAAACAGAGAGCCTATGACCCACACAGAGAGCCTAGGACCCAAACAGAGAGCCTAGGATCTACACAGAGAGCCTAGGACCTGTAGAGAGCCTAGGATCCACACAGAGAGCTAGGACCTATAGAGAGCCTAGGACCCACACAGAGAACTAGAACCCACAGAGAGAGCCTAGGACCCACAGAGAGAGAGCCTAGGACCTACACAGAAAGCCCAGGACCTATAGAGAGCCTAGGACCCACACAGAGAGCCTAGGACCTACACAGAGAGCCTAGGACCCACACAGAGAGCCTAGGACCTACAGAGAGCCTAGAACCGACAGAGAGACTAGGACCCACACAGAGAGCCTAGGACCCACACAGAGAGCCTAGGACCTACACAGAGAGCCTAGGACCCACACAGAGAGCCTAGAACCCACACAGAGAGCCTAGGACCCACACAGAGAGCCTAGGACCTACACAGAGAGCCTAGGACCCACACAGCCTAGAACCCACACAGAGAGCCTAGGACCCACACAGAGAGTCTAGGACCTACAGAGAGCCTAGGACCCACACAGAGAGCCTAGGACCCAAACAGAGAGCCTATGACCCACACAGAGAGCCTAGGACCCAAACAGAGAGCCTAGGATCTACACAGAGAGCCTAGGACCTGTAGAGAGCCTAGGATCCACACAGAGAGCTAGGACCTATAGAGAGCCTAGGACCCACACAGAGAACTAGAACCCACAGAGAGAGCCTAGGACCCACAGAGAGAGAGCCTAGGACCTATACAGAAAGCCCAGGACCTATAGAGAGCCTAGGACCCACACAGAGAGCCTAGGACCTACACAGAGAGCCTAGGACCCACACAGAGAGCCTAGGACCCACAGAGAGAGCCTAGGACCTACAGAGAGCCTAGGACCGACAGAGAGCCTAGGACCCACACAGAGAGCCTAGGACCCACACAGAGAGCCTAGGACCTACACAGAGAGCCTAGGACCCACACAGAGAGCCTAGAACCCACACAGAGAGCCTAGGACCCACACAGAGAGCCTAGGACCTACACAGAGAGCCTAGGACCCACACAGAGAACTAGAACCCACAGAGAGAGCCTAGGACCCACAGAGAGAGAGCCTAGGACCTACACAGAAAGCCCAGGACCTACAGAGAGCCTAGGACCCACACAGAGAGCCTAGGACCTACACAGAGAGCCTAGGACCCACACAGAGAGCCTAGGACCCACAGAGAGAGCCTAGGACCGACAGAGAGCCTAGGACCCACACAGAGAGCCTAGGACCCACACAGAGAGCCTAGGACCCACACAGAGAGCCTAGGACCTACACAGAGAGCCTAGGACCCACACAGAGAGCCTAGAACCCACACAGAGAGCCTAGGACCCACACAGAGAGCCTAGGACCTACACAGAGAGCCTAGGACCCACACAGCCTAGAACCCACACAGAGAGCCTAGGACCCACACAGAGAGCCTAGGACCCACACAGAGAGCCTAGGACCCACACAGAGAGTCTAGGACCTACAGAGAGCCCAGGACCCACACAGAGAGCCTAGGACCCATACAGAGAGCCTAGGACCCACACAGAGAGCCTAGGACCTACAGAGAGCCTAGGACCCACACAGAGAGCCTAGGACCCACACAGAGAGCCTAGAACCCACACAGAGAGCCTAGGACCCACACAGAGAGCCTAGGACCTACACAGAGAGCCTAGGTACTGCATGATGTTTGTCTTAGTTAGAGTTTCCGTTGCTGTGAAGAGACACCATGACCAAGGCAACTCTTTAAAAGGACATTTAAATGGAGCTGCCTTACAGATTCAGAGGTTCAGACCATCATCATCAAGGCGGGAAGCATGGCAGTGTCCAGGCAGGCCTGGCATTTGAGAAGACAAGAGTTCCGCATCCTGACCAGAAGGCAGCCAGAAGACCTGTCTCATGCGTTGATAGGAGGAGGTTCTCGAAACCCACCTCAACAGTGACATACTTCAAGGCCACACCTTCTAATAGTGCCATTCCCTGGGCCAAGCATGTTCAAGCCACCACAATGCTCTTATAATCCTAGCAAGGAGGGAAGGCTCACTGGCAAGCCAGCCTACTTAGTGTGCTTCTGGCCAGGAGTTCTGGCCAGAACTACAGCAAAGCAGTAGGCAGTGCTGAAGAACCGTACCCGAGGCTGTCGACCAGCCCCCACACACGCAAGGAACACGTGCGGATAATAAATAATAAACTTTATTAATCTGATTTTGAAAGTTATTTATTATTAGTATACAAATGATGTGTGTGCCTCCAAAATGACCATGAGTTCAGGGAATTAGGCACATTAATGTCTGACCAGTCTCATAAAGAAGTTTTAATATCTGATCTTGAAAGACAGATTTCATTTTTTCAAGCACACTTGGGATATTTCTTTGTGAGATATCCAACATGCGTTCTTTATAGAATTTTGAACATTAAAAGAACTACATGTGTTTTGGTTTTATGAAATTAAATGGCATTAAATCAGTTCTTCGCAAAAATTAAAGGTTGTCTAATTGAGAATATTAAGAAAATCGCCGAGCTCTGGCAAGATGTGCGAGGGAACCATGCCACTACAGTGAGTCAGAGAGCACCAGAACCAGCGCCGCCCCACGCCCCTCTTCCTGCTCTTCACAGGAAAACAGCTTTCCCCGGGTGCGGAGTTCTGTCAGGCAAGCGCTGCCAAGAGCCCAGATGTTTCTCGGCATGAGAAGATGGACGAGCGTTCTGCCGAAATCCATAAAAGGGTCGTTCTGAAGAGGGCAAGCAGCACCTCCCACTGAAGAATAAACCGTCGCTTTGGCTTTTCCCAACCGCCCCCTTCTTTATCTTCCCACCCGCACTCAGCAGAGCCAGAAGACATGAACCTGAAACATGTGGCTGTGCCCCCCCCCCCCGAGAGCCAGGGGTCTGCCAGGCCGTGTGACCTGGCCTTAAGGAACAGGCCGTCAACCATTGGCAGTTAAAGGCCTTTTAGGAAAAGCAGAGAGAGGGGCTGCAGGGATGGCTCAGTTGTGAGACGCAGCGCCATGTTGGGGCAGCTCACGACTGCCTCAGACTCCAGCTTCAAAGGGCCCAACACCCTTGCCTGGCCTCATGCATGCGCGCACGCGCGTGCGTGTACACACACACACATGCACACACACCCGCACACGCATGCACGCACGCACATTGGCAGGGGCGAGAGCTAAAAATATATAAAGAAGGAAAAGTGAAAGCAAGAGAAGCACATCCATCCGAGAATGTGTGGACCCGAGGGCGGGAGAGTAGGAGGGTGGGGGGCGGGGGGGATGAACAGTCTGCCTGCCGGAAGGAGGGGTCCATAGACAAGCAACCCTGAGAGGCAAAGAGGAGCGGCAGGAGCCGCTGCTCAGGGCTGGGTCGGGCTGCTATGCGCCCGAGACTTCCCAGCCTTCCCATATTAAACTCGTGTTCTGGCCACACTGATTTTCTTATTAAACAAGGTAAAATTCTACCTACAGAGAGGGAGGTGGGCAGAAAGTATCAAGTCTTCTGGCATTTTATTATATAAAACAGACAAATTAGGTGTTAAGAGCTGACAGACCATTAAGAAAGGAGTTAACTGGTTTTCAGCAAAAGCGAAACAAGAAAACTGAAAATTAAGTATTGATTTCTCACTCCTCATAAACTGGTGTCTTTGTATCGAAGGCATTCGTTTTGTTTTATGGAAAGAGTTGGAGGCTTTCTTGGGATTCATCTCTATTCTCTGCCCTGGCCTGCAGGAGGTGGTTACTGCAGGCTCAGCCTTGTGTGGGACGCGGTCCGGTCAGGAAACCCCAGAGCAAGAGATTGTGGAGTGTTTGCAAACAATAAGCAACCGTTGCATATACGCGCTCTCATGCCTGGTCTCAGACTAGGAACTGTGAGTGTGGACTAGTTCTGCCGTAAGAACGGAACATCTCTTCAGTTCTTCCTGGACACTTGACAAATATCTGAGATATCAAACAATAATCAAATAATTTTCTTTCCTCCCTCCTCCAGTCCAGTCTCTCTCTCTCTCTCTCTCTCTCTCTCTCTCTCTCTCTCTCTCTCTCTCTCTGTGTGTGTGTGTGTGTGTGTGTGTGTGTGTGTGTGTGCGCGCGCGTGCGCGCAGGTCTGTGCAGGTCTATGCAGGTCTGTGCAGGTCTATGCAGGTCTGTGCAGGTCTATGCAGGTCTATGCGTGTCTGTGTAGGTCTAATGCAGGTCTATGCAGGTCTGCACAGGTCTATGCAGGTCTGCACAGGTCTATGCAGGTCTGCACAGGTCAATGCAGGTCTGCACAGGTCTATGCAAGTCTGCGCAGGTTTATGCAGGTCTGTGCAGGTCTATGCGTGTCTGTGTAGGTCTAATGCAGGCCTATGCAGGTCTGCACAGGTCTATGCAGGTCTGCACAGGTCTATGCAGGTCTGCACAGGTCTGTACAGGTCTATGCAGGTCTGTACAGGTCTATGCAGGTCTGCACAGGTCTATGCAGGTCTGCACAGGTCTATGCAGGTCTGCACAGGTCTATGCAGGTCTGCACAGGTCTATGCAGGTCTGCACAGGTCTATGCAGGTCTGCACAGGTCTGTGCAGGGACCTCAGCTGCCATTCTGCAGGCGCCATCCACCTCATGTATACTGAGTTTTCGTTTCATCTTTTGAGACAGGGTGTCTTGCTAGCATATCTTCTTAGCCATCAAATTACATTTAAAATGTTTTAAATTCAAAATGAAATATATAACTAATTGAAGGTACATCTGTGGCTTTAAAATAGAATGAATAATTTTTATGATAGCTACTGTTCGCCCAGGAAGCAGAACCAAACATTCACAATGTGTTGCTGTCACCATGTGTCTCCCCACGACGCGTGTCTCCCCACGCGTCCATCCCGTTCCCCACCTCGGCAGCCGCAGCCATCCGCGGGGACTCCGTCCATCAGATCCCTCATTCTCTGTACTTTCCCAGTGTGTGCGAGCCCTGGCGTGTGCGTCTGCGTGCTGATGTACACGCTGCACTTTCAACTCTGTGAGTCCTCCCTCTTGGTACCCCTGGCTTATTTTCCTTGGCTTGTGAGTAACACTCAGGCATCCAGGAGTCTGCGACGCAGTTGATTGATTTCTGACTGCAGTGCACACTGGAGGTTTCATTCTTTCGTCTGTGATCAGCTCTTAGGTTCTTTCCACAGGGATAACGACACGACTGTGAGCCTCACTGCGTGTCTGGCTTGGAGATTGTCCATCCGTGTTTGTAGCTCGGCTGTGCCATCCCAGTGCTTCTTTATCTAACATGGTGTCCAGATGCCATGCATTTCTGTCCCTCCCCAGCTTGATGGACGCTGGATACCGACAAACTCTTTGAGCACATGAGCTGGGTTTTAAATAGCCCATCATTGTGCTTTTAATTTGCATTTGCCTTTTACTAGTGATATTGAATTTATTTTTAAACATCTAATGAGCATTCAATTCTGATATTTTTGTCCATTTCTCTATTAGAGCATTTGGCATTCACTTACTAATATTTATGTTCATCCCTTTTAACCTGTGAAGTAAGTGTGTGAACAGGAGTGTTACTATACATGTCTAATTACATATATGACATAGACGTATAATTACATATATAACATAGATGTACAATTACATGTATAACATAAACATATAATTACACATATAACATGGATGTATAATTACATGTGTAACACACATATGATCACATGTACAATATACATGTATAATTATATACTCGAGTGAAGGAAACAGCAAAGCAAGCATAAGTAGTATATGAACAGGAAAGTGTAGGTCACGCATGTACAATTAGACAAGTGAAGGACAGAGCAGGCCAAGCGTGGCTTAAGTTAAGGAGCATGTGCGCTGACAGCCCTCAAAGCCCGTCTCAGCCTCATCCCTCCTTTGCTCAGAGGGAGCCTGGACGATTTCGAAAGCTATTTCCGTGCTGGAGAGATGGCTCAGCGGTTAAGAGCACTGACTGCTCTTCCAAAGGTCCTGGGTTCAATTCCCAGCATCCACATGGTGGTTCACAACCATCTGTAATGGGATCTGACGCCCTCTTCTGGTGTGTCTGAAGACAGCTATGATGTACTCATATAAATAATATAAATAAATAAATATTAAAAGAAAAGAAAGCTATTTCTTTGTTTTCCACGGTAACTGACTGTGTGCAAAGTATGGTGGGTTCCTCTGAGTGTAGACTGAAAACATGCTTCTGGTCAGGACATGGCATGATCTCTCACTGTCTTAAAGTGTCCAGGATTTGGGAGGCTCTGTCTTACTATGTTCCTGCAACTTTGTGTATACCCAAAATTAACACTGAGTTATCTTGGTTATGTTGTAATAAGCCTAAAGTAAAAAATAATAGTCATCTCAATTCACTTGTATCTCCCCTTTTACCCAATTTACAAACCTTCATATTAATCTTAGATGGGGGGGGGGGTCTGAGTACATTGCCAGCTGCTGTTCTAGCAACAGTCTTAGCTTTGATTTAATCAGTAATTAGATTTAATACACCCACACTTCCTGTCTAATATATCTAATGGCAGTCAACTCTTTTATATGGTTTTTCCCCTCAGTATTTGGACACAAATATGTACCTTAGAAAAACTGTCGGTCTTCAAGACTCAGGAAAACCTAATAGGGAATAATCAAGTTAAAAAACACTAACATACTGCCCAGGACCACAGTGCTTGTTAAAAACAAGTAATTAGATCCCAGGGGGTGTTGCCAAGCCTGTAGAGGTAAGCTAAGTTTTAGAAAATATGCATTTATTTGTTTATCCTGTGTGTGTGTGTGAGTGCCATGAGAGTTATGTATGTACGCCACGTGTATCCAGGAGCTCATGGGGGGAGTCAGGCTCTCAGGAACTGGTGTTACAGGCTGTGGTGAGCTATGGTGCAGGTGCTGGAAACTGAACCCAGGTCCTCACAAAAGCAGTGAGCACTTTAATCCATGGAGCCATCTCTCCAACCCTGTGGCAAACTAATGTTTTAAACTCCTTTCTTCTAATTGGATATCTTCTTTATTTACATTTCAATGTTATCCCCTTTCCCAGTTTGCCCCACTCCCAGAAAGCCCTATCCCACCCTCCCTCCCCCTGCTTCTCTGAGGGCGTTCCTCCATCCGCCCCACTCCCACCTTCCCACCCTCCCACTGGGGCATCTATCGAGCCTTCATAGGACCAAGGGCCTCTCCTCCCATTGATGCCTGACAAGACAATCCTCTGCTACAAAAGCAGTTGGAGCCATGGGTCCCTCCATGTGTACCTCTTGGTTGCTGGGAGCTCTGGGGGGGGGGGTCAGGTTGGTTGATATTGTTGTTCCTCCTATGGGGTTGCAAACCCCTTCAGCTCCTTCAGTCCTTTCTCTAAACTCCTCCATTGGGGAACCCGCACTCAGTCCAATGGTTGGCTGCAAGCGTCTGCCTCTATATTTGTACAGCTCTGGCATGGCCTCTCAGGAGACAGCCATATCCATATCAGGCTCCTTTCAGCAAGCATTTCTTTGCATCCACGATAGTGTCGGGGTTTGGTGACTGAACTCTTAACTGATATTCACCTTGTCCTCTTGTTCTCTGATTCTTTCCCTTAAAACAATCCTGTTTAAATTGGCCAAGCTCACCAGCTCCTGAAAGCCTCCCAGATGTGGACATAGAATGCAGGAGCAGTTGTTAAAGCAAGCAGGGTCACACAGAGAGGTTAGAGGTCAGGGGACGGGGCTATGGGGAGATGTCTAAGGAGGAGGATGAGCTCTTTTAAGGGACAAAGAGAAAACTTGCTTCCAAGAGAGCAGAGTGGGAGAGAGTACAGGTCCACAAACTCCGCGTGGTTCAGGAGTACCAGGACTTTCCACGGTAAAGCAGGAGAGAGGGGAAGCTGTGGAGACCTGTGGAAGTCGGCGGCCTGGTGCTTATGGCTCCACAGGGGCGTGCACTGCTTCCTGTGAGCAGTGTGGAGCAGGTCCACAGTGGGAGCATCACCTCGACAGGGTCTTAGAAATAGTGCCTTCAAGATGGTGTGGCATTTATGTTGTCAGAGCTATATTTTTAAAGTCTCTGTTCTTTACTTATGTGTTTGAGAAGATGGTCTGTGGTGCATGCGTAGTTGAGAAGACCATAGGAGGGATCAGATCCCCTGCGGCTGCTGTGTGGGCTCTGGGAACTGAAGCCCAGTCCTCCTCTCAAGAGCAGTGAGGGCTCTTAACCTCTGAGCCAGCTCTCCAGCCCCAAGGTGTATTTGAGATATTGGAATCTATTTTGAATAACAGTAACCTAGAATGACAGTGCTTTGATGTGAGTCCACCCAGTCCACCAGAGCCTCTGAGACCCCACGATGACGTCATCTCATCGGCTCAGCCTCCTCCTCTGTCATTCCTCTCCTGTGTTGTCCCAGATCCATGTCTAGGGCAGTAAATCCACCCTGGGCAGCCAGACTAAGGAGAGAGAACTCAAGGGAGCTGAGATGCACTCACTGAGTGTCTTTTGTAAAAGATCCCCAGAAACTGTCACATGGCCCTGGAGTACCACTCTGTAGATGCACACGAACGTGTGTGCACATCCGCCACAGATCAAGTATATATGTAAGCAAATAAACCACAACCTTTAAAACGCCTGCTCTGAAACTATCCATTCTCTGGGGTTTCCTCCAAACAGATACTCAGATTTTAGGGACAACAGGAAGTGTGATTCTGATCACCAAGTGGCATGCCGAGTGCACTGAGCTTGCTGGCTAGCGCAGTCACCGGCCCCTGCTCACCTGCACCCGTCAGAGCACAGGAGCGGTCACCCTGTGCCAATGGAAGAAAGACAACGGAGGCAAGATCTTCAAGTTCGAGTAAACACAGGCGGTCTAATTGCTTCCTAAGCCCAACCCTTGTCTGCCGGAACCTAGTTCAGTGTGGTCTGGTGGTATTAAACTCTGGCGGATTTACAGAGTACTTTATTACAGTAGAGTGAGTTTCGCCAATTACATTTCAAAATTACTTTAAAAGGTTTAATTTGGTGGGAGGAAGGAATGTCTCATTTCCTGCATCAGAGCGCAGCTGGAGGTCTCGGATCAAGGCCGGAGTGCTTTGCAAGTCAGAGCAGGCAGGACCCAAGGGTGCTGCCAGGCTGTAGAACCTTCCAAGGAGTCTAGGATAGCAGCGGGCCTGCTGAGGGGCAGCCTTTGGAAAGGTTGATTCCACGATCTGGAATGCCTTATACAGACACAACGGCGGGCCCAGGGGTAGGACTAGTCGGGGTCAGTGTGTGACTTGGGTCAAGCTGTCCTCATCTCCCATGGTCTCCGCCAATAGCAGTGGTCATCAAGGTTAGAGTCTTTCAACTCAGCAGTTTGATGAGAAGCCGGCAGTGTCTTTGGCAGACATCATCCATTTCCCTTGGAAAGTTCACAAGCCAGGATTTCTTTTGGTTTAAATATATATATTTTTTTTTTTTAAAAGTGGGAATCTAATATGGGCGTAATGTTTTAGAGTTGATAGCTAACACAAAATGTTCATTTTTCAGCCAAAGAAAATACTGCTTGTTGAATAAGTATTAGATCTCAGGCTATGGTAAAAACACACATTTCCCAGGTGTCCAAAGAGAAACATGAATAAGGAGGTCAGGCTAACTTTGAAGCCACAGTTATAAGTTCCTCAAACCCCCGAGTGACCAACCGCCTGCCCTGTTGGGTGTGTTTTCAATCGCCGCAGTCTTGGCAGAGAATGCGCCGCATTTCAAAGTGCAAACGTCTGTACTCTTGGCCAAAGCATTACATTTGCAGGGTGTGGGAACTGGAGTTTCAATTGCAGCTGCTGTCAAATGTTGACTACCAGATTAGGTTGACAAAATACTCCCAAGTACGTGAAATCTACAAATTAGCGGTGACTTCTCAAACGTCAAAATGCCACACCTTTGCTCATGAAATATCCAAGATTGGTATGTGGACGAATGTGCTGTTGTTCAGGGAACAGTTCAAGTGGTTTCATGGAGCTAAATGTGTTGTTGAGGCAAGGTATTGGATAAACAGTTAACCTTTCACACAATTGTTGGTGATCTTTATTTATAGATTGAGGAAGATCATGAACATATTGCATGTTGTCTCTGTATGTACACATGTGCCCATGTGTGTGCCTCTGCATGTATGCGAGAGTATGTGCTTGTGTGTGAGTGTGTATGTGTGTGCCTATGTGAGCTTGCATGTGTATGTGTCTGTATGTGTGTATGTGTGCTTCTGTGTATGAGTGTACACATGTATGCTCGTGTGTGCATACATATGTGTGTGCTTTTATATGTGAGTGTGCATGTGTGTGAGCATGTGCATGCATGTATGTGTCTGTGTGTATGTGTGCTTGTGTGAGTATGCATGTGCATGTGTGTATGCATTGGGTACATTGTGTGCATGTATGCATGTGTATGTCTGTGCATGTGTTTGTTTATGTGTATGTATGTACAAGTGTATGCATGTATATGTGCATCATGTATATGTGTATGCATATATGTGTGTGTGTGCGTGCATGTGTGTGCATGGGTATGTGTGTGTGTGTGCACTCCCATGTGTGTGCATGTGTGTGCATGTAAGTTGAAGTTCCTTTCCCTCAGTTGCTCAGAAGTAAATCCCTAGGGAGAATCCCCTTGTCTTGTGATCACTCTCTCTCTCCCACTTCACTTCAGCCCACCAACAGTCTGCAGCCCTCCTTGCCGACTCTACCCAGAGCTGACCACATCTTGCCACCTCCTTGGCTGCCAGCCTGTGGTGCCAGCAGCCCTTCCTCTACACTGGCAAATGTCTTCTTGCTCTTTGAGACTGTTTTCAGTACAAAGCCAGAGCAGTCCTCTTTAAACAGAAGACAGGGAGCCTACCCCTCCTCAGACACACCCCAATAATCTTGTCCTCTTCAGAGGGAAGATTGATTCCTCCCGGACAGATACAGCCTGCAAGCCCACTCTGCTGGCGAGAGTCAACAGGTCTGTCAACCCAATGCACATGGCTGACTTCGGAGTTTATTTTACAATTCCGAGATTCACTCAACTGTAGTTTTCACACCTGATCATCAACAAACTCCATGCAAGGAGAATCAACTGGAGACGACTGCCTTTCTCGGAACTCAAAGAAGCAAGGAGACACTTGGGGTCTGTAACAGAGGGTATTATGTCTACTAGGAAGTAGGTGTGAACCAAAGGGAAGTGTTTCTAGTTCTGAGCGGCTTCCTGGTGCTCAGCTCACCAAGGCCGTCCTCTGCCTCTGTTCTCCCTCCCCAGTCCATCTCAGGGATGGCTCTTTCTGACATTAAAGATACAGCAACCCAAATGTGAGCGTTAAATAATTCTCCATGCCAGTATCCTACCAGCACATTTGTATGGAAAACAACTGTATTTAATGTACTTAATCATATTCGTGGTACTGACTTGGAAGAAGAGGCCAGGAACCACACCAAGGTCTCACCTGGAATCTGCATACCACAGGCATCCTAGTCGGGGCCCAGTGGGGTTACCACAGAACCTCCCTGTTCCTCATCCCTGCTGCCTGTGGACACACCATGCCAGACTCTTGTCATTTTACGTGGGAACAGATAAGACAGAGATAACAGAAGACGTTATGTGAGGGTAAAGTAAACCCAGGCTGGAGCGCAGCCCAGTGGATAAGGTGCCTGTTGTGGAAGCGTAAGGGCCTCAGTCCGGGTCTCCAGCACCCACAGAAAACATAAAAGCCAGGCACCGTAGACCTCCCCTGTAGGCAGCAGACTTTAGAGGCAAGCGACAGGTAGATCAGCCGAGCTCATTGGCCAACTTGTCTCTCCAAAATGGCAAGTTCAGGCTAAGTGAGAGACCAGAGAGAGACCTAATTAAGTCTCTTACTTACAAGGTTCAGACTAGTAAGAGAAAGAAATAAGGTAGAAAGTGATAGAGGAAGATATCTAATGTTGATGTTTGACTTCCACAGTGCCCTTATGGGTAAGCATGCCCAGGTACACATGAGCACTTGTGCACACACACAACACACACACACACACACACACAGAGAGAGAGAGAGAGAGAGAGAGAGAGAGAGAGAGAGAGAGAGAGAGAGAAATTTAAAGATTTTTTAAAAACCAAATTCTTCTTCTAACCTACAGTTAATCCTTTATAATTCATTTTTCTGCTATCTGAACAAACCTTCAAATTTGAACTTGATGCTACATTTTTATGCGCCAGAATGATATATTTTGACCTTGGAACATTTTTTTCTGGCTGAGTAATCTTTACCCTTTAGAATTTTGCTTAATGTGTCCAGGAATCTGACTGTAGCTTGTTTCAGGCTGACATAGAACTGTCCTGCAAACCTGCTGTGGTTAGACCACAGGACTCTGAAGGGTAACAGCTCGTCATGACGAAGCCTCCCGCAGCCAGGTCAGAAGGCAGAGAAGACACACTGGCCGTTCTCCTTCCATCTCTGGGCATCAGAGAAGACCTTGAGTGATTCTGCCCATGCTTTAGATCCCCCTGCTGGCTGCACTGGGGCGCATGCCCTGGGGCAGGAAAGACTCCAAGAGAGGAGTGAAATGCCTGCAAGGGCATTATCACAAAGAAAATTGAAGGAGCACACACGTGGCTCGTAGATATCAAGGAGGAGAAGAAAGAATCAAGGCTGAGTGCAAAGCTCTTGGCTTGAGAAGCCCAGCTGGCTCTCACTGAGTGAGCAGACGGAGGCAGCGTCCTCAGGATGTTTGGAAAGTGAGGTAATGAAATTCATTTGAGGCACAGCTCGTCATGCAGAACACCCAGATGGAGAAGTCAAACGGGCAAGTGGAAATAGTTAAGATGACTAAGAGAATGCAGGCTGTGTAGTTAGATCACTGGATATCATGCACGTGTGTGTGTGTGTGTGTGTGTGTGTGTGTGTGTGTACACACTCAAGAGTATGTGTGTCTGCATTCATATGTGTGCTTGACAGAAAATCCACAGCCCAGGGAGAAACGCCCTGCACTGAACCAGGGCCTGGGTGAGAGCTGGGCTGGACTCAGCCCCTTCTCATCAGCTTCATATACATATATCTGCCCAGAGAACAGAACGAGGCGGCCAGGCAGATCTTCCCACGTTATAGCAATGGAATTAAAGTATTACTGTCCAACTGAATCTACAGACGAAGTGATGTGTTCAAAGACCGAGGTTGTCTTATATGGACTTAGATGTACTGGACTATGTACCAGCAAGAGGGAAGCAGGTCCGCATCTCTCTGGAGAGTTAGTTTGCAGTCATGAAGCCCATGGTCATGTGATGGTGCCCAGGCAGGCAGTTACATAACTCCTGCACAGAGACAGAATCGGTGTTAGTCTCAACCTGTGGCATGGTATCTTCACACAGGGAGAGGCCCTGGGACACGCAACCCCGTACTTACAAGGTTCTGCAGTAAACTGAGTCACATGCAGATGGGATATAGTCAGCAGGAGTTCAGCATTACACAGCTCCCTCATTGGCACGTTCTGCATCAACATGCATATTTGATATATTAAAATCAGTGTCTAAAACTACACCCAACGCGCCTTCTGCTTTTCCTTGGTTGTCTGGTCCTGACCAGGATCCCTGGGGACTGGAGAGGATGAGCATCAGCTGACTTAGCCACCCTCCCACCTCCCGGTGTCCCTTCCTTTAGCAATGTGGAGCTGCTGCTGTCTCTGCCCTCCACTGCCACCACTGCCCTCTGCACGCCCCACTCCTGCCCTCCGCACACCCCACCCCTGCCCTCTGCACACACCCACACCTGCCCTCTGCACACCCCACCCCTGCCCTCTGCACACACCCACACCTGCCCTTTGCACGCCCCACCCCTGCCCTCTGCACACCCCACCCCTGCCCTCTGCACACCCACACCTGCCCTCCGCACACCCCACCCCTGCCCTCCGCACACCCCACCCCTGCCCTCTGCACACCTGTATCATCCTGCCCTCTGCACACACCCACACCTGCCCTCTGCACACCCCACCCCTGCCCTCCGCACGCCCCACCCCTGCCCTCTGCACACCTGTATCATCCTGCCCTCTGCACACACCCACACCTGCCCTCTGCACACCCCACCCCTGCCCTCCGCACGCCCCACCCCTGCCCTCTGCACACCTGTATCATCCTGCCCTCTGCACACACCCACACCTGCCCTCCGCACACCCCACCCCTGCCCTCTGCACACCTGTATCATCCTGCCCTCTGCACACACCCACACCTGCCCTCCGCACACCCCACCCCTGCCCTCCGCACACCCCACCCCTGCCCTCTGCACACCTGTATCATCCTGCCCTCTGCACACACCCACACCTGCCCTCTGCACACCCACACCTGCCCTCTGCACACCCCACCCCTGCCCTCCGCACGCCCCACCCCTGCCCTCTGCACACCTGTATCATCCTGCCCTCCGCACACCCCACCCCTGCCCTCTGCACACCTGTATCATCCTGCCCTCTGCACACCCACACCTGCCCTCCGCACGCCCCACCCCTGCCCTCTGCACACCTGTATCATCCTGCCCTCTGCACACCCCACCCCTGCCCTCTGCACACCTGTATCATCCTGCCCCCACTCTGGTGTCACTTAGTCTTCCATTTAGGGTGATGCCATGGTCTCAGTCATTTCTAGCTTCTTGGCCACTCTTCCCATGCGGTCTCAGTCTCTCTCTCTCTCTCTCTCTCTCTCTCTCTCTCTCTCTCTTTCTCTCTCTCTCCCCCCCGTGTGTGTGTGTGTGTGTGTGTGTGTGTGTGTACATTAATGCATGGACATATGTGTCCCTAGTGTAAACCATGTGCTAGTGACTTCCTGCTGTCCTTAGTGAGATGGGAACAGGGAAACCCCTAGCGTGTGGACAGAAGCCTTGATCGGCAGACAAGTCTGAGTCCCCTGGGGTCGTGGAGAAGTTGTTGCTCGAGTCACCACACCCATCTTAGCTCCTCGAATGCTCCATCGTGAGCAAGGGGGACAGGAAATGGCACCAAGCAGACTCTGGTTACTTCCTATCTGTGCTTTAATGACAGGGGCGGACCTGTCCTGAACGCAAAGAGCCGGTTTATATCTAATCTCCTGTCCGTCCGCTCCAGTGCGCTGCCCGAAGGCCTGTCTGCTTAATGGAAGTGGCGTGTTGCATTCCCTCTGAGATGGCACTGTGTGCTCAGAGCTTCTCCTGACCGTGCATCTCGTGACATCTCCTCTGGCCCGGGTCAGATGCCTCGAGAATGTCCTTTCCTAACCGTCCTTTAAGGTCACGACAGGAGAGGAAGGGCATTTTAAAGTCCGTTCTCCTCCTGCTTACCTCCTGTCACACTGCCGGGTGTGGTGAGACCCCATGACTGTTTGAACAATCCCGAGGCTCGGAATATCTGGAAGTGTCTCTTGTGGAGGGTCGCGGGCCCTGGGTTATGTCACAGTCCTGTTAATCTCCTCTTTGAGGCCCCTGGTGCATCCCGCAGAGCTGGGGAGATGACTCCATCACAAGGGTATGTGCCACACAAGCAGGACAAGAGACTGGTCCCCAGAGCACAAGGAGAAGAGCTGGGTGTGTTGACACACGCTTGTAATCCCAGCCTGGAGATACAGGAACACTGCTTCCTGGGACCACTGGGGTCTCACAAAAATGAGGGAGAATGGCTCTTGAGGTTGACCACTGGCCGCCACATAGGAAAGCACACATGGATATACAGTTGTATACACACACACACACACACACACACACACACAAAATCAAATAGTATAACATACTGCCAAAGGAATTCAACAGACTATCAGAACTGAAGCAGTTCACCGGAAACAAGTCTTTCTACCTTACCTCTGAGCCACCACGCTGCTGCCTTCCTGTCTCTGCCCGTCCTTCAGAGCCTGCCAATTCCCCTCGAGAAGTGCCAGTAACTCTCCAGATCGTGGCCCAGTGTGTTATTTCAGGTATAATAGTATTTGTTAATTTGTAATTCCACCAAGATGCAATTTGTGAGTCTGTGATAAGGCTGTAATTCCCACAGTGAAGCTGGTGGCTCTTCCTTCAGTAAACACGGTGAATCTACCCTGGGCGTGGGAAGGAGCAAGTCCTCAGGTGTTCCCTGACTTGGGGAACTTAGCTCCTGCCATCATGAGGTGAAGTCATGGAAGCGGACTGTGATAGACCGCAGAAACCGATATTACCAAGGTGGGAACGACAGTGCATTCCACTAGCACTCGAGAATGAGTCATTTCTGCCTTCAGGAAGACTCAGAAATAATGTTTGAAAAAGACAAGCAGTAACAGTATCGGTATTAATAATAAGACAAGAACCTTATCTAATCCTCTGTAATGTAGGCATTCGCTGTTTTGTGCTGTGAAGGCTAGGCTGGAAGTTAATGAGGAGTTGGTTTTGTTTGTTTTTGAGGCAGGACTGGTGGTCGAGAAGGGCACGTTTATTTGGGATTCGGAAGTGTCTAGGCGTGGGCGTTGGGAAGCCAGAGGCATCACTGACACCATGCAGGTCGGTGTGGTTGGACCATTGGAAAGGTCAAGGCCAGTTACAAAAGAGATGCACATGCAGGCCGTGACAGAGCGGCACCTGCACACCAGGAAGAGACTAAGACAGGCCTGCTGGTCCTTCTCATCACAGCAGCCAAACAAGAAGGAGCTGGGGTTCGGATCTGGAGGGATGACTCAGCAGAAGAGCAGACCACTCCTCCAGAGGCCCTGAGTTCAATTCCCAGCAGCCACATGTGGCTCCCAACCATCTGTAATACGATCTGATGCCCTCTTCTGGGGTGTCTGAAGACAGCTACAGTGTACTCATATACATAAAATAAATAAATAAATCTTTAAGAGGAGGAGAAGGAGAAGAGGAAGAAGAGGAGGAGGAGGAGGAGGAGGAGGAAGAAGCAGCAGCAGCAGCTGAGGTTCTCCGTGGGTGTGGCAAACCCAAACTCAGGTCCCCGTGTGTGCACAGCAGGCTGTCTCATCCCTGATCTCTGTGCTGTGACAGTGAAGGTTGAAGGTGTCCTTTTCTCGTGAAGGACATGAGTCCTCAAGCCCTCATCACTCTTAGTCCCAATCTTAAATGAGGGTAAAGCTCACTAGTCACCAACTGAAATCTGTTTATAGTTCATCTGAATACTGGCGACAGCTTCATTTATTAGTGCCATGGGGTGTCTTGGGGGGACTGTACCCATCACCGACACCTGCAGCTGTAATCAGTAATGGCTAATTGGCGGTAGCAAGCACTGACTTGTTGGCTGTGCGGGAAGCAGACGGGAGAGGCGCCTGGGCCGTTTGGGACTAGCCTGGATCTGTCTGCTCCTATAGTTATACTTGACTCCATGAGTCCAGGCTTCTGATAACTCTATGAACAAGGGTTGAGCAAATTACCTGAAACTTTAATCTGCCAACAGATGGCCCGCTTTGACATTCTCAGGCAGCCCCTCGTGGTTGATGCGAGCTGAGCTAAAATATTACCTGCATTTGAGACTGGGTTACTTCCATGTAGAGAATGAAGAAATGAAAGGACCCGTGCCTTCTTGGACTGTGTGATGGCAGTCCATACTATCTATGAAGATATGAAGATCTGAGCCTGAGGAGATGGGACGTGTTATGATACCACAATCCTCAGTTCCATGTTGCCCACATGCACACCCACTGCTGGAGATGGAAGGAAAAGCCTGTATGCACAGCCCACCTTTACACAAGCCATCCTATTTATATTGCCAATTTAACCAGACAGGGGTGGCGCACGCCTTTAATCACAGAACTTGGGAGGCAGAGGCAGGCGGATCTCCGAGTTCAAGGCCAGCCTGGTCTACAGAGCTAACTCCAAGACAGCCAGGGCTACACAGAGAAATCCTGTCTCAAACAAAACAAAACAAAAAACACAACAGCAATTTCATGAACCCCCTGCTGGGCAAACACTCTCCACATGAGGACTTTTATACCAGATCTTTGTTCTTATCAATGGTTTCAAAATTGTATTATAAATGTGGCAGTGGAATTTTGCCACATTTAATTTTTACTTCATTAGGATAAAAAGCACAAGATATGAAGCAATTTCTCTGCTTTCCTATCTACTCTTACAAGGGCTTAGTTCCCCATCCAGAGTTCTGGAATTTTCCCCCACAAGGGCTGAGGTCAGATAGCGGAGAAGCAGGAGGAGGGTGACCTCAGAGCAGAGGCGAAGACAAGCAGGCGGGTCTGGTTCAGGAAAGGATACACTTTTGGATCCAGGAATACACCGCACAGGAGTCAGAGCGGGAATGAGCATGGAGACAAAGCCTTCAGAGCAGACCGACCAGAGTATCTCCTGCCTCATCCTGGTGCAGTGCCTTTGGACAAGGTTCACGTCAGTCAGCTTCTGTTATCAGAAGGGCTGCCTCCAGCTCCCTCCCATCTTAGCTCCTCCCCTACACACACCCACATCTTAGTTACTTCCTGGGGAGTTTAGGTCTGCATTAAACGAATGAATGTAAAGCTACTTTTGAATTCCTACGGATTGTGAAGCTAGACTTCAGTCAGACTCAAGTAGTCATTTACTTTCTGTAAATATGACTATCTGGCATGTCAGGTGCTGTGTGGGAAAGCTTTTTTTCAAAGAAAGATTATGTCAGGACCTAATGAGTCTAATATTTCTGATTCCTGTCCAGTAAAAGCCAGCCCTAGCCGGGTGGTGGTGGCGCACGCCTTTAATCCCAGCACTTGGGAGGCAGAGGCAGGCGGATTTCTGAGTTCGAGGCCAGCCTGGTCTACAGAGTGAGTTCCAGGACAGCCAGGGCTACACAGAGAAACCCTGTCTCGAAAAACCAAAAAAAAAAAAAAAAAAAAAAAAAGCCAGCCCTACACACACCCAAATCTTGGCTCCTGTACCTGTGATTTCATGAAAAACTCTCTGTGCTCTATTTTGTCCTTGGTTCAAAACCACTGGCATTGTCTCCACAGCAGCAAAGAAGGAAATTGGTTTTGTTACAAATGTGCAACAACTTAGGCAAAGGATCAAGGAAAGTCCACTGCAGGAGGAGTGGACGCTGAAGCGGTCACACAGAGTCCTGCACAGGACATGGTCACACATACAATCCACTGCAGGACACTGAAGCGGTCACACAGAGTCCTGCACAGGACATGGTCACACATACAATCCACTGCAGGATGCTGAAGCAGTCACACAGAGTCCTGTACAGGAAGTAGTCACTGAAGTGGTCACACATACAATCCACTGCAGGACGCTGAAGCGGTCACACGTACAGTCCTCTGCACAGGAAGTGGTGGTTCAAGCATCCGCACGTTAAAGTCCCCTGCAGAGGGAAGGCTGAAGCAGTCACGCAGTCAGAGCTCTCAGAAGCTTCTCCCAGTTGATACAAATTTCCTCAGAACTATGAAACTATGAATAGAATCTCTGATAAGACGAATGAGGTCATAATGACCTCATGAGAACATGTAACAGCTGAGAAACCACACGGGCTGGAGGAGGTGGGGCAGGGGCAATCAGGAAGAGATAAATCCACTCTCAGCCCTTCCCATAAATCTCCCAATGAGATTGTTAAGCAATAGCCCTACTGTGTTTAAAAAAAGGGCAGACTTCATCTTCAAGGTGGAGAAAATGTAACCAAATGTGTACTACCCTCAACTTCCTGTCCCTTTTCAACTTATTTACAATTATAATTTAACTTGGAAACTGTGTTGTCTTCCGTGGGAAGAATTGCTAATTTGTAGCACCCAGCTACAGTCGGTTACACAGCAGGTCCTCGTAGATGATTCCTGAATGAGCTCACTCATTCCTTTACCGCCTTCCATAACGTATGCAACAAATGCATAGACGCCTATAACGTCATATCTGGCGACCGTACTCTCCTGCCACCAGTCTATCATAGAACATTAAGTGTGGACTTCTACACAAAGAAGAAATGAAGTTATGTAGGGTTTTCCTAACTTGTGATCTTGGTATAACTGGAAGGATTTTGGTTGTTAATTGGCTCTGGTTATCCCCACTAACAAACTGCTTTGTGCCTTAGTTACATGGTTTCTATTCCTGTCCCAGATGTTTTCTGTGTAGTTCTTGTCAGAGGGAGAGGGAAGGTAAAGAAGGGAGAAAAGTTGTAAAAACATGAGTTGTGAGAGATTCCAACGTTTATATGCTGGTGGAGGGCCTCAGAAACCCACCATAGGCCGTTAACCAAGTCAGCCTCTGAGGGAGGACTGGCTCTCATTTAAGGTCTACAAACTTCACGACAGCAGACTTCAGAGCTGGAAGCTTTGTCACCATGGTGACATAAGACCAGTCCCTAAGAGGCAGTGGTGGCCAGATGTGAGGTCGTCGCTTGTCATAAAGGCTGAGCTGCTCGCCGTGGTCTCTCTGTGGTTTGTCTCAGATTCTTCACCCACAGAAGCATTGCCTCTGTCGACTCTGACCTTTGTCGTGAGGATGTTCTTTCTAGTACCAGTGTAGCAAAGGAATCATAAAAATTGGTACACTGAAGACAGTTGGATTAGCAGGTAAGGTCATTTTAAAAAGAAAGTCCCCTTGAGCGTCTGCTGTGGTCACTGCCTGAGGCCATGATCTCTTTACCTAGGAAAGAGAAGAGGCGCCTCCTCTGCGGGCCAAGATGAAGGAAGCTTCGGAGCCTCCACCCAGCGCCACCAACATCAATAAGAAAGACAGTAAAATACAGGATGAAGAGACGTAAGAGCGAGCGGCACGAACTGGGGCAAGCGGGGTCTGGCTTACGACTTAGGTGTGGGTGGCGAGCGCCTCAGCAGGTAAAAGTGCTTGCCTGCAAGCCTTGTGACTGGGGTGTGATCCCAAACCTCCGTGATGGAAGGAACCCCCTCCCCAATAGTAAGTACAATAAAAACCATTTGGGAAGTCATTAGAACTACAAATTCCATAGGTTTCCAAATATAATGAATCACAACATTAGCTGTTTTCCCAACCCCTGTTTTATAACACCCCCTCCCCCTGTCCCCCCCCCCATCTCACCTCTGAGCAACATAAAAAAAAAAATTGCCCTAGAAGAACTCTTCCATAAAACCCTGGGTGGGATTTCACAGCTGCCATTGAATAGGCCAAGGCCATCAGCCTAAAAGCTTGACTGAAGCAGGTGTGGAAGAGGGTTGGCTCGCACCTGTGCTCCCGGCACACTGGAGGCCAAGGAAGGCAGCCTGAGCTGCACCACGAGATTCTCAAAAAATAAAAGCTATCCAGAACCACCCACAACAGCAGACCGTGCGACGACCATGAGACCATCAGAATTTGCTCATGGAAATGTTGGTGGGAACCACATATAAGATAGTCACTGCTCCACCACAGCCATCACTAGGGAGGGTTTTCTCTGGTTGGCTAACAAAAGCATTCGGCTCTCGAGGGCACATCGCCTGAAGCCGCGTGCCACTCTGGACTTAGCCATGTTCACTGTTCAGCACCCGCCTGTCATGAGAAGCCGGTACTGTCAGAATCTTCAAAGCCGCATGCCCCGGAGTGCTGGCCTGAGATACTCCTGGCTTAGCATCTGTTGTCTACAGAGATAGGGAAGTCAGAGGAGGAGCTGGGGAAGTACCAGGCTCAACGCAGGAAGAAGACTCCCATCTCCAAGAGAGGCCAGACAGGTGAGCGCAGGGCCCAGACGTCCCGCGTGCTGTGAAAGCCAAGTCCTGGGACCTGCACTCCTCCCAGGATGTGCACAACCATCGGACGCTTATTTTTAACAGCAGAACTAAAGCTTCCTGTGTCCCTGGGCCAAGTTTCTCTGTCCCAGCTACACAAGGGCTTAGTGGGAATCTTTACACTGGACTTACATGTATTTGGATGGGATGTTTTCCTGAAGGAAAAAATTTAAAATTTAGGGCACTTACAAAATTAGCATACTGAGAAGACAAGAGCCAGATGTGAGGAACATTTCCCAGACTTGGTCTCGGCCACAGCAGTGAGAAGCCCTCCCATGGGAGCCTGTCTCTGGCCACAGAGGTGACACATGCACAGTCAGGCCCCGTGGTCTCCTGCCCACTGCTGTCATGGTCATACTCCGGAGCACGGGGCTCCTCACACAAACGCGAGTGCTTGGAGCACCTCTGAGCTCACTGAGCACTGGCCGTGCAGGCAAAACAACGCAAGTCTGGAAGCCTGTGCCATTCCCTGGCTCTTTAAAACTCCGGTTGTGCTTTCTGAGAGGCGCATTTGGTGGCATCTGCTGTTGATTAGAGTGATCTCCAGATGAAAAGGTTTCCAGGGAAGGGATGCACAGAGTGAAGCCGTGGGTGTGATGACTTTGTGAGGATGGCAGAGGAGGAAATTCCAGGTCCCAGCTCCCCATAGAAACCACAACAAACGACCCCAGCCAGAAGCTGCCTTTAACAATCTTACGAACCGTGCCACGTGATGGGCCCTGCAGAGACATCCTGGAAGAAGGAAGCTTTATTTTGGCTCACAGCTTCAGAGCTATCAACCATGGTCAGCTCCATTACCTTTAGACCAAGCAGAGGCTGAAAGAGCATGGAAAGGAATGTGTGGCCGAGGAGAGCAGGGCAGAGATGGGAGGAGCCAGACCAGAGATGGAAGGAGCCAGACCAAGATGGAAAGCCCAGGGCCTGGTGCCATGACCCACTGCCTCCAACTTGACCGCAGCTCGCACCACTGACTGTGAGTCCATCAGTGGATGACCCCATTCATTAGGCAGAACCCTCTTACCTGGCCACCTCTGGAAACTGTCGGGTAGACACATGCAGAGGAACCTTCCACTGAGCCTGCTAGGCCTCTCTCACGACAGTCCTGTCACACTCAGGATTAGCTATGAAGTAAGGGCTCTGAGAAGTGACCGAGAGAGAGGTAACATGGGAAATAAAGAAGTCGGTTCCTGATTTATAGCAAATCCTATGGATGCATGACTTGGCATAGGGACGGCTGAACAGGCCAAAGGTCCAGTTTTATAGAGCTATGAAAAGGTTTGGACCCATTGACTTTTCATTCCAATATAATCATCACGTGTGCACACATGTACACACACACACACACACACACACACACACACACGCACCAGTTTCTCTGAGACCACTGGAAGAGTGTTGATGTAGTCCATCTTAAGCCATTGTTAAGCCTGAGATTCACCAGAAAAACCAACTCAACCATTTTGGGCCACATTTAAAGC
Source organism: Apodemus agrarius (assembly GCA_964023405.1). Taxonomy (NCBI): domain Eukaryota; kingdom Metazoa; phylum Chordata; class Mammalia; order Rodentia; family Muridae; genus Apodemus; species Apodemus agrarius. Next base: position 177,186,493 of record OZ030006.1, on the reverse strand, counting down.
AAGGTTTAGTAAATATTAAATGCTGACCAAAAAGATGGACTTTGGTCAGGACCATTTCTTAGAATTTCTGGTCTGAGAGCGGCCTTACGCCATGTGTCACATGGATGTGTGTTGTGGCCCCTGTACTTTCCCATGAGGCATTGCTGTTGCCCAAGAACTACAATTCCCAACATTCCAGGAAGTTACCTGGTTCCTGGGCAGGTGGGGTTTACAGGTTAATTTTGGGCATTATACCTTATCCTGAGACCATGAGAACACTACTTAGCTTATGAACAATTATACTGTAGTTTGTGGACTTTACTCAATTGATCATGTGAGGCTTAATGACTATTTCTTTCTTTCTTTCTTTCTTTTTAAAATTGTTCCTAAAAATAAGTCACTTATTACTGTGGTACTTGAGAATGGCCATTCTTTCCCCCTTTCTGGTTTCCATGACAGGGGAAGCTCTTACTGGGAAGCAATTATTATCTAAGTAATTTTGTCAATATTCGAAGGTTAGTTAGCAGCTCAGGAATTCAAAGAAGAGGCTATACCGAACAGGCACTTAAGTCTTTTGTACACTCATAGCCAGGAAAGTGCCGGTGTCTTGAATTGAGTAAAATAAATCGATTTAAAATCTAAGAAGGAAATGCTGAAATCCTGCTTGCAAGCATTATACTGGCTTACGGATTTTTACTTTCCAAACCCACCACCTACAGAACCTGTTGATCTTTAAGTTAAAAATGAAATATACAAGAGAAGGCTAGCGAGTCCACTTGCATAGCGGGAACCAGAGTTTGGGGGTGCCGGGTTCCCTGACAGATGGATGATGCACTCAGCAGAATTCTGAGTAACGCCCCGTGTGCCCTGGACTCAGTGCCCTGGTTTCCTTACGTTGTTCATTATTGTTTTGCATACAGAAGAGAAGAAAAAGTTGGAAACATCACTCCATCGAAACAGCACTCATCGGTCCACTTTTTCCCAAAGATATTGGATTCGAGCTCCACGCTCCTCCCGCTGTCCCGCTCGTTTTCCCAAGAAATGCCAGTCAGCTTCTACCAGATGCCCAGCACCCAGGACAGCGGCTTCACCTTATCATCCGGGATACCGCTGACGTCAAAATCCACCATCGTGAGCTGCTCCCACAAAGACAGCAGCCTGGGGAAGCAGAGTACGTACCAAGCACACCTAGTGCATCTGAAATGTTCCTGCAGCACACGTTCTGGTTGGCTCCTGCTTCTCCCCTGCCCGCTCTCCCCCGCCCCCACCCCCACCCCCACCCCCGCCAGCTTCGCCCCTGCCTGCTTTGCCTCCACCTGGGTCGTCATTTGGCCCCAGGGAGGTTTGTTCCTCAGTTTCGGCATCACACAGAATAGGTTAGCCAGGGCTCTGGATCCGAAGGTTTAGACCCAGAGCTGATGGCTTCTAGGTCCACCGTTAGCATGTTCTAGAATCGTTGGAGAACTGACACTTGCTGTGAGTTCCTAAGGAACACACACACACACACACACACACACACACACACACACGATGCTACTAGAGAGACTAAGGTCCCTAGAGCCAGCATGGTGGTCGTGGATCCGTTGTAGTCATGTTCTAGAACTGATTAAGGACTAAAATTGCCAGTGTCTAGTTCCGAGGAGCCCTCTGGAGTGTTCCACTGTGAGGATTAAGCCAGTGTCTTCGCCACCTCCGTGGAGAAGATGCCTGGAGCCACCTTGATGGTAGAGAGTTAAACTGTGCAGCGTGTAGCAGGAGGGGCCCTTTGCGGGACAGGGACACGAAGGATACACAGTATCTTCCCTGTGCCATTAGGAGACTCAAGGCTCACATGCAGAACAGACCCCGAAAGAGGAGATGGTGCTGGGGATGACATAACAGAGAGAAAGGGGGCAGCAAAGAGAACATGAAGCAGGAGGAACTGGGCGGTGCCCGACTGGCACCGGGTCACAAGGACTGTGGGGTGTGCTGCTCACCACGGTGTGGTGATGCTGTCCCAGCACAGAACCAGCTCTTTGCTGCCCTCCGTGGAGTGGGCAGGGAAGGAACTCGGCAGCCCCGGGTTCTAATGCTCCACCCCTGCAGGGTGAAAATTAAGACACCAGCTTTGCAGGGTTCTGATAGGCTTGGGGCCTGTATGGAAACCCAGCACATAGCAACATGTTAGTTGCCAGAAATCAGCTTCAACCCTTAGCCCACCCGTAAGCTCCTTCTAGAATAACCCACATTTGGACCGTGTGCCTACGAGTACTGAATGCCTCACTCCCTCTACTCCTTGGGTATTCGAGGTCTGGCTGGTTCTCATCTGGTTCCTGTTTATTTCCGGTACATCCGTGGGCTTCAGCACGGTGTGTGTGCAGTGTGCACGGCTCTCATGACGTCCACAGTGCGCATCACTGTCGGCAGGACTCTTGAGTTGTCCAAAGACGCTTGCGAAATTCTTGATGACCATTGAGCACTGGGCACAATGTTAAATATGCAAATACAGACCGTAGATTTAAGACGTGTTTTCTGTCTCCTGGTCCTATGTAGACCACTGTGTTTGCATTAAAGGAAAAGCTCCTGATAATGGGAAGCTAGGCACAGCACTGCACGTCGCATGGCCGGAGACGATCAGGGGTGCAGCCTTTTCCTTGAGCTACAGATTCCCCTGCAGACTCGGGCCTGTGAACACTGGGACGCACTGTACCCATTCAGTGCCATCTGTGGCTCTCGGTGTACTAAAAACAAGAGCCCATCCGATGTCCCCTTCCCTTTGGAAACGCAAGCGTTCTTTCCTCGTGACGGGCTGCGAGGGAAGATGCCGTGCCTTGCCCTTTCCCAAAGGAGCTGCCTGCTAGGCTGTGGACGCGAATTTAACTTTAGAGTCTCTTCTCAGCAAAGTCCTTGGAGGAGCCCCTATGGCCATCAGGGCCGATGCTGTAGCTTGGAGATGATTCACGCTGTTCTTCGTGTGCTCGCGGCCCTAGGCACAGCTCATCGCCACTGCAGATACCTGTCATCTACGCCTTTATATATTTCACCTTTTGTTGAAGATACAACAATCTAAAACAAAATCTGAGCTGTTTTTATGATTCAATGATTCCTGGCCCAGGGTCCCGTAAAGCAAAACCCTCATCCTATAACAATAGCCATTGTTTTCCCCCATGCCAGCTAAATACCAGACACCTGATTCACTGATTCACTACACACACACACACACACACACACACACACACACACACACACTGTCCTTCACCCCCACCCTCACCCACCCCCACCCCTGTCCTTCTCATCTCTGGCAGAAGGTTGTGGTGCATAAGGTAGGATTTTAATTTGGGCAGTACAGCCAGCACTAAGTAGAATACGTGTATATTCGTATTCTGACAGGTTCAGAATCTGACAGGTTCAGTGATTAACTCGAGAATACCGATGGTTTCCAGTGCAGCTAAACAAGCAGTTAAACCGCCAGCATGCTCAGAGAGGGAGCAGAGGAGGAATGTGAATCCCCAAGGATGCTTGAGCCAAGATGGCGGTACAGGCCATACAAGCACTGCTACACCTGAGCGTTTAGGACAGCACAATCTGTAGAGACTGAGGACAGTGAGGAAGATATCCACTTACAGCCACTTTATAGACGTCCACCAGCACCTCTGTTCTCACTGAGCTTGGCAGGGCAGAAAGCTTATAAAGAAACTTGGTTCTGTAGACACAGGAGCAAAGAGAATGTTCTCGGTTTCTTCCGATGACTGTTTAAATGTCTGTCTCGCTTGCCTGTCCGGTTTCTTTAAAAGGCACAAGCTTCACGATTCTGAAGAGACCGCCCCAGCTGAGCTCTGACTTGGATACATATGTGCTGGGGGACGGAGAGGATTATTTCCTTTCTTTGTTCGGAGAGTCGAAGAAGCTGACAGCACGAACACCATCCCAAACCGAGGACGTGAGCAAGCACCTGTCCGTGATTCTTGAGGAGGTTGGCCAGTTCACATCAAGGTACACATTTGAATAACTTACCACCTTCCGCTGAGGTCATAGGTTGGCACGGAGCAGAGCGCTGAACTGTTATGGGATACATTTATTTGCAAAACCCCAAGAGATTCCCTGAACTATAACCACCCGTGCTCTGAGCAATTAGAAACAACTGATAGAAGTTTCCAGGGGACCAAACACGGGATATGAACTTTCCAGAGATGCCAGAGAAAACTACAGAGTACCGTCCACGCAGATTGCTGAGGTCTCTTTCTCTCAGGCCTTCCACTGCGAGCTAATCATTCAGATGGGTTTAATCTTCTTCTATTAGGCTGTTGAGTTAAAGACAAGAACAAAATGAATTTTTACACCAGTGATCTATTCTTATGGCCATCAGTTTCTCTGAAAAGAATTGATCAAGGAGAGTTGTTATTGGGCCTAAAGGAAAGGGCTTGCTCGGGCTGCGTTTCCAGCCCTGCAGTACTGAGTCTCTGGAGAAGGCTGGGCTCTGACAAGCTGATAGTACTCAGCGGGTAAGCAGGCATGTCTGAGGGCCGAGGGGCAGGTAAGGAGAGCGCAGTGTCCAGTTACTGAGGCCCGATGTGCCGTTTGACTGATAACCTGAAGGAAACCTGAGTGTGTGTTCTGCCACCTGGACACACACTGTCACAGCCACTCGTAATCTGCCATCATCAAAGTGGTGGTTAAGGCAAAGGCGTACAAGAATGTTAAATACTTCTAACTACAACTCTGCGTGTGTGCCTGTGTGTGTGTGTCTGTGCCTGTGTGTGTCTGTGTATGTCTCTGCATGTGTGTGTCTCTGTGTGTGTGTCTGTGTGTCTCTGTGTGTATCTACATGTGAGTATCTGTGTGTGTGCCTGTGTGTCTGTGTATGTGTGTCTGTGTGTGTCTCTGTGTATATATGTTCGTATGCCTGTGTGTATGTTTGTCTGTGTCTGGATGTGGATGTGTGTGTCTCTGTGTGTGTACGTGTGTGTGTGTGTGTGTGTGTGTGTGTGTGTTTCTGTAGTATGCGTGTATACCTTTGTGTCTGTGTCTGTGTGAGTCTGTGTGTCTGTGTGTGTATGAGTGTCTTTGTGTGTATATCTGGGTCGTTGTGTCTGTGTGTGTGTTTCTATATATATCTGTGTATGGGTCTCTGTGTCTTTGTGTCTGTATATTTGTGTGTGTATCTGTCTGTGTGTGTCTCTGTGTCTGTGTGTGTGTGTCTGTTCAGGTACACTCTTACCTGTGTTTGTTGAGGTTTTGATGTGTTCCATGGTAGCAGCCCACCTTTTTGTTAAGACAGGATTTCTCAGTCGGGCATGGTGGTGCACGCCTGTAATCCCAGCACTTGGGAGGCAGAGGCAGGCGGATTTCTGACTTCGATGCCAGCCTGGTCTACAGAGTGAGTTCCAGAGAAACTACACAGAGAAACCCTGTCTCGAAACCCCCCTCCCCCCCCCAAAAAAAGACAGGATTTCTCACTGACTTGGAGCTCCTGAGTAATCGAGGGGAGCAGTCAGTGAACCCCAGAGATCGGCTCTCTCTACCTCCCCACCAGTGCATGTCTCTACAGCAGGCCTTTTGTACATAGGTTCCAGGATCAACTTAGACCATCACAAGTGCATGGCAAACACCTTACGGACAGCCATTGTCAGCTTCACTGCTGAGAATGACCTTAAGGACTTCCAGGTCAGGGAAAGCCTGTAGGCTGTGTCTGAGAGACACACGAGTGCCCAGACAGTGAGGCTGAGCTTGCTTCCCGCCTGGGTGATCTTGGAAGACAGTGTGAAGGAGCTGCCATTTAGACAGGCTTCGAAAGATAAATTTGTTTAAGATATGCAAATTTGGAGTCTGTGAGAACCCTTCAGAACCCCAGTTCTCAGAGTCCGGGTGCTATCGCCTGATTGGGATGGGCAGCATGTTCTCAGTATTCTGACTGTACCTCAGACAGTGTCAGGGTCTCTGGGAGAAAATGGGACAGCCACTATTATTTTTAACCCCGTGGTGAGCCTAAAGCATTGACAGGGTCTCTCTCTGTCCTGCAGCTCGCTGTGACGTTGGGCCGACTAGCCAGTGGGCCCCAGAGCTCCACCTGCCTTTGCCTCTCCAGCGCTGGGATTGAGTGTGCCCAAGTGCTGGTGCCTGGCTTTTTTATGTAGGTTCTGAGGTTGGACCTTAGATCCTTATACTGTGGCTGCAGTCCCTTTACCATCTGGGCCACATCCCCAGCCTCGTCACTGCTTTGGTGAGGTTTAGTGAGGTAGGATGCACTCTGATGTGACTTCAGATTGTTTGTACTTACTTCCACCGAGCCTGGTTTGATATTTTAAATTTGAAAAATTGGCCACTATGTCTCCAGTGCCCCTTTCAACACACATATTCAGCTGCTTGAAATTGTGCCACCATTCTCTAATGTGTTATTTTATTTATTTAAACCAAATGTTCCCCACTCCCGAACCAAGACTCTTCAGAGGACTGCCTGCAGTTCTGCAGGGATTAGCATGCAGTGCTCCAGGGGTTAGCATGCAGTGCTCCAGGGGTTAACATCTGGTGCTCCAGGGGTTAGCATGCAGTGCTCCAGGGGTTAACATCTGGTGCTCCAGGGGTTAGCATGCAGTGCTCCAGGGGTTAGCACATAGTGCTCCAGGGGTTAGCACGTAGTGCTCCAGGGGTTAAAATCTGGTGCTCTAGGGGTTAGCATGCAGTGCTTCAGGGGTTAGCATCTGGTGCTCTGGGGGTTAGCATACATGTGGTGCTTCAGGAGTTGGGAGGGTCTCATCCTGTCTGGTGAGAACAGACACTTGGCAGATAGATGCTTCCCTGCCGGTGCTTTCGCGTGTCTTTTCCTCTAGCCTTGGGGATTCTTGTTCACCCACGAACTGAACAGGCTGAGTCCACAGAAGGCTGGAGACGCCTCGAGCTTCTCTGCATGGGAACACTCTCCTGTCTTCTCCACTCTGCCTGTGACCTCCAGCCACCTAGGTCTCCTCAGATCCCAACCCTGTCAGAGAACCCACTGGCTCTGCGCAGGCGGTTCCCTCTCTTTGGGGACTTTGACAAGCTCAGTGCATTGATTTCCTGTCTGTCGGGCATCACCTCTTGTCATAGACCAATGACTGAATATCTTCAGAAACATTTGTATTTATTACAGTTCTCAAGCTGAACTTAAAAGAAAAATGTATCCCCAATTCAGTCAGAGCCGTGTGCCAACACACAGGAGAGGAGAGAGGGCCGTGTACACTCAAGCGAGTCAGATGCCCGTGGGCTGGTGGGTGTGTTTGGGGGAGAGTGAATAGAAGTGAGTACCCATGCTGGTTCTTCTGGGAGATGGGACTAGAGGACCTGGCTGGGAACTGGGGACGTCCAACCTTCACCAGCCTGAAATCAGCAGGTACGGCGCTGAGCAGTGAGAGAGTTGGGGAGGCGCCGAGGGAGGACACTAACACCTCAGGCTTCCGGTGAGATGGTGAGCGGCTACATCTGGTGCGGTGTGGTTACACCACGGGCCAGCCTAGCGGGGAGCTGCTGGGACTGATTCAGAGAGACTCATGTGGGTTCCTTTGTGTTAAAACTCAAGAGGCCTGCCAGAAGAGAAGACTGTGTTCTCTTCTGACAAAACATTATGTAGAGCCTTAAATGATCTCTCTGCGGAGTTTAAATACGTGATACCGGAAACTAAGCCAAAGCAACGCGCACAGGGAATAAAGCCAAGCACAGGACGGACTCCAGAAGCAGACACGGGAGATGGGACAGCGGAGGTATCTAAGGATTCCAACAGGCAGTGGCTACGCCATTCGGGGAATTGGGGGACAAGATAAAAGTGGCCGCCTAGGTCTGTACTCGGAAGGCAAAACAACCAAAAGCAATGATACCGCCGTGCCGTGCCATCCTGTGTGACACCGCGCCATGCCGTGCCATCCTGTGTGACACCGCGCCATGCTGTGCCATCCTGTGTGACACCGCACCATGCCGTGCCATCCTGTGTGAACCGCGCCATGCCATCCTGTGTGACACCGCGCCATGCCGTGCCATCCTGTGTGACACCGCGCCGCGCCATGCCATCCTGTGTGACACCGCGCCGTGCCGTGCCATCCTGTGTGATGCTGTACCCAACACCAGAGACTGTCGTTCAGTTCACAGGTTTTGCACTGTATTGGATACAGTAAGAGAAGCAATTGTGGATGAAAATAACCAGTCTTGTTGCAAGATATTGTCCAATTTTGTCCAGTAACATTAGGACAATGGAAGGCCTGTGATTGGACAGGAAAAGGGGGCGGGGCTAGGAGTAGGAGGGACAGAGGTGGCAGGAGAAGGGAGGAGATGGCTTCCGACGCGGGTGGATCTGCATGTATTTACTAACCAAAATAGCAATTTTTATAAGGTTAGAAATAAAGAAAGCTTTATTGGGATAAAGCTTTTATCATTATCAATTGGCTCTTAAATTACTCTATTGGCATCTTGTAAATTGTGATATTATTTATACATAAATCTGATTGCCTAATTAAGCTTTAAGAGTTTCGATTAACTTGGTTACTAGAATGTGGGGCCACCGATTAAAGGGGTTTATGGCAGAGAGAAAACACAGCTGGGAGTTCGCTGGGAGAGAACAGCTCAGCGGTGAGAAGAGCATAGAGCGGGACCCTGCTGGGGCATGGTGTTGTGACTTGGCGGGATCTTTTTTAATATTTCCCACAACACCGTCTGATTTTTAGAGAGTAAGGAGGTTAGAAAAACAGAACAGACAAGTCTGAAAAAAAATGGAGGCCAGACAAGATGGCTCAGGTGGGAGAGGTGTTTGCCACCAAGGGTGAAGACGTGAGTTTGATCCCCGGGCTGCCTATGAAGGAAGGAGAAACAACTCCCGTAACCTAGACTCTGACTTCCACACACAGCAGCTGCAGCTGCATGCACACACTCAAAAATACAAATATAATTTTAAAAAACTTAAAAATCCAATGGTATCCTAGTTGCTGAAGAATAAGATTATTGAAGAATGCGTGGATGGAATGTTCCACCAAAAGCAGAGAATTTTCTCCCAAACTACTAAAGATAGCAAGCTGGAAACACCGCAAAAGTGTCGCCTCACAGATGGCTTTTAAAAAAATTAGCAGACATGGGCACTGAAGTAAGTCTCCAAAGAGAACAGCAGGACACAGCCAGCAGGCCAAGAAGCCAGTAATCCGGCGCTGCCTTACTTACAGTCTTACAACTTACAACGGTAAAATGCGTGGGTTGGCTTTATTTTGCTGCTGTAACAAGTTACCACCAACTTCATGGCTTATAATAAATAGCACCTGGTTTTTTAAAAAGTTTACTGTAGGTTATTTATTTTTTTTTTTTTGAGAGAGAGGGGAGGGCGGGGGGGGGAGCGTGCATGGGGAGACTAAAGAACAACCTGTAGAATTCTATTTTCTCTTTCCTCCACATGGATTCCAAAGATCAAGCCCAGGTTATCGGGCTTGGCGGCAGGCGCCTATTCCTGCTGTGCCATCTTGCCGGCCCTTACCACAGTTCTGCAGGTCGTAAGCCTGGGTTGATTTGCCTGAGTTTTCCAAGCATCTGAGCTCTAAGGTGAGGCTCCAGGCAAGAACCTGGTATCGAGTTCTTCCACGATGTTGCCAGTGGGGCTCCCCTGGCTTGCGGGCCGAGGAGGAGCCATCCCACTTCCTGGCTGAGTGCCGTCATGGAATCTTCTCTTCCGTGTTTCTGCGTGGGTTCCTGTACCCGCTGCCAGGGGCCGTGAGCATCGCTTCTGCTCAACTGGAGCCAATCCCCGACTAGTAAGGAGCAGAGGCCTATGGAATAACCTGGGGCAGTCTCTCCCTCCCCTCCCCTCCCCTCCCCTCCCCCTCCCCTCCCCCTCCCTCTCCCCTTCCCCTCCCCCTCCCCCTCCCCCTCCCCCTCTCTTTCACACACACACACACACACACACACACACACACACACACCAGTTTTAATTGAAGCTGCAAAGCTTTTCTGTTTTTCTTTAGCTCATTCACAGGCCCCAGGCGTGAAGGGTGGGTCTCTTTAGCCCACCATGGTGGTCTAAAGGCAGCTAACAAAACACCGAAGAAAGAAACTGAGGGAAGAATTGTTTTTCTTTTTTTAATTAAACACTATAAAGCAGTGTAAACTGAAGTTGTTTTCACGAGCAGAAAGGGAATTTAAGAGAATTTCAGAAACTAAGGAGAGTGTGCGGCCGTGCTGGGAAGTCGGTTTAGTCTCCAGAAGGAAACCACAAAGCGGAGAACTGTGGAGATGTCAGATCGTAACTGTGCAAAGATTGTTCTGGAAGCCACATAAGAGCAATTCAGAGGAGGCCAAACTGGAGAAGCCTGCTATGGCACTGTGACAGCGTCACACAGACAGAGGGACATAGACAGACACCAAGGAAGCTGGACGCATTTGTCGGAAGCCACGAGCTGAGGAGGGAAAGACACCAGGCCGGTTTTAGGCAGCGATGCAAGTCAGTTCACACCGGCCAGATGAGCTCAGAGGCACCGCTGGGGCCGGTGAGCAGTTAGTCCCATGGGGACAGAAGTAAAAGTTGCTCTGCGGTCACCTGCAGTCCCAGGGCTTAGAAGGCGAAGACAGGAAACTTCCTAGGCGGGGCTAGCTCTGTCCAGCAGGAGCACTCACCTGGAACAAGAGGACAGAGCTGCCGCCATGAGCCTCAGGCCTCCACATGCACCTTCATGAGCACAAGCAGACACATGTGCCTCCCGCACATATGCATGTGCACAATATACATATATGTATACAAAGAAATTATCTTTGTTTTCCATGACGTTTTTTAATTTAACATTATAGATAAGATATTGTGGGTAAATAGAGCAATGCAGCCATGTTCTTGTCAAGTGATTGGTATGTAAGACTTGTGAACTACTGTGACCAGCCAAGACACAGTGATGTGTGTGCAAGACTTGTGAACTACTGTGACCAGCCAAGACACAGTGATGTGTGTGCAAGACTTGTGAACTACTGTGACCAGCCAAGACACAATGATGTGTGTATAAGACTTGTGAACTATTGTGACCAGCCAAGACACAGTGATGTGTGTGTAAGACTTGTGAACTATTGTGAAAAACCAAGAAACATTGATACTGTTCATAGCTTACCACAGTCATGTCATGACCTTCAGCTGTGTTGAAAGTGACACTGAAATATACAGATGTGTAAATGACATAGGCCCTGCAACATACTATGTTCTACATAAAAGTTAGAGGAAAAACAAAAAACCTATGGTATGTGTGCACAATGTCACATTCAGAATCACTTCTAACTCACGGTGGCTGTTCATACTCCTGATCACTTTATCAGAAGAGAACTACGAGGTTTAACTCTTGATAACCGTACTTTGAGACTGACCTTTTATGCTTATGGCTGTGTGCCTGCACATGGGACTGTACCATGTGCATGTGATGCTCTTGGTGGCCAGGAGAGGGCGCCAGATGCCCTGGAACTTATTGGAGGTTGTGTGCTGTCATGTGGGTTCTGGAAACCAAACCCAGCTCCTCTGCAAGAGCAGCAAGTGCTCTTAGCCAGCGAGCCTCGTGTCCAGCCCTTTGATTTCCTTTTGGGTGTTTGATGTCATGTCTTCTGTAGAGAGCAGAGAAGAGAGAAAAATCATAGCCACACTGTTTTCCATGATCAGAACCAATAGGCCAAGCCATTTTTTCTCAGGTTACAAAATACACAAGTTGTGGGGGCCATGGAGAAGGCTCAGTGGTTAAGAGCCCTGGCTGCTCTTTTAGGGATTCAGGCTCAGTTTCCCGCACCAACATGGCGGCTCACTACTGTCTGTTATTCTGTTTCTGATCACCCAGTGTTCACTTCTGAGCTCTATGAATACTGTATGTATATAGTACACCGACATTAAAAAGTCCTCAAGCCCTCTATAAACTCTTGCCTAAGAGAGTCCATAGCTTAGCTGTTCGTTATATGGGCTGTTAAGTTTGTTTGTTGGTGTCTCAAGAAGGCTTAGCTGGCTTGGAACATGCTGCATAGACTCACCTGACCTTGGGTTTGTGACTCCCCTGCCTCCGTGTTCTGAGCGCCGAGATTCTAAGCATGCACCTTGTGACAGGGTCTTACTGTGGGCCAGAGGCATTCCTGTTCATTCCCGCCGAATCTTCGCTTCTTGTTTTCTAGCTCTCTTGGAGACATTAAAATAGCTGAGGTGAATGTCAAGGGTTTCTTTGTGAGGCTCGTTAACTCCTCCAGTGAAAAGGAAGTGGAGATTGGAAACCACATCCTCCAGCAGAACGTGAACGGGCACGCAGTCTCCCTGTACCGGTTCCCCCACAACATCACACTGCAGGCCAGCTCCGCGGTGACAGTAAGTATGATCTGAAGCCATCATAATCTCAGAGCCACATGAATGTGGTATAGCGTCAGCTGGGCAGACTGTGCACGGGGACACCGCGAGCTGAGAAGACAGTAGGCAAGAGTACAGTGATGTGTGACTAGTGTAAGTTAGGGGTATTGTGTGGCATACGGAGACCTGGGAATGCCGTGAGCTGGAAGTAATATAGATTGGGAATACCGGAGGCCAGGAATACTGGGCGCTGGGAGTACTGGGGGCCAGGAATACCAGGGGCTTGGAGTATGAGGGGCTGAGAATACCAGGGGCTTGGGATGCCAGGGGCTTGGGATGCCAGGGGCTTGGAGTACGAGGGGCTGAGAATATCTTGACATGGAAATACCATGTGTTGAAGATACTCTACATTGGAAATATCTTGATGTAGGAATGCCAGGAGCTGAACGATATGAGTTCATTAATCCTATGATCTGGGAAAACTGTGAGCTAGGAACACCAGAGTCTGAGTTATGAATACCATGAGCTAAAAATGCAGTAAGATGGGAGCACCATGAGCTGGAAACACCAAGATTTGACCAGGATTTGAGAATATGGTGACCTGGGAATCTTGTGAGCTGGAGGTGTGGTTGGTTAGTGATACCTTAGGCTGGAAATACAATGAGGTAAGACCATAGCAAGCTGAGACCCCAGGAGTGGAGCGTGCTGAGAGCTGGTTTGATACAGCAAGCTAGAAATACAGTGAGCCGGCGCCACCAGGAGCTAAGATACCACCAGGAGCTAAGACCACCTCGACGTAGGAGTGGCCGGAGCTAGTGCTATGGTGAGCTGGAGTAGTGTGAGCTGAAAGTGTGGTGAGTTAGGAATACCACGCTTTGGAGGTATCATGTGCTGGGACTCCCAGGAGCTGGCAATATGGTGGCTTGGAATTACCATGATCTGGGATTACTGTGAGCTGAAAATGTAGTGAGCTGGGGTTCCCATAATCTGGGACTATGGTGTGAGTTGGGGACACCATGAGCTGAAAACATATCGATGCACTGGGAATGCTATCAGCCAGGAGTGTCAGGAGCTAGGAAAATCATAAGCCAGGACTGCAGGACCGCTCTGAACTGAATGAACATCACAAGCAGGGAATACCATGAGGCAATACGGTCAGTTGGGAATGGCAGGAGCTAGGAACACTGGGAGCCGGGGTCACTGGGAGCTGAGAGCACTGAGCTGGGAGCACTGGGAGCTGGTGACAGTGAGAGCCGGGAACACTGAGCTGGGAGCTGGTGACACTAGGAGCTGGGTTCCTATAGGGAAAGCTTCCTCTTCGGTCAGCCTGCGGCTTGGCACAAGTGGCCTCATGAATACTTGTTCTTTGTACCCAGTGTGGTTTTGTGGTTTGCAGTGCTGTGGATGGATGCCTGTACTTTGCTCTCCACAGCTTTCTCGTGTAGTAAACGATCTTATTCTGACCTGTCCTCCAAAGTGAAAGTCCTAAGTCTGAAAACGGACTCTTAGAAGACAAGCAAAGAGGTGGTCATCTCAGAGAGCAGGCTCTCAGGAGGCTGTCCCTGCTGCCCACCCCACCCGATCTGTGTCCCTCTGAACCGTGTCTGGTCTATAGTTGTGGGTCATAAGTGTGTGTGTGTGTGTGTGTGTGTGTGTGTGTGTGTGTGTTTTACATGACATTGATACAAGACCTCTACAAGTTCACTTCTGCAAACCATAAAATCAAGCTACAAAAACAAGCAAGCAAAATAAAACAAAACAAAATAAACTCAAAGATACGTCCTAATGTTTTGAATAAGCCTACAGTGTGCAGTTGGTCTGCGTTTGTATCTAGCCTGGATCACTTGCAGCCCACAGGCCGTGGGCTGGTTGTTTAAGTGTTCAGTCACTGCTCAGCTTTTTTTTTTTTTAAATTGGATATATTCTATATTTACATTTCATTTCTCTTTTTTTTTGGTTCACCACCCCCAAAGGTCCCACATGCCCTTTTCCCTCCCCCTGCTCCCTCATCCACCCCTTCCCACTTCTCTGTTCTGGTATTCCCCTACACTGATGTTTTGAGCCTTTCCAGCACCAGTGTCCACTCCTTTCTTCTTGTCAGACATCATTTGGTATGTGAATTGTGTCTTTAATGTTCCAAGATTCTAGGCTAATATCCACTTATCAGTGACTGCATACCATGGATATTCTTTTGAGACTGGGTTACCTCACTTAGTATGATGTTCTCCAGCTCCAACCATTTCTCTAAGAATTTCATGAATTCATTGTTTCTAATGGCTGAATAGTATTCCATTGTGTATATATACCACATTTTTTTGTATCCATTCCTCCGTTGAGGGACATCTGGGTTCTTTCCAGCTTCTGGCTATTATAAATAAGGCTGCTATGAACATAGTGGAACATGTATCCTTATTGCATGCTGGGGAATCTTCCGGGTATATGCCCAGGAGGGGTATGGCCGGGTCCTCCGGAAGTATCATGTCCAGTTTTCTGAGGAAACGCCAGACTGATTTCCAGAATGGTTGTACCAGCTTGCAGTCCTACCAGCAGTGGAGGAGTGTTCCTCTTTCTCCACATCCTCGCCAACACCTGATGTCTTCTGAGTTTTTAATCTTAGCCATTCTGACTGGTGTGAGGTGAAATCTCAGGGTTGTTTTGATTTGCATTTCTCTAATGACTAATGATGTTGAACATTTTTTAAGGTGTTTGTCAGCCATCCGAATTTCTTCAGGTAAAAATTCTTTGTTTAACTCTGTACCCCATTTTTGGATAGGGTTATTTGGTTTTCTGGGGTCTAACTTCTTGAGTTCTTTGTATACATTGGATATTAGCCCTCTGTCGGATGTGGGGTTGGTGAAGATCTTTTCCCAATTTGCTGGTTGCCGATTTGTCCTTTTGAACAGTATCTTTTGCCTTACAGAAACTTTGTAATTTTATGAGGTCCCATTTGTCTATTCTTGATCTTAGAGCATAAGCTATTGGTGTTCTGTTCAGGAATTTTCCCCCTGAGCCAATGTCCTCAAGGGTCTTCCCCAGTTTCTTTCTATTAGTTTTAGTGTGTCTGGTTTTATGTGGAGGTCCTTGATCCACTTGGAGTTGAGCTTAGTGCAAGGAGATAAGAGTGGATCAATTCTCATTCTTCTGCATGTTGACCTCCAGTTGAGCCAGCACCATTTGTTGAAAAGGCTATCTTTTTCCACTGGATGTTTTCAGCTCCTTTGTCGAAGATCAATTGGCCATAGATGTGTGGGTTCAATTCTGGGTCTTCAATCCTATTCCACTGATCCACTTCCCTGTCACTGTACCAATACCATGCAATTTTTAACACTACTGCTCTGTAGTATTGCTTGAGGTCCGGGATATTGATTCCCCCAGAAGTTTGTTTACTGTTGATGATAGTTTTAGCTATCCTGGGTTTTTTGTTACTCCAGATGAATTTGAGAATTGCTCTTTCTAACTCTATGAAGAACTGAGTTAGGATTTTGATGGGGATTGCATTGAATCTGTAGATTGCTTTTGGCAAGATTGCCATTTATCTATATTAATCCTGCCAACCCACGAGCATGGAAGATTTTTCCATTTTCTGAGGTCTTCTTCAATTTCCTTCTTCAGAGACCTGAAGTTTTTGTCATATAAATCTTTCACTTGTTTGGTTAGAGTCACACCAAAATACTTTATATTGTTTGTGGCTATTGTGAAGGGTGTCATTTCCCTAATTTCTTTCTCGGCTTGCTTATCCTTTGCGTATAGGAAGGCTACTGATTTGCTTGAGTTGATTTTATAACCAGCCACTTTGCTGAAGTTGTTTATCAGTTGGTAGGAGTTCTCTGGTGGAGTTTTTTGGGTCACTTAAGTATACTATCATATCATCTGCGAATAGTGATAGTTTGACTTCTTCCTTTCCAATTTGTATCCCTTTGACTTCCTTATGTTGTCGAATTGCTCTAGCTAGAACCTCAAGTACTATATTGAAGAGATATGGTGAGAGGAGGCAGCCTTGTCTAGTCCCTGATTTTAGTGGGATTGCTTCAAGTTTCTCTCCGTTTACTTTGATGTTGGCTATTGGTCTGCTGTAAATTGCTTTTACTATGTTTAGATATGGGACTTGAATTCCTGTTTTTTCAAAGACTTTTAGCATGAAAGGATGCTGAATTTTGTCAAATGCTTTTTCAGCATCCAATGAGATGACCATGTGGTTTTTTTCTTTGAGTTTGTTTATGTAGTGGATTAAGTTGATGGATTTCCGTATATTGAACCATCCCTGCATCCCTACTGCTTAGCTTTATATTTTAAAACAACCTAGAAGCTCAGTTGCCTTTATAGTCCCAGGTCCTCGGGAGGCTAAGGCACAGAAATGATGTGAACGTAGGAGTACTAGCCAAGCCCAGGCCAATACAGGGAGAGCCTTCCCATCTTTAATGACACCCAAAACCCTATCTGTTCAGAAAGATTAATAACGGTAGCACCATTGCATGTGGATCTGGGTGGAGCCCCGGTAGCATTTGTCAGCAACAAACTGCTTTCTCTAAGGTGTGGGCAGCAGCTTCGGAAGCAAAGCCACAGCCACCGACGGACTTTGTTTGGGACGAACAGAGCAGGTTCAGATCGAGTCCGGACTGCACGACCATCTTGTGCAACCCCAATGGTGAGGTGAGTGTCAGAGTTGCCAGGACGCGGCGCTGGAGCCTCTGTTCCCCTAGGCCCTCTGTCCTGTTCACATTCTGCACAGCACAGCTAGAGTCACCCCCAAATGCCGCAGTGCCTCAGGCAGACCAACACCCCTCTCCATGGTTTGTGCCCAGCAGTAGTCATGGTGTGTTTCTGACCAACAGCTGTCTCCTATCCCTCCCCAGTGTACCCCCTGCTGGCCAACTGGAGTTATGGCATCCGAACTTCTGAAGGCTGTGGCAGATTGAGAATCAGGGGTGGGCTTTATTTATGATCCTATCTGGAAGTGTGGGATAAAGAAGGTACTATACACGACCTTCTCTGCCCAGATATTCATCCCAACAATGTTTCCTGAGATTCTTACCTACGCTATATGCTGAACTATGCACAAGGAATGTAACACAAAGACTTGATCTCTGTGCCCAGGGCATGCATGCACAAGCCAGTGGAAGGGCTTGCACTCTTAATTTGAAATGACTACCTTCTATACAGAATAAAATGTTATATGTTAGAAATAATTTTCTGGGATTCTTTCCCCATGTGTGACATTCTAACCACATCCCTCTTTATCAATCAAACACTGTTTGTTTTTGAAAGCTGTTCTTTAGATTTTTCTTAAATTCTTGTCTTTGATTCTTATCCCTAGACAAACTTGCTAGGCCACAGAACTATTAACCCCTGCCCCCATAATATGTGTGGCTTACAGACTGTCGCTGGTGAGCTCAGCTAGGAAGCACTGGGCGTTCTCAACATCCTCACAAATAACACCATTATATATAAATATGTATTGATTCTGTAATTAGGATTGTAAGCTTTAAAACACAATAAAATTTATGTTAAAAATAAATTCTAAGTAAGCTGGAAAGGGTCACTCCTTTAATTCCAGCATCCCAGAAACTGAAGCAGGAGGATCACCATGATTTCTAGACCGGCCCGGGCTGCAGAGAGAGAGCCTATCTCAAACAAACAGTGAGAGCGGAACCAAGTAACACCGCAGTGGGCTATAGCCACAAATACACGCACCTCCCACAGCATTTGAGACTGGGAACTCTGTTCACCCCTGTTAGGCCATCGCCTGGTACACCCCTATCCACTGGAAGCAAGCCTGGGAGAAGTTAGAGACGGACATTGAGTTTGAAAGATGCTCCGTGGTGATTCCATCAATGAGAAGCCACATGTTCGGGTGGACAACAGCATCTGCGTCGTCCATAAGTAAGGAAAAAGAAGAACCAAAACAGAAAACGCCCGCCCAAGTCTGCCCTGTTCTCGTGAGGTAATGAGTGTCTTGCTTTGCCCGTGCACTGAGTTCTTCTCCACTGAATGTGTGGGACGGACTGGGGGGAGGGGCAGATGGACCGTCCACCAGCCAATTAGCCATGGCTAATTAACCATTTCTCTTTAAGTAAATGCTTGGGGGCACAATGAATGCTCTGCCTCTGAGGTCTAGAAAAGAAAACGTTTGTTTATTTAAATGTTTTTATGACTCTTTTTTTTTTATTCAGTATATTCTTTATTTACATTTCAAATGATTTCCCCTTTCCTGGATCCCCCCTCCCTGAAAGTCCCATAAGCCCTCCCCCCTCCTCCTGTACCCCAATCCACCCCTTCCCACTTCCCCGTCCTGTTATTCCCCTACACTGCTGCACTGAGCCTTTCCAGGACCAGGGGCCTCTCCTTCTTTCTTCTTGGCCATCATTTGATGTGTGAATTGTGTCTTGGGTATTCTGAGCTTCTAGGCTAATATTTGCTTATCAGTGAGTGCATACCATGAGTGTCCTTTTGAGACTGGGTTACTTCACTTAGTATGATATTCTCCAGTTCCATACATTTGTCTTAAAAATTTCATGAATTCATTGTTTCTAATGGCTGAATAGTACTCCATTGTGTATATAGACCACATTTTCTGTATCCATTCCTCCATTGTGGGACTTCTGGGTTCTTTCCAGCTTCTGGCTATTATAAATAGGGCTGCTATGAACATAGTGGAGCATGTATCCTTATTGTATGCTGGGGAATCCTCTGGGTATATGCCCAGGAGTGGTATAGCAGGGTCCTCCAGAAGTATCATTCCCAGTTTTCTGAGGAACCACCAGACTGATTTCCAGAGTGGTAGTACCAGCTTGCAACCCCACCTGCAGTGGAGGAGTGTTCCTCTTTCTCTACATCCTCACCAGCACCTGTTTTCTCCTGAGTTTTTTTATCTTAGCCATTCTGACTGGAGTGAGGTGAAATCTCAGGGTTGTTTTGATTTGCATTTCCCTGATGACTAAGGATGTTGAACATTTCTTTAGGTGCTTCTCTGCCATTAGATATTCCTCAGGTGAAAATTCTTTGTTTAGCTCTGTACCCTATTTTTTTAATGGGGTTATTTGGCTCTCTGGAGTCTACTGCCTTCTTGAGTTCTTTGTCTATCTTGGATATTAGCCCTCTGTCGGATGTAGTGTTTGTAAAGATCTTTTCCCATTTTGTTGGTTGCCGTTTTGTCCTTTTGACAATGTTCTTTGCCTTACAGAAACTTTGTAATTTTATGAGGGCCCATTTGTCAATTCTTAATCTTAGAGCATAAGCTATTCTGTTCAGAAAAATTTCCCCTGTGCCCATGTCTTCAAGGGTCTTCCACAGTTTCTTTTCTATTAGTTGCAGTGTGTCTGGTTTTATGTGGAGGTTCTTGATCCTCTTGGACTTGAGCTTATTATAAGGAGATAAGAGTGGGTCAATTTGCATTCTGCATGCTGACCTCTAGTTGAACCAACACCATTTGTTGAAAATGCTGTCTTTTTCCCCACTGGATGGTTGTAGCTCCTTTGTCAAAGATCAAGTGACCATAGGTGTGTGTGTTCATTTCCGGGTTTTCAATTCTATTCCATTGATCTACTTGCCTGTCACTGTACCAATACCATGCAGTTTTTAACACGATTGCTTGTAGTACTGCTTGAGGTCGGAGAGACTGAGTCCCCCAGAAGTTCTTTTACTGTTGAGAAGAGTTTTAGCTATCCTGGGTCTTTTGTTATTCCAGATGAATTTGAGAATTGCTCTAACTCTATGAAGAATTGAGTTGAGATTTTGATGGGGATTGCATTGAATCTGTATATTGCTTTTGGCAGGATGGCCATTTTTGCTATATTAATCCTGCCAATCCAAGAGCATGGAAGATTTTTCCATCTTCTGAGGTCTTGGATTTCTTTCTTCAAAGACTTGAGTTCCTGACATACAGATCTTTCACCAAGATACTTTCTATTGTTTGTAGCTATTGTGAAGGGTGTCATTTCCCTAATTTCTTTCTCAGCCTGTTTACCCTTTGAGTATAGGAAGGCTACTGATTTGCTTGAGTTGATTTTACATCCAGCCACTTTGCTGAAGTTGTTTATGACTCATTTTTATGTGCATGGGTATTTTGTCTGCACATATGTCTGCGCACCGTGTGAATGCAGTACCCACAGAGACCAGAAGAGGGCATCTGGGAAGTGGAGTTACAGGTGGTTAAAAGCTGCCCCTAGGCTACTGAAAACTGAAGCCAGGCCTTGCTGGAAGAGCAGCCAGTGCTGGTAACTGGTGAACCAACTCTCCAGCCCACTTTTGTTTTGTTAAATAGTTTTTCTCTTTAATTGATACTGCATAAATTTCCTTTGAAGTTCAAGTAGGTCTTCCTCTCTCGTTTCAGAGAAAAGGAAATCCCGCCCACAGTTTTACCTAATAAAAGTCCCTGGTGCCGCAACCCCAACACCTCTCCACATCCCTACAGTTCTCTGATTGACTCACAGAACTCAGACATTTCTGAAAGCCGTTTGGGTACACAGCTCAAGCCTCAGTCAACCAAGCCCAAACCAGACCCAGGTAAGCCAAAAAGCGCACACATAGTATGGGAGGAGGGGCGGGGGCGGGGCGGGGGCGCAGGGCGCGCTGTGTGCGGAGTGTTAAAGTCTATTCAGACCTACGTGCCAGACTGTGTCTGCGTCTGTCTCTGTGACAAATACCTGAGAGAAACAATTCAAAGAAATATATTTATTTTGCTTCACGGAGGACTGGGTAGACCCACGTGGTTTACCGGAGTTTAACTGTGACCGAGGGATGGTGGAGAAAATCTGTTCACCTGCTGGTGACCAGGAAGCAGAAAAAAGGGAGCAGTGTCACGGAAGCCGCTGCCAGGGAGGGTCTCATCCTCCGTCCAGGCCCGCCTTCCCCAGGTCCAGCCTCTGGGTCCTTTCAGGTTTGAGCACCTCCCAATCCGCTTGCTCGCCTCAGTCTCGACTCCAAGCGCTGTTTGTGCAGGGGACTCAGCTCCAGTAATGAAACCGTGGAGGGGCCTTCCTCGAAACTGCAGCAAAGGCTCTTAGAACAGGGATCATAGGCTATCCACTGGTTGTTTTGAGGCTGACTTCCCTAGCGTCATAAACATCTGTTATTGAACCAGTCAGTCAAAAGAACCACGTGGCCAGCATGGGGGTTGAGTGAGGCGTATGTACATATTTTTGAAAAACTACCTCACTCTATGTCCCAAGATGGTTTGAAATTCACTGTACCCTAGACGGCCTATGAACTTACTCATAACAATTCTCCTGCCTCAGCCTCCTGTTACAGTTCTTGAGGGCTGGTGAAAAATACATCTTGCATTTTAGAAAAACGGCCCTACATGTTATGCGGTGACAGAAAACACCCACTGCTTCCCAGCACACCCCACAGTGACCCCAAGTTGCTATTTTCATTCCGCCAAGGCGTCCTGTAACCTGATAGGACGTATCAGAGTAGATGTTTGGGGGTTTGTTTTGATTTGATTTGTGTTGAGTGTAGTTTTTGCTACCCCGCTTTAAGCTCTGGGTGGACCGCGTTACCAGCCCCCACCCAGAGAACACTGGATCCATGAATGGAACACACAAACACACGTGGCTCCATTTCAACCTGCCTCATTGGCTCAGTGGCTGGGCTCTTCTAAGCCTTCCTCGGCTGTCTAGCCCTACTTTCCACTCTCAGCTCAGCACCCTAAATGTGCCCTCAGCTTAATTATGTTTCCAATATCTCGCCAGCTACCTGAGGCCCAGTCTGGGAAGTGGCGATGGCCACTCTGAGATCTCACAGGGCTGATGGCTCCTTCCGCCCCGCCCTCCTCTGGGAAGCGTGGAAAATTCCTTTCTCCTCCCCTGCTTCTCTTCGATTGCCTGAGAGGGCCCTGAAGTCCTGCCTCTTTCGTTCTACCCAGCAATTGGTCCCTGGCATCTTTATTGATTGATCAAGAACCAATTGGGGAACAAGACCTTACCACCAGCACTACCTCTTACAAATTTGATTTCTGCAATAGGTCTTCCCTAGATGTCCCAGAATGGTCTTGAACTCTTAAACCTCTGCCTCAGCCTCCTAAGTGCTGGGATTATAGGCCTGCACCGCTGTGCCTGGCTAAGGTGACATTATTAACCCAGACTCTGGTTACATCTTAATGAGCCTGCTGTATTTTCTGCAAAATTGTGTCTGTGTGTGACTTCTTCTCGGAGAGAGTACTTGAGGTTCATCAGATGTCCCCAGATTATTGAGAGAAACTGAATCTGAAGACCGCTGCTCCAAGAAGGAACCAGATTCCAGTACGGAAGCACACTGCTTCAGAGCTGTAACCTGAGAGGCCACAGACTCATGTTTGGCAGAAGAACAAATTTAAAAATAAATCTTAAGCAGAATCTCTAGGTACAAAACCCGGACAGCTCTGTCTGAGGCAAGAAAAGAAATGACTGTGCTCCCTGTTCACAGCCTTAACCCCCACCCAACCCCACTTGTCTGTGTCCTTTAAGACCCTTCAATGTAACCACAGAATTTCCCATAACATATCAAAAGCCACCATGTTTGCAGAGTTGCTCACATCTCCTTGAGAAATAAGGCCCATAACAATAGCACCTTTTAGAAATGGAATATTGGGTTTATAGAGTTTGTATACTTTTTAAACCTTGTAAATTCCCAGGTCAGGAAAGTGGCCAGGCCCCTCCCCCAGACATCCCTAACTGTCATTAAGGCGTTTCTAGCCTCTGTAACTGTCACAAAGGTCATCGCAGCCTATCAACAGTACCGTCCCCAGATTATGCCAATTTTAGATGGAAAGTCTGAACAGGAAAGCCCACCAATCCCTGGGCTCCCCCAAGCTCAGGACTTGAAATCCCACTGATCCTCACCCTGGGGATCTCTGCCCTAGAAAACTCCATCCCCTAAGAAATCTCCTGTAAGCCCCGCCCTTTGCCCAGGACCCTGTTGTCTGCTCCCTCCAGGGACAGCCAATAAATCCCTTTAATAACATTTGCTGCCTGGTGTGACTCTCTCATTGGAAGAGAACAAGACAAGAAGTAATGAAGAGAAGCAAAGAAGGAAAGAAGGAGGGAGCTGAGGCTCCTGAACTACTCAGTTTAGCTGGGGACAGCCTCCCCTAGAGCTGGGGACAGCCTCCCCTAGAGCTGGGGACAGCCTCCCCTAGAGCTGGGGACAGCCTCCCCTGGGAGCTGGGGACAGCCTCCCCTAGAGCTGGGGACAGCCTCCCCTGGGAACTGGGGACAGCCTCCCCTGGGAACTGGGGACAGCCTCCCCTAGAGCTGGGGACAGCCTCCCCTGGGAGCTGCAACACCTCTGCTGAGGAGACTCCGGTGTCTCAGGATGCCCTTCCACTGGGACACCTCACCTCAGAACTCGATTGTTCCTGGGCTTCCGTCCCAGGACACCTCCTCATCCAAGCAGGAAGACCAAATGCACAACTCTGGCCCTCTTAGACACTGACCACACATATCTATAGGCCAGTGCGGTGTGGCTGCTTCTCTCTGTGACATAATCATACAGCATAAAGGGCTTAAATGTTACATGGAGATCTGAACCTGTTACTGTAACACTCATTTTTGATACATTTTTTTCTATTCCCATATTGCCTCACGCAGCCAGGTAGATAAGTATTCTGTATCTATTGCCATCGTGTGTGTGTGTGTGTGTGTGTGTGTGTGTGTGTGTGTGTGTTTATATTCATCTGAGGGATTTAAGTCATTAGTACAGGCTCGGGCTCCTTGTCTCTCCGGTAGGTTAATGCAGGAGCTACTAATCAAAGGTACATGGCTCAGCTTAGCCAAGACTGCAGGGCAGTGTCACAGCTATGGCACAGCATGGTTACTTCCAACGTGTATTTCCTAGTGAGGCATTCTGGTTTGCAGGGTATCTAGGAATAACTACCACAGGAAAGTTGGGTTGGTTTTATTAATGTTTTAACCTTTAAAACTTAATCATGGGGAAGAAAGACAGCTCAACAGTTACCAGCACTGGCTGGTCTTGCAGATGACCCGGGTTCAGGTCTCAGGACCCACATGGCTGCTCACAACTGTCTGTAACTCTGGTTCCAGGGGACTTCCTGCCCTCTTCTGTCCTCCAAGGACACCAGGCATGCACATAGTACACACACACACACACACACACACACACACACACACACACACTGGAAAAAATCCATACTTGTAAAGTAAAATAACAATAGCAAAATTTAACCACTTCCCACCTAGAAATATTAAGAGAAAAATTATAGGCAGTGATCTCAATTGATATAAAATATGCACTTTATTAAATTTAATACTTGTCCATGAGAGGAAAACTCTTAAAATATAAATAAAAATAGTTTCTTCAGTCTTACAAATGACTATTTGTATCTGAAAATTCTCAGGTGAGTTCCTCCAGGTGCAGAGGACTCGTTGGTGTGACTTG
Organism: Apodemus agrarius; assembly: GCA_964023405.1. Taxonomy (NCBI): domain Eukaryota; kingdom Metazoa; phylum Chordata; class Mammalia; order Rodentia; family Muridae; genus Apodemus; species Apodemus agrarius. The sequence goes on along the minus strand of OZ030006.1, from coordinate 177,161,871 downwards.
TGTTCAGCCTTACACCAGAGCCCGAGTATAAAGAGATGAGGAAAGGGAAAATTCTTCCACCCTGTTCCCCTGTAACTCCAGAATTCCTTTCTTAGTAACTATACATGCCAAAGAGCAGGTCCACTGTGGCATACCATATGGTGTCTGGATTGATTTATAATACCCCCACATGGAGGTGTCCAATTCATCACCCATCAAATAGATGAGTAAATTTTGACATAAGGAACCACGCAATAGCATCGGTAAACACTGTCAGCATTCTATCGAGCCAAAGGGTTCAGACAAAGAGTTATCTTGAGTGACTCCATGCATACAAAATTCAAAAACTTAACCATGGTATCAAAACTTGGAAGAGCCATTTGTGCCTGGAGAAGGAAATGCTTGTGGAACAAGGAGAGGTCCCCTTGCCCGGCCTGAGCGGGGTTCGCATGTGTCTGTTAGCTGTTCTCACAAGCGCAGTCATGACTCGTGGACTTCACTGTATCTATTGATACTTTATTTATCTTTTTATGTGATGACAGGAACTGGGTAGATATCTCCGTCAGTAAAATGCTTTTCTTGCAGGCACAAGGACCTGAGTGCAGTGCCCCAAGCCCCACCTTATAAAGCCTGGCATACAGTGACTGTGTTTATAGTTACAGCTGCAGACATGGAGACAGATGGAACTCTGCCGCTCATGGTTCAGCTGCTCAGTCAACCTGTAAGCTCCAGGGCTATGAGACATCTGGTTCAAAAAAAACAGTGTCTGAAGGCTGGCACCTGAGACTGACCATGGCCGACACACGCACCATGTGAGTGCATGGATACATACATACTCACACACATGCACCAAGTAATTGCATGCACACACACATGCACAAACACACACATATACATGGACAAACATGCACATACATGCATCATGTGAGTACATGCATACACACACATACATTTACCATGTAATTGCATGCATACACACAGTGTACAAACATACACATATACATGGACAAAAACATGCACACCCACATGGACCATGTGAGTACATGCATTCACACACACTCACACACATACATGCACCATGTAAATGCATGCACACACACAAACACACATGTGCAAACACACACGTACCATGTGAGTTCATACATACACAGGCACATATGCACAAACATGCAGACACATGCACCATGCGAGTGCTTGCACACACATTCAGTTTTGTAACTCGATGACACAGAAGGAAATGGAGGGAGGTCTGAATGCAGTAATGAACACTGAGAACGTTGCTGTGGCAAAGATGCAGAAAGAATCCATAAGTGCAATAAGCTTCAGTGTGTCTGGTTTCATGTAGCCGTCCTTGATCCACTTGGACTTGACCTTTGTACAATGAGATAAGAATGGGTCGATTTGCATTCTTCTACATGCTCGCCTCCAGTTGATCTAGCACCATTTCATGAAAATACTGTCTTTGTTCCACTGGATTCTTTTAGTTCCTTTGTCAAAAATCAGGTGACCATAGGTGTGTGGGTTCGTTTCTGGGTCTTCAATTCTATCCCATTGATCTTCCTGCCTGTCTGTGTACCAATATCATACAGTTTTTATCACTATTGCTCTGTAATACAACTTGTATGGTATTTTTTACTATGTTTAGGTATGGGTCTTGAATTCCTGATCTTTCCAAGTTTTTTAACATGAAGAGGTGTTGAATTTTGTCAAATGTGTTTTCAGCATCTAAAGAAATGATAATTTTTCTCCTCTGAGTTTGTTTATGTACATTATGTTGATGGATTTCTGTATATTGAACCATCCCTGCATCCCTGGGATGAAGCATACTTGATTGTGGTGAGTGATTGTTTTGATATGTTCTTGAATTCAGTTTGTGAGAATTTTATTGAGTATTTTTGTATCAATATTCATAAGGGAAATTGGTCTTTGTTGGGTCTTTGTGCAGTTTAGATATAAGCATAATTGTGGCTTCATAGAACAAGTTGAGTAGTGTTCCTTCTGTTTCTATTTTGTGGAATAGTTTGAAGAGTATTGGTATTAGGTCTTCTTTGAAGGTCTGATAGAATTCTGCACTAAACCCATCTGGTCCTGGGCTTCTTTTGGTTGGGAGACTTTTAATGACTGTTTCTATCTCCTTAAGCATTATGGGACTGTTTAGATGGTTTATCTGGTCCTGATTTAACTTTGGCCTCTGGTATCTGTCTAGAAAAGCCCATTTCATCCAGATTTTCCAATTTTGTTGGGTATAGGCTTTTGTAGTAAAATCTGATGATTTTTTGAGTTTCCTCAGTTTCCGTTATTATGTTTCCCTTTTCATTTCTGATTTTATTAATTTGGATACTGCCTCTGTACCCTTTGGTTAGTCTGGATGAGGGTTTATCTATCTTGTTGTTTTTCTCAAAGGCTCCTGGTTTTGTTGATTCTTTGTCTAGTCCTTTTTGTTTCTATTTGGTTGATTTCAACCCTAAGTTTGAATATTTCCTGCCATATTTGAAATACTCCTCTTGGGCGTATTTGCTTCTATTGTTCTAGAACTTTCAGGTGCACTGTCAAGCTGTTAGTGTAAGCTCTCTCCAGTTTCTCTTTAGAGGCACTCAGAGCTATGAGCTTTTCTCTTAGCACTGTGTTCATTGTGTCCCATAAGTTTTGGTATGATGTGCCTTCATTTTCATTAAATTCTAAAAAGTCTTTAATTTCTTTCTTTATTTTTTCCTTGACCAAGCTATCATTAAGAAGAACATTGTTCAACATCCATGTGTATGTATGTTTTCCATTTTTTTTTTGTTTGAACTTAAGACCAGCCTTAGGCCATGGTGATCTGATAGGGTGAATGGAATTATCTCAATATTCCTGTATCTGTTGAGGCCTGTTTTGTCACATTTTGGCGAAGGTACCATAAGGTGCTGAGAAGAAGGTATATTCTTTTGTTTTGGATGAAATGTTCTATAAATACCTGTTAAATCCATTTGGTTCATAACTTCTGTTAGTTTCTCTCAGTCTCTGGTTAGTTTCTATTTTCATTATCTGTCCATTGCTGAGAGTGGGGTGTTGAAGTCTCCCACTATTATTGTGTGAGGTGCAATGTGTGCTTTGAGTTTTAGTAAAGTTGCTTTTATGAATGTGGGTGCCCTTGCATTTGGAGCATGGATGTTCAGAATTGAGAGTTCTTCTTGGTAGATTTTTCCTTTGTTGAGTATGAAGTGTCCTTCCTTATCTTTTTTCATGACTTTTGGTTGAAAGTTGATTTTATCTGCTATTAGAATGGCTACTTCAGCCTGTTTCTTGGGACCATTTCCCTGAAAAATTGATTTCTAGCTCTTTACTCTGAGGTAGTGTTTATCTTTGGCTGAGGTGCCTTTCCTGTATGCAACAAAATGCTGGGTCCTGTTTATATATCCAGTCTGTCAGTCTGTGTCTTTTTATTGGGGAATTGAGTCCATTGATGTTAAGTGATATTAAGGAATAGTGATTGTTGCTTCCTGTTATTTTTGATGTTATTTTTATGTTTGTGTGGTTACTTTCTTTTGGGTTTATTGAAAGAAGATTACTTTCTTGCTTTTTCTAGGGTGTAGTTTCCCTCCTTTATGTTGGCATTTTCCATCTATTATCCTTTGTAGGGCTGGATTTGTGGAAAGATATTGTGAAAATTTGGTTTTGTCATGGAATATCTTGGCTTCTCCATTGATATTAGGCAGAATAGTCATGTGTGTGCCTGTGTGTCAGTGTGCACATGTGTGTACATGCATGTGTGAGTGTGTGCATGTGTGGGTGTTTGTGTGCATGCATGCGTGCACACATCTGTGTATGCAGAGTACCCAAGTGTTCGTCTGTGTCCCCTTCTCAAACTAAGAACACTTATACAAAGTGAAAGTAAGTTACCCGATGTTTGAGGATAGTGACCTCTCTGTTGACTTCCAGAATGTGATTTTATAACTTTTTTAAAATAGAGGAACATTTGAGAGCAGCATCTCGAGCCCTCCCTACAGGTGATTCTTTAACAGACAAATAAGCATTCTGGTGTCATAATCCTAATAAAATAACCAGTCATATCATAACTGGACCTCTTACCTCAAAACTGTTCAACACTGCATGCATGCTATAGCCTGTTCTTTAGTGAGGAGCTTAAAGTGTACCCCAGCTCTTTAGTGAGAAGTATAATCCATTTGTGGAGAATTGTGTCATTAATGATCCATTACATCACACAATTAAAAATACAATTTGGGGAAATCAAAACATTGCCATTAGTTAATAAGGGGCTAACCATTTTGGCTTTTATTACCCCAGACATTATACCATCTCCCTCCAAGACTCAAACACAGAATGACCGAGGGGAGTCGCTGAGAAAGGCTGTAGAGCTGCCCCCCTTCCTTCTTGGGATACAGGCTTCCACAGTTCAAAGCCCTCGTGCTCAGACCAGCCGGACTGCAAGGACATACATGGGACACACAGGGTCCGTTTCATGCTCACGAGTGTTCTAGAAGACATTGATGCCCTGCTCTCTTCTACCTCTAAGCTATGGCCTATACTACTGCCTGTGGCAAACACCTTGGAAGCCTAGCTGTAACACAGTCCCACGGACACTCAGGAAGTGTATGTTGTGTGGTGCCAAACAGAATCCTGACTCACTGGCTTCAGGAAACCATTGGTGGCTGAGAAAGTCCCTGCTGACTGCCCACCTGCCCCACCGTGGGCCTGCCTATCTGTCACCCTCATGACAGAGCCCGGGGTGCTTTTTTTGTAAGCAAATGCTGGGAAAACCTGGTAATTCTGAACTTACAAGCATGACTGACAGGCTTTTCCTGTTGTTTCCAGCATACCTCACTCTCATCGTAGAATGTCTCCCTTGGCTGGTGTTGGTTTTTTGAGACTATTATCACGTTACTCACACAAGCCTCGAGCTTACTGCATAGCCGGGGCATCCTTAAGCTGTGGTCTCTTGGGGGCACATCCCTGCCTCCATGCTGAGACTGAAGGCATGATCACCACACCAGCCTATACTTATTTTTCACTTTGTTGGCACAATACGTGAGCTCATCTCTGACACAGAAATAACCTGCCCTTGCTGACAGTGAGTTTACCACTGTTCAGTGTGATACACTGGCTCCTCTATAAACCTTGTGATTACATGCTAACCCTCAAGCTCCACTCAGGTACAACCACCTCTCCTAGCTTCAAGGTTCACCCACAGATGTAATACCAAACTCAGCCAACCACAGAATGAAGATACCCAGAAATAAAATACCAACCATGTGCCCTGTGGTTGTTGTTGTTGTTATTATTATTATTATCATTATTATTGGCTATCTGCTTTATTTCCATTTCAAATGGTATCCCCTTTCTACGTTGCCCCTCTGAAAACCCCCCATCCCATCCCCTCTTCCCCTGCTCACTTCCCCAATTTCCTGACTTGCATTCCCCTATTCTGGGGAATTGAGCCTTCACAGGACCAATGGCCTCTCTTCTCATTGATGTCTGAAATGGTCATCTTCTGCTACATATGTAGACGGAGTCGTGGGTCCCTCCATGTGTACTCTTTGGTTGGTGGTTTAGTCCCTGGAAGCTCTGGGGGTACTGGTTGGTACGTAATGTTGTTCCTCCTTCAGGACCACAAACCTCTTCAGCTCCTTGGGCCCTGTCTCTAGCTACTCCATTGGGGACCCTATTCTCAGTCTGTTGGTTGGCTGTGAGCCATAGGTGTTTTGACCCACTTTCCAGTAAGGATCAAAGTAGCCACACTTTGGTCTTCCTTCATCTTGAGCTTCATGTGGTCTATGAGTTGTATCTTGGGTATTCCAAACTTTGGGGCTAATATCCACTTATCAGTGAGTGCATACCATGTGTGTTATTTTGTGATTGGGTTACCTCACTCAGGATGATATTCTCCAGTTCTACCCACTTGCCTAAGAATTTCATAAATTCATTGTTTTTAATAGCTGAGTAGTACTCCATAGTGTAAATATACCACATTTTCTGTATCCATTCCTCTGTTGATGGACATCTGGGTTCTCTCCAGCTTCTGGCTATTATAAATAAGGCTGCTAAGAACATAGTGGAGCATGTGTCCTTATTACATGTTGGAGCATCTTCAGGGTATATGCCCAGGAGTGGTATAGCTGGGTCCTCAGGTAATACTGTGTCCAATTTTCTGAGAAACTGCCAAACTGATTTCTAGAGTGGTTTTACCAGCTTGCAATCCCACCAGCAATGGAGAAGTGTTCCTCTTTCTCCACATCCTCTCCAGCATCTGCTATCCCCTGAGTTTTTGATCTTGGCCATTCTGACTGGTGTGAGGTAGAATATCAGCGTTGTTTTGATTTGCATTCCCCTGATGACTAAGGATGTTGAACATTTCTTTAGGTGTTTCTGAGCCACCCGGTATTCCTCAGTTGAGAATTGTTTAGCTCTGCACCTGTTGTTATTACTTAAACAGCACGGCAGTGCCATGCAGAATGTTCACACCATATGTCATTTTTACCAGTACTGCAGATATGGTTTGAAGTGTGGATGTACCAGAGAATGGTGTGTAGATACAAAGACTGCCATTTATACAAGAGCCTTGAACATCTGCGAGAGCAGCGACCGAGCCCCACAGATTCCTGAGAGTGAAGGGCATGTCACCTCAGCCTTGACCAAGGTGGCAGGCAGGAGACAGTGCCCCCCTCTGTCCACACATTTCCCTGTGACCCTCATGTCACTTTCTCACTGTGGTAGGTGTGAATGCAGAAATCACTGGGGAAATCGTATAGGCAGTGTGTTATTCTATAATCCTCTATGTAAAAATGTTATTCAAGACACTGATCAGGAGAGTGAGCAATTTAAAGCCAGCCTGGGCTACACAGATATTTAGAAGCAACTTGGTACAACCTCTTACAGGGTAAAAGGAGGACTGGAGATCCAGCCCCGTGCCAGAGCAATCAAGCCTAGCAGTCAGTCTGCAGTTCTGAGAACAAAGTATGTGCACACACACAGACCTTCCAGGGCCGTGTTCTTTTCTCAGTTTTCATTATATTTTAAATACGCCTCCTTTTAAATTACTCACTGAAAATGCAGACTTAACAATAACTGAAAACTGTTTTCCTCGAGTCGTTGCTAAGCTACTTGCTTCAAGCCTCCATTAAACGCCACCTTCAAGCCACAGATTTCTTCTAGTTAAAGAAACCCCTGGTGCTCGTAGCCCGTTTGATAATTCTCTCTCCCACGAGAACTCGGCATTTGGAATGTCGACCTGAATGCCTGCCCTTTGTATTTTTAGGGACCAAGAAAAAGAAATCAAAGTCATAAGAAAATGGGAAGCCATGAAATCTTTGAACGTGAGTAACTATTGTAGAGTTGCTTTATAGCAAAATAACCCACAAAATAATTGCAATAAATTATTGAGGGTCTCGCTTTATGACCGAAGCTAGCCTCAAACTTACGTTAATCCTCCTGCTTCAGCCTCCAGATGTGATAAGATCCTTGGAATACTGCAGGACGTGGATTGTTCTTTTTTTTCTTTCTTCTTTCTTGTATTCCCTTAAAAGACAGGATCTGGTGACATAGCTTTGGCTGGCCTCGAACTTGCTATGCAGGATATGCTGGCCTCCAGCTCACAAGGATCCACCTCATCTCTGCCTCCTTAGGGGTGAGACTGAAGTTGTGCACCCCAAAACCCAGGGGCCTGTGTTGTCTAATCTTCTGACAAACATTTTTGTTGTCTCTGACTCCATCAGGTTGTGTCTTCTTGCTAAACAATGTGATTTCTAAGAATGAGAAATAATTTGCCTCGGTCATTTTATTTTTGTTCATAGGTAAGTGATATGCCACTGAAATCTATGATCAGAACGCTACATGTAAACCAACATGGCTCACGTCATGTGAGCAACCTGTTAATTGCATTGAGGAAACCGCAGGGCTCTGTCCTGGGACATGTTGGCGGTGTTGAAGGAAGAGCAGGAGCGCCACCTTCTGGGATCTAGTTGCCTCACGACTTAGCATCATTAAGCAGTCACTTCTGCAGTTGTTTCATCTTTTGGTGATGTCAGTACCGTTATTGAGGAAGAGTCTGGCAAAGCCCATGTGGCAGTGTGAATGAGAATAGCCTCCGTAAGCTCCAATGCCTAGATCTTGACCTACAGTTAGTAGTTTTTTGGGAAAGATTAAGAGCCCTGTCCCCTTCAGGTGCTGAGGTGGGACACAACATTGGATGAAGGCCAAACGCTGATGATCTCTGGCCTTGTAACTTACTGTTCTTACTGGTTTCTGGCCATTAACTCCTGCTGTCCGCAGCAGGGGGTCTGGGAGCCTAGGGGCTCCCTCTCCTACTGAGGCCAGACAAGAGGCAGCCCTGCTAGAAGAACATATCCCACCAAAGGCAACAGCTCTGGGGACAGCCCCTGCTCCAGTCGGTCAGGACCCACATGAGATCAAGTTGCCCATCTGCTACATATGAGCAGGAAGGTCTAGGTCCAGCCCATATATGTTCTTTGGTTGGTGGTTCAGACTCTGAGATTCCCCCAGGAAGTCCCCACCCACTCAGAAGAGAAAGAGGGGGTATAGGGAAAGGATTATGGAAAGGGTGACCAGGAAGGAGGAGTGAGCAGGATGTAAAGTAAATAAGTAAAAAGCTATTTTTAACTAAAAATAAAACATATATACAAATTAAAAAAGAAGTTAGTTGCTTGGGGTGTTTTTCCTTTGACTGGAGGGCCCCTCACTGATTGGGTGAGAGGGTCAGAGTTCAGTAACTCTTTGTGAGTCAGAGAAAAAGGAAAAGGAAGAAGGTCATGTATGAAGAGAAGACACATGCTTTGGACAAAGCAGAGAAAGAAAAGCTCCAACAAACTTTACTTCTGCTTTAAAGACAGTATTTACACTCTCTCTAAAAGTTACCTCATACGACTATCAAGTAGAACCGTTAAAATAGGATAATTGATTACATGATTTTCTAAATACTTTTCTATTCCAGTAAGTTCACAGTAAGGCAATAATACACATCGTGAATCAATAAAACTTAAGGAATAACAGAATTGCTTACATGTCTTTCCATTAAGACTAAACATTTATTGTCCCTTACTCCCCCCAATAAGTTCATTATAAGTTTAAAGCAGTAATTTTTGTCACAAGTTAGCACGGTTTTGTCAAGAGACAAATCATCTGCCTTGTATCTTATTATTTTGTAGTCTTATGCACATAAACTAGCCAAGACTTTATTTTCTGCCCTTGCACCTACAATAAATTGTCCATTCCCAGTTTGTGACCATTAGTTACCAGACAATGGTCTCACACCTAACCTAGAAGGAATGTCTTCCTTGATCCAAGCCTGCTTTCTTTTTCTAGTAGACTTAGCCGGTGACACATGAAGGCTCACGGAGCTCCGACTGCAGCTTCTGTTTTATAGGGGACTTGAAATTACTTGTATAAATTTAGAAATTCTATAAAATCATTATCTGGAATTATGAAATCATCAATTTATCTGAACAACATTAATTCATGAATGCTCATCTTCATATTGATCTGTAGTAAATTTGCCCAACAGGGTGGGCTGATGCCCAGGAATCCTTAGGCTATATGATAGAGGTAGGAAAGGCATATCAGCAGCAAGAAGCAATCCTGGAGCTAAGTCTCTAAGGATCCTGCATCTCGGAGCTCATCCATCACAATCTTACAAAATGGCGGGCATCTCCAGAAAACTCACTTGCTTGCCTTAGCCTTTCCTAGATGGCTTCTGACAGACCCTGATGGAGGAAGTGTGATGTCACTAGCTTCGAGGTTTCAAAAGCCCAAACCAGGTCCACTTACCTCTTTTGGGTTCAAGGTTATGTCTCAAATAGTTCTCAACTACTGCACCCATGTCGGACCGACCTGCTTGCAGCCATGATTCTTACTGATGGCCGTGGGCTCTAACCCTCTGAAACTGTAAGCCCAAATAAATACCCCTTTCATCATTGACTGGTCATGGATTCTAATCCCAGCAATAGAAACATAGCTAAGCCAGGCAGTTTTCTGTTGTTTTAAATGATTCCTCTAAAAGCCAAGGACAAGGCACAGCCATGTGTTTCTGCAGGTCCCACTTGTTCCCATGTTTCTGTGCTCTTACCTCCCCGGCTTGGCACCATCCCTGGGTTTACGGTGGGAAAGAGCACTGTAGCCCTAATGTGCAAGCACCCTGGCCAATACAGCGAGACATGACAGTCTGCCTGTCCCCACAAACTCACCCCTCAGGTTGTCTCTGTTTGCTAAGCACGTTCTGTCATAAAGCAGGGGGGAGCTAAGAGGGGTGAGGGATTTGTTTGGTTTTTAAAATCAACATTATAATAAAATTTTATTTTATTAAAATAAAATGCTGTGGTTCATCTTGTGCATATCGAATGATCCCATTTGAGCAGAGAGCTTTAGATTTGTTTTATTTTTGTTTTTGTTTATTTTATGTATATGAGTACAACTGTCTCTGTCTTCAGACACACCAGAAGAGGGCATCAGATCCCATTACAGATGGTTTGTGAGCCACCATGTGGTTGCTGGGAATTGAACTCAGGACTTCAAGAAGAGCAGTCAGTGCTCTTAACTACTGAGCCATCTCTCCAGACCAGAGGTTTAGGTTTTAATAGTCTTCCTCAGATGGTAGTTTGCCTGACTGTGATGACTACAGGCTTGTTCCTGGACTGACAGCTTTTGTTTCATTTGGTTTTGTCACATGTCTTTGAAAAGTTCAAGGGCTACGTTACCTTCTCCTGTCTTCTCAGAATCTCCATCTCTCACCTGCTGTGTCTCTGGGACTGAAAAACAGTGTGCCTTCAGAATATCTCTGAGGCCTTCCTTCCCGGGAGCAAAGTTTTATTTCTTCATTTTACCTAAGAGCAAATGGCAGTGCCTGGATCTGCTGTCCCCAGAGGTAAAACTGTGGCCTCCTCGGTCCTTATTGCTTACTCCTAGGGGACTCAGTGTCATGTGCTTGTGTAGCATGTCAAGCCTTCACTATCTCTCCTGAGGTCATAAGCTGGCAAGACCACCCTTATCTCCAGTCTGTGACTCAGGAAACTTTAGCATCGAGAGCGTGACTTACTAAAGTCATGCAGATTCCAGATCAGGCTGGAACCTCAGTGTAACTCCAGTGTCCCTGCCACCTGGACTCTAAGGTAATCTCTGTCTCCCCATCCTGCCTCTCTGAAAGCATATAGACACCACATTTAAAAGCGGGACTAGACTTACCATGATCTTTAACTATAGGCAGGGTAACTAAATGTGCACGTGAGAGCCGGTCTGTCCTCAGGAAGAAAACAGGTCAGATTCTCCGCCTGAAGATCTAAACATAAGAAGCCCACCTGGGAGCTGGGAACCAGGCTTGGAACGGAGCTCAGGTCTTCGGCAAAAGCAGTATGCACCTAAACCAGGAAGCCATCTCTCCAGCCCCCTACGAGGAGCATTCTCAGCCCAAAGGATCACTCCTCTGAGAGTGTAGGTCTTGCAAAACACTGCGGAGATCCCGGTCTCACTCCCGGTCTCACTCCCGGTCTCACTCCCAGTATTGTTAATTCAATAGATCATCCATTATTGAGAGAGACACACACAAACCCAGCTTCTGCCCCAGAGTCTTGGCTAATGGAATTTCTGCACAACAGCGTGTGCTGTCTGTGTGGGAATTCTCCAGTGGGACTGTGAATGATGTGGCAGTGAGGCAGGCACTCTGAAGAGGCACCCGTCTCTCAGTCGACTATCAGGGCGTTAAAACAATGGACCCCAGCCAGAGAAATGAGAATTTCCCAGGAGGCTCATGCTAGACAAAGGAACTGGCACCAGCCAAGGGGGACTGATCTCTCGGAGAGAGATTTCACACAGTTCTAACAACTCAAGAGACCAGTGTTCAGGATGAGACTCAAGGCCAGACAAGCCTGGGTCCATGGTGGGTGGGGCCACATCCTGACAAGGACTACTTAGATATACATATTCCTAGCCCTCTATTTAGACTGGGACCTCGACTCATGACCCCGAAGAACTCAGGGATGTTGCTGGATGTCTTTGTCCCTCTTCCCACGTGTCCGCATAGAATAAACCACCTTCCTCTGCCTCACACCCTTAACTTGGCTCTATTATTAGTATTAGTATTAGTATTAGTATTAGTATTAGTATTAGTATTAGTATTATTAGTGTTAGTATTGGCTTGTTGAGAATGGGTCAGTCAACCTGATTTGGGAGCTGTGACCTCCAAGTCCATAACTGGACTGAGGACTGTTTGCGGGAAAGGGGACAGTCACAAAATGCTGCAGAAACCGGGCCTTGCCGCTAGCCAGAGAACACTGGTAAGACTTGGGGACTCTTCCTGTGTGACGAGCCACTGTCATGAACTTGCCGACCCTCTGGGACACACTTGGGATTACAGGACAGAGCCAAACACAGAGCTTACTGGGACAGGGTCTTGATGGACATTCCAAATGTCATTCTTTTTTTTTTTTTTTTGGTGTTTTCGAGACAGGGTTTCTCTGTGTAGTTCGGGCTGTCCTGGAACTCACTTTGTAGACCAGGCTGGCCTCGAACTCAGAAATCCACCTGCCTCTACCTCCCAAGTGCTGGGATTAAAGGCATGCGCCACCACCGCCCGGCCCAAATGTCATTCTTACAATGTTCCGTAACATCAAGAAAATCAAAATATTGGGTGCATGGAGGCTGCTTTTTATGAAGCACCCTGTTCAGTTCCCAATAATCTCCCTGTTCTGTGTCTCCCAACTTCCTGGACCTCCGATGCAGGTATAGGTCACCCACACACTTCTGGACCTCATGGGCTCTTAGGGTCACATGTGTACATGTTGCTTTCATATGCTCAGTAGGAAAGTGAAAAGCTGAGCACACCTTTGGCCATTATAAAGGGTGGACCAAGATGGTTGTGTTTTCCTACACCTTAATCCAAGCACTCAGGAGACAAAGGCAGAGAGATCTCTAAAGTGAAGGCCAGTTTGATCTATATAGTAAGATTTAGGAGTATCAAGGCTATGTGGACAGACCCTGTTTGAACCAGAAAAGAGAGAGAGAGAGAGAGAGAGAGAGAGAGAGAGAGAGAGAGAGAGAGAATGAACAGCAACAAAGAACCATGGGGTGACCTCTAAAGGGACAGAATGAGCAGAATGTATGGGCTGCATGTTCTGTAGAGACAATTTTCCAATGTGATCACCCACCAAACATGCTGCAGCATTTTTCTTTATGGAACACAAATGGACAGTTCCAAACCTTTGTTAGTTTTTCCACTCCCACTGTCACTGTGTATCTGTGCTCAATAAGGATGTTTTCCTTGGGATTACAGGACAGAGCCGAACACAGAGCTCGCTGGGACGGGGTCTTGGTGGACATCACCAGCTCTGGCCTCAGGCATTGCCACTGTGCTAGATCTGAAGACTGGATGACATGCCATCCATGCAGGATGCTAACCCATCGCCAGACACACCACACCTCAGATTCTCGGCAGGCACTCCTGTACACCGGATCAGGTTCTCCTGCTGAAGTACCAGTGATAAGTCTTTCTGTGAACTGAGCTGTGAGCACCGATCCTTATTCCTAAGAGCCCACACTGGATGTGGGGTGTCCTTAAAACCTCCGAGGACCCTCCTTGAGACCTTGACAGCTGGAGGGCCCCTGCAGAGCCAAGCATGGCAGACATGGAGCCAACAGGTTTTGCCTTTCTCTCTCCCCATTGCTAAACCACAGATTGTATTCCTAATGCCAGCCACTAAGGTCTATTCCTTTATGTGACTACTTCCTCCCGAGGCTGACTCCCAATGTCCAGCTGTCAAAGTATTGAAGTACAGCAACCAAAGCCCCCTTTTGGCTGCCACGATTTACATGCCATTCAAAACAAACCAACTCATCCTAACATAGGATGTTTATCCCTTGATAAACTGCCCTTTCCCTGTGGATCACTTCTGCCTCTACTGTCAGGAGCCATCAGGGAAAGGCTAAGGCTAGCAGGAGACCTTCCCGAAGGTGGCCCACCTTCTTTGCATGGTTGTGATGGGTGCACTCTGGTAAGGCATGGCCCCAAGAGACTTCACCCCAGGATTGCTTCTCGCTGCTATAATATTGGCTTTCCTGCCAATATTACATACCCTAATAAGGATTCCTGGGCATCAGCCAACCCTACTGGGCAAATTTCCTACAGATACACATGAAGATGAACTTTTGTGAGTTAATGCTGTGTAGATGAATTAATGATTTTATAGAGCAGATATGAGTCAAATAATCTTGGGAAGAAAGTTTTAAGAGATGTTTTTAGCTGTTTTTCTAGAAAGATCTAATAAAGTTAGAGTCAAGAATAGAATGTGCCTGCTCCTCAGAATGGTGAGTAAAGGCTTCATAAAAAGAAATACAATGAGCTTTCATAATTACACTATAAAGAGAAATAGGCTTGAGACAAATTTGTGTTCAAGGAAAATCATTCAGGTTCAAGGATAAAGCCACGGTTGTGCACTGTGCTAAGGATGGAGCCACAGGTGTGCACTGTGATAAGGATGGAGCCACGGGTGTGCACTGTGATAAGGATGGAGCCACGGGTGTGCACTGTGTGTGCACTGTGATAAGGATGGAGTCACACGTGTGCACTGTGATAAGGATGGAGCCACGGGTGTGCACTGTGATAAGGATGGAGCCACAGGTGTGCACTGTGATAAGGATGGAGCCACGGGTGTGCACTGTGCTAAGGATGGAGCCACGGGTGTGCACTGTGCTAAGGATGAAGCCACAGGTGTGCACTGTGCTAAGGATGGAGCCACGGGTGTGCACTGTGCTAAGGATGGAGCCACGGGTGTGCACTGTGCTAAGGATGAAGCCACGGGTGTGCACTGTGATAAGGATGAAGCCACGGGTGTGCACTGTGATAAGGATGGAGTCACGGGTGTGCACTGTGATAAGGATGGAGCCACGGGTATGCACTGTGCTAAGGATGGAGTCACAGGTGTGCACCATGCTAAGGATGGAGCCACGGGTATGCACTGTGCTAAGGATGGAGTCACAGGTGTGCACCATGCTAAGGATGGAGCCACGGGTATGCACTGTGCTAAGGATGGAGCCACGGGTGTGCACTGTGATAAGGATGGAGCCACGGGTGTGCACTGTGATAAGGATGGAGCCACGGGTGTGCACTGTGATAAGGATGGAGACACGGGTGTGCACTGTGATAAGGATGGAGCCACGGGTGTGCACTGTGATAAGGATGGAGCCAAGGGTGTGCACTGTGATAAGGATGGAGCCACGGGTGTGCACTGTGATAAGGATGGAGCCACGGGTGTGCACTGTGCTAAGGATGGAGCCACAGGTGTGCACTGTGATAAGGATGGAGTCACACGTGTGCACTGTGATAAGGATGGAGCCACGGGTGTGCACTGTGGCACTGTGATAAGAATGGAGCCGCGGGTGTGCACTGTGATAAGGATGGAGTCACGGGTGTGCACTGTGATAAGAATGGAGCCACGGGTGTGCACTGTGATAAGGATGGAGCCACAGGTGTGCACTGTGATAAGGATGGAGCCACGGGTGTGCACTGTGATAAGGATGGAGCCACGGGTGTGCACTGTGATAAGGATGGAGCCACAGGTGTGCACTGTGATAAGGATGGAGTCACGGGTGTGCACTGTGATAAGGATGGAGCCACGGGTGTGCACTGTGCTAAGGATGGAGCCACGGGTGTGCACTGTGATAAGGATGGAGCCACGGGTGTGCACTGTGCTAAGGATGGAGCCACGGGTGTGCACTGTGATAAGGCAAGGCCATGTGAAAACTGTGGCTTTGAACTTGTAATGAGCTTACAGTATGAAGCACTGCTTTGCACTTGCTATTGATACCTTCCTGTAACTCCCCCTGTTTTGTAACATTTTATCTATGAGGAAATTCTTTCTTAGAGACCTTTTTGTCTAAAAGCTATAAAAAGCTGAAACCAATAAAGAAAGGTGGTGTAGCCACTTTTTCACTTTGTCCAGTGTGTGTTATCTGTGTGAGTGACTTCTTTCCCTTCCTTTCTTTTCTCTCTGGTTTAGAAAGAGTTAATGAGCTCTGAGCCTCTCAGCTAGCAGACTCCCCAGAGAAAGGAACTCTATTAATAAATCCCGTTACTTAATTTCCAGCTGCTATACACATCTGTTTATTCACTAGAAATCAGCGCTTATTTAATCACAAAGAGTTAAGTTTCCCCCAGCCTTATTTAAGCATGAAGAGTTAAGTTTTCAATGCTTATGGAAGCACAAAAGAGTGATAAAGAGTTAAGCTCCCAAAGTTCAATAAACAGAGAGTTAAAGAGGGGGAAGCTAGCTGTCTTCAACCACAGAATAAGCAAGAGAGCGTTAAGTTTCCAGAAGCCATCAGGTTCTAGCCCCCCAGGGCAGTTAGAGTGGTGAGGCCAGAGATCATCAGTTTTTTTGCCTTTCATCCTACTCAGTGATCCACCTCAGCTCTGAACCCACAAAAGGTTGGGACAGATGCGGAGCACTCTCCTGAGGCAGTCCGTTGTCCCTCTGGGGCAAATGTTCCTTTCCCCCTCCCCATATTCCTTTCCCGTTCTTCCTAGTCCTCCGTCTCCTGTCTGTCTGTCACTCCCCTCCCTCTGTCCCTCTGAGCAAATAAATCTCCTTTGTGCTGAGAACTTAGTCTTGGCGTGTTCTGTGCTGACTCGAGTCCTTTCAACAGCCCTTTCTTACTAGCCTTAGCCTTTCCTAGATGTCTCCTGACACCCTTCCATCCCTGCACTAAGCATACCATTTTTTTTTTTTTCAGCGCCCAAAGCGACACATCAGCTTCCACAGTTCTCCGGCCGCCATGTCTCCACCATCTGTTGGACGCAATGTTGCCATCAGCTGCCCGGGCTGATCCTGCCTGCCCAACTTCTTCCTTACTGGGTCATGGTACACTGTGTGGGAAGAGTGAAGGGGCCAGCATGCTGGGCTCTGCCCGTGCTGGTGAAGGACATTACATGGTTTGAAGATAGCATAATGCCAGGGAGTATCGGCAGCTTCTCATCCACAGAGGAGACCAGAGCCCAGGCAGTCTCCTACCTCGATGTTGCAGAGGCCCCAGCCCGTCCCAGGAGGGAAAACAAAGCTTGCTCCTGTCTATTGCATTTTCAATGAATTAGCTGTTCCTATAGGTCATCCTGACCCAGGTTTCCCCTTTCCCTCGATAAACCGCCATTTTCCTATAGATCATGCCTGTCTCCTCTCTATGCAGAGGCAGTCTGTTGACCCTCTAGGGTACTATTCCTGCTCCCCTCCCCGTCTTCCCTGCCCCTTCTCCCTCATCCTCGGTCTCCTGTCTTGGTCTCTTACTCCCTGCCCTTTGTCTTGGGTGCCTTTGGGAACCTTAGACATTCTAAGGAAAAGCTAATTTGGTGCCAACATAAAGGGAATGAGAGATCAGAACTTTTAGAAACCATTGAGTAAACTGGTAACCCACCCGAGAAGCACTTTGATGTTCATGTCCAAAGCCCAGCATACGTGATTCTTATAAAATAGCTACCATCTGAAGAGCTGAGAAGCTCTGCTTATCACTGCATTAAAGCTATAACCTAAGCATGCACGTTACACGGTTGAATTAATGGGAGACAATGAATGATAAAAGCTCAAAAGCAGAAACTCCACAAAAAAAGATTCCTCTTTCTTGACCCCCCTGCACATGTGGAAGTATCTCTTTGTCCTTCTGACCAAACAGTCTAACAAACAGAACTTAAGGGATGGGAATGTGGCTCAGGCACTGTCCCCGTGCTCTTGAACAGAGCATCGGGCACATCACAGCGATGTCACCTCACTTCTTAGCAGACAGAGAGCAGAAAGAATGAATATATGGGAAATGGCCAGTGAAAGACGGGGGTCTGCACAGGACACACTGAGACCAACTTCTCAGCACAAACGAGATGCATTCGCTGTGGAGGGACAAAGGGCAGGGACTAAGAAACCAAAAGACAGGAGACAGGAGATGAGGGAAGGGGAAGGGCACATTGGGAGGGGAGAAGGAATATTTGCCCAGAGGGACAACGGACGGCCGCTGGAGAGAGGGGGGATAGGTGCGATCCATAGGAAAATGGCTGTTTATCACAGGAAAGGGGAAACCCGCGTCAGGATGAGCTCCTTCATTTTGACTGGGCATGTTAATTACGGTGGCCAACGGGGACTTGTGACTTCAGAGTCCAATGCTCTGATAGCCAGACCTGGTAGTCAGCCTCAGGAGGAGGAAGTGTCCAATAAGTTACTAGCCCTTGGGAGCCAGCTTTGGGAATGGGAGAGAGAAAGGCAAAACCTGTGAGCACCATGTCTGCACAGGCCTGCGAGGGCCCTCAGCCAGGGTGACAAGGCCGCAAGAACCCACCTCCCACACCTCATGGCCTCCAAAGGTGAGCTGATTATGAATCCATCAAGTAATCAATTTACCCATTAAGCCTGAGGCCTGGCTGTCTCAGGAAGCTTCCTCACAAACACACCGATACTCAGAGCAGTGTGCGTCACTGGGTGTTCTAGTTACAACTGAGTAGAGTCAGAATTCAGCACCATAGTGACTATGCCCAAGATCTACCAATCCCAATTGTTTTTTTTCAAAGATTTATTTATTTTATGTTTGTGAGTATGCTGTAGCTGTACCGTTGGTTGTGAGCCACCATGTGGTTGTTGGGATTTGAACTCAGGACCTTCGGAAGAGCAGTCAGTACTCTTAACCACTGAGCCATCTCTCCAGCCCTACTAATTTCAATGTTAATCTAGGAGTAACATGTTAGGAAACTCTCTAAATAGCTCAACCGTGTATTTCTGTAACAACTGAAGCACATTTCTAGTCTGGTCATATTATCTACTTTTGCTCCTCAAGAACCATCAGCAGATAAATGGATTGTTTAAAATGTATGTGCTACTATACAAGCTCATCTTATTGAGCTATAAAACGTGATATTCAGATATATCAACATGAATGGATTGACATAAGCCAGGAGCAAAAGGACAAGAGTGTGGTGGCCACTTTGTTCCGAGAGCACTCTACAGAGCTCAGGAGCGCAGCCCAGCTTCCCCGGAGTCCGGAGTGGAGAGGGGGAATGGGGAATGTTTAATATGTGGGTATACTGAGAAGGTTCTAGAAATGGACGGTGGGGACAGCTGTCCAGCCTTGTGGATGAACTTCATACTGATGCACTGACCATTTAAAGATAGAATGTTCCGCACCAACCTCTGGTAATATAAGAACCCACACCACGGTCTGCAGTTTCTAAAAGAATCCCTTGCTCAATGAGATACTTTCCCACATGCCCTGGTGGGTCTAAGGGTTCACGTGGGCACCACCAGCGTGTGGGGTGGAGTAGACAGTCTAGCTGCCGAGACACGGGTCACGTTATCTCCACACTCAGGTACTTGTACATTTCCAGAAAATGGTCTGTTCCATTACTTTATGCCCAGATTGTGCTGTTAGGCCTCACCTTTGAGCTCCAAGCTGACTACACTGTGTGGGCTGCTCTGTCTCATGGTTGCTATAGAAACAGTCACCACAATGCTCTGGAAAGAACAGGAGGGACCCAAGAATGTACAGAGAGTGTGTTGACTTTTCTTGGCTTCCGATCTGATGACTCCATGGTCACACCTGGAATAAACAGCCAGAAAGGTCTGTGGCCTTGGACAATAATCACTCTCCTAACGAGCGTCCCCTACCCCCACCCCCACCCCTTCCCTCAAAGATCATAGCAAAAACACGGAAAGCAAGGATTCCATGAGTTTCAGGTGTCTCCAGTTACCCCTCGTGCCCACAGAGGCGGAGTGAACATAGTAAAAAGTGCCTTTTAGACATCTAACAATGCCCAGTCCACAACACCCAGAACTCAATAACACCACTCACTCGAGATAACAAGACACAGTCCTAGAACCCCGCGATGCCCACAGAACAGTACGCAAGCAGAGACCAAGAGGTCTGCTCTGCTCTGCTCCGCTCTGCACAACGGGAGAAGCCATCTTGATCTGCCCTACTGCTGAAGCATCTACCCCAGGATCCTGATGCTCAACTCAGAGACTTCTCTTAGAGACTGGACACAACCTCCCACTAAGAGAGATGGCCCAGGTGCGCAGACTTGGGCAGATAAGCTTAGGATTGTAGTCAGGAATGTAAAGTGTGAACTGTGTGTGATGACCTCAGCGTAATAAAATAGAACTTGTCATGTTAACTACAAGTGTCTACCTTCATGCTCTTGACCAGAGGCTCCCTAAATTCAAAACAGGGTCTACCTCAGCTTCTCGTTGTGTTGGAGGAGTGCATTGTGGGGAATTTTTTTCCTGTCTCTGAATCCATGACCTTGTCAAGAAGGTTTACCAGAATACTTCCCTGCCAGTGGTCAATATATGGACTGCGCGTGCCTTGCTTCCTCCTGTGAAGTGTGTCCTGAGGAGAATAACCCTTCATCCTTGCAAGAGGCTAGTCAAGCCTCGGCTCTGGGGACCTTGGCAGATTCCTTTCCAGTTACATCGCTAAGCATGCACTTCCGGGACAGCGCCCCCCCCCCATGTCTTCCTGGGCTGGGGGTGTTCCCTAACACCAAGGGACAAGGTTAGCACATGCCCACGACACACAGAACATTTGGGGGTCACAGCTGTGGAACACTCTGTTTTACTAAGCTCCTCTGAGTGGAGGTTCCAGGATCAGATTGATTTCAATTTCAGCTTGGACTGGAGAGAGGCAGAACCAGAACCGCCCAGCTTCTGCACAGCCCAGCTGAGCCACCTGTGGTGCCCTGGTAGGATCACAATGGTGAGTATCTGAAGTCTCCATTAGTTTCTCATTTTTGTACAATTTAAGTACTAGCTCCCTGAATGTCCCTGTGGAGTGCCGTTTACAGGGGTTATCTGTTGAGCTAGCCCGGGTATATGAAGCCCTGAATTTTACCCCCAGTACATCATACATGAGCCTGTGGTAAACGCCTGTACTCTCAGCCCATGAGAGACAGATGAGAGGCTCGGAAATTCAGGGTTGTCCTTGGCTACATCGTCAGATCAAGGCCAGTCTGAGTTACTAGAGCCCATGTCTTAAATAAAAATAAGGAAATAAATAAATAAATAAGCTTAAAAGAAAGGTTTAAAAGGGTTATTGCTTGCCTTCCCCCAGAAGGGGAGCCCTCTTTGGGAATCCCCATAGCCAGGGCTTTGTTTAGAAAGTAGAGTTTCCCTCCTTTTAAAAAGACAAATTAGAGAAAAAAATTCAGCAGCTTGCAAGAGAATAAATTACCCATTAAACAGATATCTTTTTTTTAAAGATTTATTTATTTATTATATGTAAGTACACTGTAGCTGTCTTCAGACACCCCACAAGAGGGCGTCAGATCTCTTTAAGGATGGTTGTGAGCCACCATGTGGTTGCTGGGGATTGAACTCAGGACCATTGGAAGAGCAGTCAGTGCTCTTAAGTGCTGAGCCATCTCTCCAGCCCCCTAAACAGATATCTTAAACTTTCAAATGTTGGGCAAATTGGGAACAAGGGACAAAGAGCCCAGGGGATATTTTCTGAAATAGTGTTTTACTTTAAATGGAAACAGATCTTGAAAAATAAATTTCCGTTCTTTTGGGTTTTATCAGTAGTCTTTGCTTAGAAAGTGTGAAAGAACCTAGACTGTGGACTCAATCTCAGCCAATAAATTTATAAGCGTATCAAAGACTCAGAGGATCACGGAGCCACTGCATCCGTCCCCCATGTCCTGGCTTCACCGCCTTTGGTTTTAGTGCCATGTTCCCTGTTGTAGTTTTATCCCCACCGCATGCTGTGTGGACCTCATGAGTTGCTCAGACACTGTCGGGCCAAATGACCTTCTCTTATTTTCCATTCACTTATGGAATCACTAAGTTGGTTCCCATTGTTTCTTCTTTTTTTTGTTTTTTTGTTTTTTTGTTTTTGTTTTTGTTTTTGTTTTTGTTTTTCGAGACAGGGTTTCTCTGTGTAGCCCTGGCTGTCCTGGAACTCACTCTGTAGACCAGGCTGGCCTCGAAGTCAGAAATCCGCCTGCCTCTGCCTCCCAAGTGCTGGGATTTCAGGCGTGCGCCACCACCGCCCAGCCATCCCATTGTTTCTTGTTGTAAACGATGCTTTAAGAAGCACCACTGCTCATCTGCTCACCATCCAGTTCTTATCCTCTCATCTGTTCTAGTTTCTGCTGGTGGAAAAACAATCAAGGTAGGGAAAACGGGTTTACTCTCATGTATAATTCCAGGTTATAGCTCACTGTTGAGAGGAAACCACAGCAAAGGGGTTAATCACATCAGCTCCCCCGTCTAGGCAGGGAGGGATGAACTCACAATGCTCAGCCCACGGTGGGCTGGGCCTACCTATTAATCGGTTAAGGCAGTCCCACACAGACACCCTCAAGCTAGCCATATGGAGACAGTTCCTCACTGAGGTCGGCCAAGTTATTCTAGGTTGTATGTCAAAAGGACAAAACTAATTGCCAAATCTAAAAATGTCTAAATATCCAAAAATGCTATTAATCATTTTCCATTTTAAAAGCACTTATAAGAGGGGGCTGGAGACATGGCTCTGGTTACGAGCACTTGCTCCTGTAGAAGACCCGGGTTCCTTCCTAACACCCACACTACTGCTCACAGCCAGCTGTAACTCCAGCCCCAGGGCGTCCAACATCCCCGCAGGCATCTTCATGCATCAAGCATGCATTTGGTGCACATATACACAGGAAGGCATTTACACATACACATAAAAATAAATCTTCAAACTACCTAGAAAAAAATTTTATAACTGAAAACTCTCACTGAATTAAGTACATATATTTTCTAGACTGGCATTTCCCATTTAGGAATTAGGAACTTCAATTCCTAATTTTTGATTTTCAGAAGACAGATCCAATATCCAAAAGTTGCTCTTGATCTCCCTCCTCCCTCCCTCCCTCCCTCCCTCCCTCCTTCCCTCCCTCCTTCTCTCCTCCAGCCTCTCCCTTCTCTCCCTTTTTCTTCCTCTCTCCATGGGCCCGCTTGTCTGCCCAGTTAGAGGTAAAATCTCTGTGCCCTAATGTTGGATCCTGCAGACAGACTGTGCTGTGAAGGCTGGTTAGGGACTCAGGCTGTCCCTGTGGTCTGTAACTAATTCTGAGCCCTTCAGACCAGGTATGTCAGGAAAGATACGTTTTATCCAAGGTTTCAAATATCTAAAATTCGTACTCATAAGTTTTCCTGCCCCCTAACCCTACATCACAGTCAGTTACTCTTCCTTTAAGACATTCTGACATTCCAGATGGCCATTTTATTCTCTGGCGTTTTTCTTCCACTTGTAGTGTGCCGTGAAATCCTTAAAGAAATGGTGATCAGACAGAAGAAAAGAGTCAAAGTGAGTCGGGTGATGGTCATTTTACAACGACACTATCCTTGCTTGAAACGCTGTAGTGGTTCTATGTTCTCCAGAGGGGCGTGGCATCGGAGAGTCACGTGATTTACAAAGTCCGCCGCCCTTGTAGGGATTCTCCAGCAAGGGAGGCGGCAGGCAGCAGAGAACCTGTACCAAGTGCGCCACTGCAGTGGAACACCTGGGAACAGACTCGGCTCAGAATGCTGTTGACAAAGGATCATTAATTGTCAGCAGCTGCTGCTGGGTCTGTGCCTCTGAATGAGGAGGAAGGTGCACACAGGGTCGCCCGGCTCCGCACCCGGGGGCTGAGGCGTTCTGTCCCCCTTCCCCATCAAACTAAGCTGACAGCCTTAGAACTTTAAGAATAATTCTCACCAACTAATATAATTACTGGGAAACGTAAAATTAACCGGTGGAGACAGTGGAGCGGGTGTCTTGGGGATCAGCCTGCGGCGCCCCTTCTCACCCCAGCATGCTCTGCTCTGGAGATTCTAGTTGAATGCGGCCAGTTAGTCATTTCGCCTCGCAGCTGCCAAGCACATACATGTCGAAGATGGCAACTCGGCAGCCTGAAACTCAAGGCAGAGGGTGGGGAGTCTTTGTTGTCTCCATTTTATTCCGATCTTCCTTCTGCACCGCCTTCCAGACAGATATCAACAGCCAACCATTGCCATCATCGTGAAACACTCGTGAAATGTGTGTGTGTATTCAGTGTGTGTGTGTGTGTGTGTGTGTGTGTGTGTGTGTATGTGTACTGAATGCATGCAAACACATGTGAACTGGCTGATGTTATGTGTCAACTTGACACAAGCTGAAGTTACCACAGAGAAAGGAGCCTCCCTTGAGGAAGTGCCTCCATGAGATCCAGCTGTGAGGCATTTTCTCATCTAGCGATCAAGGGGGTAGGGCCCATTGTGAGTGGTGCCATTCCTGGACTGGTGGTCTTAGGTTCTATAAGAGAGCAAACTGAGCAAGCCAGGGGAAGCAATCCAGTAAGGAACATCCCTCCATGGCCTCTGCATCAACTCCTGCTTCCTGACCTGCTTGAGTTCCAGTCCTGACTTCCTTTGGTGATGAACAGCGGTGTGGAAGTATAAGCTGAATAAACCCTTTCCTCCCCAACTTGCTTCTTGGTCATGATGTTGGTGCGGGAATAGAAACCCTAAGACAACATGTATATGCATATGTGCTGAATGCATGTGAATACATGTGTATGCATGGGTGTGCTGAATGCATGTGAATACATGTGTATGCATATTTGTGTTGAGTGCATGTGAATACATGTGTATGTAGGTGTGTGTACTGAGTGCATGTGAATACATGTTTATGCATGTGTGTGCAGAATGCATGTGAATACACGCGTATGCATGTGTATGTGCTAAATGCACATGAATACATGTGTATGCATGGGGAGGTGTTTACTCATATGTGGAGCTACAAGCATAGATAGCATCTTCCTTAGTAAGCCTCCCTTATTCTTTTGAGATGTGGGGTCTCGTTAAACCTTGATCTAGGTTGGCTGGCCAGAGAGCCCCTGCAATCTGACCTCCTAGCAATGGTGTTATACATACATGTCATTGCATGTGCCAGCTTTTACGTGAGTGGTGGTGATCAGACCTCCTGTCATCAGGCTTGCTCAGTCAACACTTTACCCACTGGGCCATCTTCCCAGCCTCTCACTGAGGGCCTGCTAAGTAGAAACCTGTAGGGATTTTTCTTTCATATACATACCTATGTGTGCTGTCATTTGTCAAATACATATTAGCATATTTCATATAGACACAGTACATGTGTAGAGAGGAGAGGAAACGTGTTAACATGTCCGTGGTTGGAATGTGTGCCCAGTGACCAAATCAATTAAGTGAGAACTTGATTGGAAGGAACTTTTAGAAACTGATCAGGGTTCCCTGTCATTCTCAGAGGCTTGCACGGCTCCCCTTGTAGGAACCGAAAGGACAATCGTGGGCGTTTAAGCCATTATCTGTGTGTGCCTGACTTAGCAGTGGACAATCTAGATGAAAAGGGACTTTGAAGTTCTTTTTTACTGTTGTCAAATCATCAAAAAAAATTTCCAAAGAATCTTAGCATTTGAGCCAAAAGACAGTGCAGACCTCTGGAAGTGAGGTTAAAATGACAAGTCCCACGGATCAGATTTTGGTCCAACAAATCGTTTAGCCATTGAAGATCTAAAATAATGATGTACAAAGCTCTTTGAAACCAGCATATCCAACATAGAAAGACTTGCTGGGTGTGTCTCGGGGACTGTAATGCTTGGTCTTCACCTGAGAATGAACGCCAGAATCAGAAACCTGAGAAGGGCTGAGGGTCTTGCAAGGCCACCTGAGTCAGTCCAGCAGCCACGTCAGGTGGCTCACAACCACCTGAAACTCCGGCTCCCAGGGACCGAAGGCTGTCCCTCGGGTGCACATGCCTACACAGAGACACACTCAAAATGAATGTTCCAAACCTAAGAGTAAAAAGGCACAAAATAAGTATTGTTGTGATCATAAAAAGAGAAAGAGGTGTGAGATTATGTTCTATGGGCATGGGGAAGAGGGTGCCTCAGTGGGCCCATGCCAAGGTGTCCCTGAGGGACCAGACACATGATGGTATGATATAGAATAGAGTTTATTCAGGGCGTGGGAGGGGAGTTAAGAGGGTAGTAGAGGCAGAGAGAAGGAGAGAGTAGAAAAGTAGAGGCCGGCCATGACCACATGGAGAGAGGGGGGAGGGGAGGGGAAAAGGGAAGAACCCAAGAGGGCAAGAGAGAAGCTAAGAGAGTGAGAGAGACAAGAGAGAGAGGAGGGGCAAGCAGCCCCTTTATAGTGGGCCAGACCTACCTGGCTGTTGCCAGGTAACTGTGGAGTGGAGCTTAGACAGAATCCTAACAAGTAGAACTACTTTGTGAGATCCAAATGCGTTACTGTCATTTTCTATTGGCTGGCAAATACCTGTCCTCGTGACTGTGCTTTGTGTCATAAACATTCAGTGGAAGCTTTGATTTCAAAATAGGATCCAGGTCCAACCACAAAGAAGGAGGTCCACATGTCTGATAGAGTTCTCTCCACGGACCTCTGCTCTTTGCAGGAATCTAGCCCGGTCTCCCCTTGGTGCTGGCCTGAGAGCCCCTGGCTTGCAGCTTACAAGCTCCTGGATCCCCATCCCATGGTCGTATGCACAGCATCCTCAAAGAGAATTCAGCCACGGAGCTGCCTGAAGGTTGTGCCCAGGACTCCACAGAAGCGAGTTTTCTGAGTGAACAGACTTGCTGGGGTGGGCTCTGCAGTCAGGAAGCAGCCTTTAATTACCAGGCTCCTGTAAGTCACCCCAGAAAATTCACTGCCTCTCCAAACGGGCATCCACAGATCCTTCCCTTGCCGTGTCATTCCCCGTGCATTTGAGGGATGGGATATCTGTCTGTTCTTATCTCTCCAGGAAAAGTCACACAACAATGTGGCTTTCGGGAAATGGAAACACATACCTCTCCCTTGCTCCCTTCTGCCTCTGGCTTGTAACAGGAACACGGTGTCGGTTCAGTCCAGATTACACCTGTGCAAAAGGCTCAGTTCTCTGACATTACAGATGTCGGGAGCATCCTCGGCTTACCTGGCGCCCTGGCGTGCCTACGCCACTATTCCCTTGCCTCGTTTCGTATCGCCACTTTGTCATGTAAGGCAGAACTTGGTCCTAACCCTTCCATAGAAGTAGCCCACACATTTGAAAGCTGTGAGGAGACATCTGCCCACGTTGACAGCCACCCGTCAGGGGCACCATCACGAGCACACAGCGGAGCGACGTGGAGGGTGGGCACGAGTTAAGCTTTTGGCTGCAGCTGAATTGTCTAAGGATTTTGTTTCTTCAATGAGACCGAAGACACACTATGTAACTCAGTCTGAAACTCAGTGTCTCCCAGGTCAGCCTTAAAGTTGTGGCAAGCCTCGCCTTAGCCCCCCAAAGGCTAGAATGAAACATCATCCAGATTATAAACTATAATTAAATGAAGAATTCTGCATTATAAATTTCTTTTCTCAACCAAAGGAGCCTTACCCATGCGTGCGATCTTCTGAGTACCTTCTCAGGCCTGGCTGGTAATTTGACAGTTTCTCCTGCGGTTGAGCGAGAGAGGCCAAAGAGGAGCGTGGCGGACGGCGCTAAAGGGAGGCTGGCGTCCCGGAAATAGTCGCTCGAAAGCACGGCTGCCCCAAGGAAAGATTTTTCCAAACATTCAACTTTAAAAAATAAGAATAATTTAATTATTTTCCACATAACAGAACTAGTGTTGGAAAACAAACATTTTTGTAATAGGAAAGATTTAGAACATACCCCAAGGTCTAGTGTTACAGAGACTCTGTGATATGTTCCCATGGTAGAATGCTTCTTCACAGCACTAGACACAGGTGGCGATGGGTTCTTCTATTTGTGTTTGTGTGATGAGGAAGGGAGTGTGTATGTGTCTATGGGGGGGGAGCTAGTGTCTTTGTGTATATCCCCAAGTGTGGATGTGTGTGGATGTGTGTGTAGTGTCTGTGTGTGCATATTCCCAGGTGTGTGTGTCTGTGTATGTATCTGTGTGTGACTAATATCTGTGTATATCCCCAAGTGTGTGTGTGTTTGTGTATGTCTGTGTGTGTGTCTGCTGTCTGTGTATGTGTATCCCCAGGTGTGTGTGTGTCCAGTATCTATGTGTGTGTGTTTGTGTGTGTGTGTGTGTGTGTCTTTGTGTATATCCCCAGGTGTGTGTGTGTGTTTGTGTGTGTGTGTGTCTGCCTGTCTGGTGTCTGTGTATCCCCAGAACTGTGTGTGTCTAGTGTCTTTGTGTATATCCCCAGGTGTGGGTGTGTGTGTTTGTATGTGTGTGTCTGTGTATGTATCTGTGTGTGTCTAGTGTCTGTGTGTGTATCCCCAGGTGTGTGTGTGTGTGTGTGTGTGTGTCTGTCTGTCTGTCTGTCTGGTGTCTGTGTATGCCCAGAACTGTGTGTGTCCAGTGTCTGTGTGTGTGTGTGTGTGTGTGTGTGTGTGTGTCCCCAGGGTAGAGAATCTCCATCACTTGACCACTATTCTTTCAGAAGCAGGGTCTTGGAGTCAAATCCAGACCTCACTGATTCAGCTGGTCTGCCCTCTGGAAAACCCTGTCTACCCTCATCTAACCCTGGGCCATGCTGACATCCTTGGCTGTTAGGTTGTCTTGCTAGCAGAATGATAAGAGCCCATCTTTGCTTTCTCCTCAGTAGTTCCACATTCTGTATGAAACCCATCTGGCCCCTTGAGCTCCCGCCCTCTCTAGTGTCTCCACAACACGTTTAGATTTTCCTTGTGGGTACAGGAGAGACCCAGCCCCAGGGGATCCTCCGTCCCGTTTCTCCTTTTCTTATCCGTCTCTTTTGGCAGACATTGGACTGTTAACTGTGCTTCGATCCCAGCCAACAGCCACCCGGGACAAGTCACACTCAAGCTTATCAGTGGCGGTGGCTGGCGTCAGTAGTCCACGTTCTAAATGTGACTGGCAAATGGCTTATCCATCACCCTAATGGGCTCTCACACCAGGAGCTCATCTCTTAGCTCATCTACAGGGGTTAAGAAAGAAACGGTGAGCCACAGCTGCGGCTTTTAAAGGCCTCCCTCCCAGGAACGCAAATGCTCTCTGCACACTTGCTGTGCTTTTAATAATTGAGAACTGGGCTCTGAAAGCCTCCATAATCCAGCTAGACCCAGGGGAACTGTAATCAAAAGAATATCATCTGATCCGTGGGAGCATCTCTCAGGCACCTCCGGAGACCCATAGACCCTGTTCTCGGAAAAGCAGACGGTAGAGACGCAGCTGCACGGATTCCTTCATGGGCCTACGGCGAGCGGCTAAGCTGTGGGACCCTTAGTCCCATGTCAGTTTCCCTGCTGATAAAAGGCAAAGGAGGCAGTTTGGCGGTAGCTGGTGTACAGAAAGCATTTTGTTTTGTCTTGTTTTGTTTGCAAGCCTTTTGACCTTAAGAACCTTTCCGAGGAAAGGTGGGTAGAAAGGGCTAGTGTCACTGGCTAAAGGGCTTTATGAGCAGGTGTCAACTTGCCTGGATTTGGAGTCACCAGGGGCACATACCTCTGGGTGTGTCTGCAGAGGTGGTGCCAGGGAGGTTCTTTGCAGACCAAGGTTCGTACACACAGCTTATCTTGCATGCACATCCCTTCTATAAGACCTGCGTGCGGCTGTGCTCCGCTGCCTGCTGACTCTGCCCCCCTTACCGCCTCATAATCCTTAATCCGGCTTTAAAAATTCACTCAGACGGATCCGTGTCTTCCAAGTCGTGTCTTATTCTTGGATCTCTGCCAAAGAGTGAATTCTTTTTCTCGTGGTCCGTGGAGACTTCTTTCTTGGGTGTGAAGGCAGAAAACACTGCATCCTGTTAACGTTCCTGGGGGTCAAACCCAGGTCCTTATGCTCACAAGGGAACCACTAGATGACTAGTCTGTCTCCCTAGCCCAACACCAGGTTCTTAGGGCAAATACCCTCACTGCCCAAGTAAAGGCAGAGGAGAAACACAACTAGCCTGGGTTGTATGTTAGACACACAAGTATATTCAACTTACAGACGTAATCGAAAGGCTGGAGAGGAGCTCAGTGGTTAGCACTTGTCCCTGCAAAGGGACCTGATTGCAGTTCCTGGACCCACGTGGCAGCTCACAACTCTCTGTACCTCCAGTTTCAAAGCAGCAGGCACTTCCTTCCGCCCGCCTCGGGCTCTGCGTGCACGCGGTACACATACATACAGGCAGGTAAAATGCCCGCACGCGTCAACTATAAATCTCTTTCTAAAGTACTTGGAGTAAGTTTATTATCTGTGTACTTTCCTGTCTACTAAGGTTTGCAATCATGGTGGCTACCTCACTGTGGCCTTAGATCAATGGGTACATCGACAGAGACAAAGATAAAAATACAACAGATTGGCTGAATGAACGTTATTCGTGGGAGCTGCCCTTCCGCTGTGACTGTAGATGCGTTTGTTTTTCTTCGCCTTGTTATCTGCATCCTTCAGGTTTTATTATAAACATCCCAAAAGCGAAAGGTTATGGTTTCTACTCCAAATGGGCACAGCGTCTGGCAGCAAAAGTTACATAGCCATCAGAGTTCTTGGAGTTTGCCTTCATCCGGTGAGATCGTGGGGCTGACTTGCAGAGGGAAACCCCATCTCTGCGCATGCCTGAGTATGCGAGTCGGAGCCACGAGAAAACAGCAAGATCTGGCAGGTGTGGGCTCTGCGGAGGCCTCGCAAGCTCAGACCTCTACATTTGCGCAGGAAGCCAGCTAGTCGTGTCTGCTTCACTGATGGCTGCTTAAACTTCAGCAGGGCAGTTGCTGCTGGAAAAGAAAGCATGTCTAAAGAGGACGGAGCCGACAGTCCTGCTGCCCTCGCCCCAGGTCCGCGCCGTACCACGCACATGCGCACATGCTGAAGAACCACACAGGCATTGCTGAACAGCATTTTCCAAGTGTGCCTCCGAGAGAGCAGAGGCAGGAGAGACCGTCTGTGGGCTCCCAACCCATCTAGTCCTTTCTCCGGACTTCCTCTTCTCACCCCAACCTGCCCCACCATTAACTTCCTGTCCCTCCCCGGCGATGTCCCCTCCCCGTGTCCTCCCCCTACCGGAGCAAACTGCCATCAGTGAGCGCACAGCCACCCATGGGGTAACCTTGTCATCTCAGGACAGTTTTACAAACCTGCACCCCACTTCCTTCCCCTTGTACGGGTTTGAGGGCTGGGGGTGGGCCGGAGCTTTCTGACCAGAAGGCAGCCATCACTCTCCAGGGCTGTGCTGAGAAACATGTCAGTCCAGGAA
The DNA here is from genome assembly GCA_964023405.1 of Apodemus agrarius. Classification (NCBI taxonomy): domain Eukaryota; kingdom Metazoa; phylum Chordata; class Mammalia; order Rodentia; family Muridae; genus Apodemus; species Apodemus agrarius. Next base: position 177,130,759 of record OZ030006.1, on the reverse strand, counting down.
GCGGCACCACCTCTCACACCTGCTGACACCACTTCAGCCTAACTAATGCTAATTGCCTACAGTCTGGGAAAGCATCCTTCTGGGGCCTCTTATGACAACAGCATCAGTGATGTGTCCTCTGGTGGCTTTTTGAGGTAACAAAGGAGCCAGACTCTCACCACTGCACATCAGTTCCCACCAAGTGAATCCGGGAAGACTTACTCTCCCCCTCCACTCCCACCCCTCACCCCCCAGGTGACCCGCTGCAGGCTCTAGTTCTGCAGCCCCGTCCTGGGATTGTAACACCATGGTCGCCGGGCACAGTCTCAGGTGGTCACAATTACCTGGTCCTTGAGCTCATGACTCCTACCTACTGCCTGGAGCCACAGAGCTGGCTGTCTGCCTGGCTCTAGCTGTCAACTTGACACACACCTGCAGTCACCTAAGAGCCTAGATGCCATGGCAGAGGTTAGGGGACAACTTGGTGCCTGCTTTCACGTGAGTTATGTTGAGCAGAATGTTGGGGGAACCTAACGGGTTTAGCTTCTGACATCCCTGAGAGACATATTCTCAGGCACAGTCCCCATTCCTCTCACGCAACCTGTCCCCCTGACCCTGCTGTATTGCCAGTGTATTTGTTGTGACAGGGCTCTACATGATCTCTTGTTCTCTGCGTTTGATAAGTGCGGATTTCTGCAAAGGCCTCCATCTGTTGCAAAGAGACATTTCCTTGATTAGGGGTGAGGACTACACTTAAGTCTGATGATCTGGAGACTCTAGCTGAACTTTTAAATGCATTCCAGTGGAATCACTGTGGAGGTGGTACCCCCGGCTCCGCCCTTAGACCAGGAGGTGTTGCTAGACAGCTCCTGTGGGCCAGCACTGCATCAAATGGCCGCCTCCTGTTCCCCCTACAGGCAAGGCTCATGGCCTCCCTGTCAGGGAGGGTTCATGAACATGGAAAAATGAATGAGACACTAAACACGAGACAGGTGAGATCAGCCTCGATTTATCATATGGACCCACTGCCCAAGGAGGAAGGATACATCACACCTCTAAGGGGCCCATCTGGGTGCTCGACTCAGGAACAGGGAACTGTCAACTGTGGAGGACCGGCTTCATGGTGCGGAGAATGGGAGCTGATCCCGGTCTTTACCCGGGCATGGACTGGCCTGTTTAAGTAGCTCCGAGAGACAGGCAGGTGCTAGGTCTGGCCCCTTCAGTGAGGAGGTCTGCTGGGGCTGGGGCTTCCGTGTGAGAGCAGGCTTGGGTGGGGATTGCAGCTGGGCCAGTTGAGGCTCCCCCGGGTCTCCCAGCTGTCAAGGCAGAGCTTGACACAGATTTAGGGCTGACATTGCAAAAGGGGCTTTCCGAGGAGGGTCCGACAGATGGCTGCAGGCACACACGGCTCAGTGTCACACAGGTGAGGAACTGAGAGGCAGAGTCTGTCGCAAGCCTGGATGCTCTTCTTCCAGGCCAGAGCTAGATTCTGGCTATGAGAGCCTGAGCGCCTTGAGAGCCAACGAAGCTCTCTCAAGTTCCCAAACACACAGAGCCCATGGCTCTGGGGTTCGCGCCTTCCGTTAAGACCCTGCAGACTTAAGTTCATCTTCTGCTCTGCCAAAATAACAATTTGGAGGACAGAACGCCCTGGGGCTGTATAAGCAGCATCTGTGGGAAGCATGTGAGTGGGAAAGCCCACGTTGGTCCAAGGTCATGACCCCAGAGCCACGGTGAACACAGACCCTCCTGTTCCACAGAGAATTTACATGGGGTTTGTACACACCACCCTGGTTTAGTTCTCTGGCTTAGCTGCAAAGTGCATATTATTCTCTGGGTGTTTAAGTATCACCAACATATGACAAATTTAAATTCTTAAAGGTTTTAGTTAACTGGCCTCATCAAGTGTTTTCAAAGAGACAAATAGAAGGAGAGGCAATGCTGGTGGACATAGGCGTGGGGGAGGGGAGGGGCAGGGAGACATTGGCCTCTCACATATTCAGCGCACCATGTGGCTGTGTTCCTCTTCACAATGATTTAAGAAAACATATTTGTCTAACTTTGCAGATGAAAATGTTGGGCCGAGAGTATCCAGTAACTACCACAGGAGAGCAGCTGCTTGGACAGAACCAAAATGCAGGGGCTTGGCCACCTGGCTACCCGTCCGTCCGTCTGTCCATCTGTCTTCACTTCTTGCTGGCCCGTGTGGTGTGTCTCCTCTACTGACATCAGACCCCTTTCTTCAGTATTCCAACAAAAACGAAGACAAGCAACTTCCAGGAGCCTTCTAGTCCCTCAGCAGCGGGTTAGTTCTGCTGATAGTCCCTCAGCAGTGGGTTAGTTCCCCTGATAGTCCCTCAGCAGCGGGTTAGTTCTGCTGATAGTCCCTCAGCAGTGGGTTAGTTCTGCTGATAGTCCCTCAGCAGTGGGTTAGTTCCCCTGATAGTCCCTCAGCAGTGGGTTAGTTCCCCTGATAGTCCCTCAGCAGTGGGTTAGTTCTGCTGATAGTCCCTCAGCAGTGGGTTAGTTCCCCTGATAGTCCCTCAGCAGCGGGTTAGTTCCCCTGATAGTCCCTCAGCAGCGGGTTAGTTCTGCTGATAGTCCCTCAGCAGCGGGTTAGTTCCCCTGATAGTCCCTCAGCAGCGGGTTAGTTCCGCTGATAGTCCCTCAGCAGTGGGTTAGTTCCCCTGATAGTCCCTCAGCAGCGGGTTAGTTCCGCTGATAGTCCCTCAGCAGCGGGTTAGTTCTGCTGATAGTCCCTCAGCAGTCGGTTAGTTCCCCTGATAGTCCCTCAGCAGCTGGTTAGTTCTGCTGAAGCCTCCAGCTTAGGGTTCTCAGCCTCTTCAGTGCACAGCCAGCCATTGGGCTACCCAGCCCTATCAGGTCAGCCAATCTAGTGAATTCTCACGGATTAAGAATGTGTATATGTGTTTACACAGTCACGGTGTGTGTATGCGTTCTCCTGGCCCTGTTCCTCTAGAACCCTGACATACCACAGAGGAGTGCCCACAGGCACCAAGCTCTCGTTCCTGGTCTAAAGGGCTGCTCAGAAGGTCAGGTATCTGCATCTCTAGAAGCTGCTGTCTCTCCACGTCTTTGCTCTGGTGCTGGTTACCTGTAACCACTCTGTTACCATGACAGCAAGAGAGTGTGGGGACAGTGGAGGAGCGTTTGTACATGACAAGCAAGGCCTAGTGGACCACACCTGTCATTCCAGTAGTAGAGAGGCTGAGACAGGAGGATCTCCAGTCACAGCCAGCCTGACTTACAGAATGAGACTCTGTCACCAAAACAACACACACACACACACACACACACACACACACCAAAACAAAACAGACCAAGGTGAGTGGGTGCATCATACAAGGGCTTGGTCACTTGCACGGTCCACTCAGCCGTATCTGGAGGCCATCTGGAACCACTGAGCCTCAGAGTAGACAGGATAGGAGGCTCGTGGTCCAGTCCTTCTCCTTCTATCCAAGCACACAGTGAGCTCACTTGCTGCCCTGGGTGGCGTCTAGAGAATTAAAGGAAACACGTCATTAAAGCACTAATCCTGGTGCCTCGCACACACAAACCACCAAGGATGAGACCACAATGCCAAGGATGGGAGCCAGCGCTGCGCTCAGCGATGGCCGCACAATCACGCTTGTGTAAAAGCTCCCTGGTGTGGACCTGAAGGATGAATAACAGGAATTTGCCAGACATTGGAGGTGGCACACAAGTGGGCGTGTGCAGCCTCGTGAGCAGGATGTGCAGGGATGAAGACAGCCCTCCAGGCAGCTGGCAGACACCTTCCATGGGGAGACAGTAAGATATCACGGTTCCCTTCCCATTTTCCAAAATGTCATCTCTCGATAGCTCACGCCAAAGCTTGCCAGCGTCAGCCAAGAGCTTTGAAGAATGTTTGGTCCTAGTGACTCATCACCACAGTAAGCCAACCAAGCGCCATGACTCATTGCCATCCCTGCTGGGGCAGCAATACAGACAAGCAGTGTGTGAGTGCGAGCGAGTGTGTGTGTGTGCCTGTGAGAGTGTATTTGTGTGAGTATATGTGCAAGTGTGAATGATTCTGTATGTGTGAGTCTGTATGTGAGTGTGTATTTCTGTGAGCATGTGTGTGTTTGTGTGTGTGAGTCTGTGTATGTGAGTATGTGTATGTGTATTTGTGTATATGTGCAAGTATGTATGAGTCTGTAAGTGTGTATTTGTGTATGTGTGTGTGTGAGTCTGTTGTGTCTGTGTGTGTGTGTGTGTGTGTGTGTGTGTGTGTGCATTTGTGGATGTATGACATGACTTAGCTACACGATTGCATTTTTATCTTAAAATAAAATCCTTTATCAGATGTTATGAGTCTGGTGTGAGTTAGAAGCACAGTTCTGTTAAAAATAAGTGAAAGAGCCGGGCGTGGTGGCGCACGCCTGTAATTCCAGCACTTGGGAGGCAGAGGCAGGCAGATTTCTGAGTTCGAGGCCAGCCTGGTCTACAGAGTGAGTTCCAGGACAGCCAGGGCTACACAGAGAAACCCTGTCTCAAAAAAAAAAAAAGTGAAAGATAGTATATTTTGAGCCAAAGTGAACTTTTACAGTCATACAACAAAAGATAGCAATAAGTCAATACATTAACCAAACAAAATTGTGGGGAAATCGGGTAGATGGGCTATGTCAAAACAGGGAAGCCATGATAGATTTCACGTGCTAGCTGATGTGCTCTACGTTATATATTCAAAATGGCAGATGACTCACCAGATAAAGGAAGGCCTGGTTCCAAGCCTGGTGAGTGAGCTCCCAACTCTCACCAATTATCCTTTAATCTTCCCATCTAGCCTTGGAATGCACACATGCACGCATACACACACACACACACACACACACACACACACACACACAATGCAATTTAAAACTATAACAGAATGATCTAACATGATAGCCAAAAGAATGCTGCTGTGGTGGTTTGAGAATGCCCCCATAGGCTCATATAATTAAATACTTGGTCCTCAGTAGTGGAGCTGCTTGGAAAGATTAGGAAGTGGCTTCGTTGTTGAAGGAGTGAGTGCCACTTGGGGGTGGGCTTCCAGGTTTCATAAGACTCATACCATTCCCAGTGTGCCTGCCTCTACCTCCTCCTTGTGGATCAAGATGTGAGCTCTCAGCTGGCCTGCCTCCGTTGTTCTCGCCTGGGGGTGCTCTGTGTCTGGGACTTCTAGAAGCCAAGATAAACAGTGCTTTATCTTGGTGCTCCGTGAAGAAAGGAATGAGATAGCTCAGAGTCGGCAAGGGTCTGAGGCGGAGTAAAGGTTCAGAGGAAGGCAGAGCCGCCAGTCCAGAACATGGGAGGAGTCGGCCCTTCTTGCAAAGCGGTTTCTGGGTGCTTTGTATAACCTCAGATAGAGAGGGCACCGACAGACCAAAAACGGGATAAGAGTAGGAGATAAAACCTGAGTCAGGCAGTTTTAGGGAAGAAAAGTACAAAGTGACTGCTTCTCACTCTTGTCCTTGGCCGGAAGCCAGAAAAGGGCCACTTGGCATTATTTATAAACCCAACACTCCAGGCTGTGCCTTCTTCCACAGAGAACCCCTGCAATCAGTTTTAGGGCAGACGCCCCACTTCCCATAGCCCGAGCTAGCCATGGTCCATGTCTGTCCCAACACATCCTGTCAGAGGTGTAACAGGGACAGACAGTGAGGAGGGTTATCAGTGTGCCGGGAAGAACAATCAGAAAGGTCCAGTGACCCCAAAGCTGTCTTCCGAGACACTGACAGGAGCCTAAATGGAGGACACAGGCAGGCAGGTTACAAGAAAGGGGTGATCTTTGTTACAGGCACCAATGCTGCCTCGTGACCTGTTGGCCTTTGAGTTGGTGGAAGATAGCCTGTCTGTTTGTACATCCCAGAAAGTTTACTTTTCTAATAGTCACAGGGCATGTTAGGCATGACTCACAGGTGATCCATGATTGGCTCTCATGAGGGCTAAAAATAGCCCGAGATAATTGAGGCTCCTGACCTACAAGTCCTCTCCTGTCCAAGATCCCAGAAGTCAGTCAGCCTCAGAGAATCCTAAACAGGGTATAGCTCTTATCTAAGAACTTTAGTTTGCACCAACCTGGGCTACTAGTGCCCTTGAGAATAGTCTGAGCTACATAAAAGACCCTGTCTCAAAACCACAGGTAAAACAGCACACACACACACACACACACACACACACACACACACACACACATCCCCTGAAGATATGTATTTTTAATACAGGAATTTTTAACACTGTATTGTGGTATACAGTGGGGACACATTTGTTCTGGCTTCTGCAGTTAGGAAGGTTTCGGGTTTCTGGGCTGTGGACTTCCCTGTCTTCAGTTCAGTGCTTCAGCTCAGTCCTGAGTGCCACCGGATGTCACTGGCATGGTGTGGGGAGAGCAGCCAGCTGTCTTCACAGCTCGGGGGAGGGAACACATTTGACATAAAAATACACTTCATTATACTGTGTTCTCAGTTACGCTTATCATTTTTAAATGTGTGTCTCTTCCACAAGAAACAATGTAATTAATAAGGCCCAGCCCTGCTGTCTCTTGAGAAATGCTCTGGGGAGCCACTCTTAAATAATGCAGTGACCTTCCTCAGGGTCATGAACAGCAGCGTCTGGGGCCTGTGACACGGGGCTGTTCTGTGCAAAGTGTGCCCCGTGTCATTGTGACTGCTGAAGTGAGGGGAAGTCCTGAGGGCGAGAGCATTTAGGAGCACCGTACTAAACAAGTCAGCAGCGGTGGCTTCTAACGGGCCGACTGGCAGTACCAGCCTTTCAGTGGAGGGAGGCCTGAAGCATCTCTTAGATTGACTTAGCCACAGAACATTTTTTTAAAAAACTCTGAATCACCTTGTAATGAAACCAGATCTGCCCCACCTGACACGTGGGGAAAACCCAGCCGTGTTTTACTCAGTGAGCGATCGATCAATGGGAGATAATAGATAACTGCTTCTAAAACTCTTACCTTTAGCCAGCAGGTTGTATGGAGCGGTGGGGGAGTGGCAAAGGCAGCCAGTTCTGAAGTTTAGCCTTGTCCCTCTGGGCAGGTGGTCAGCCTTAGTTCTCAGATGCACACATTGCTGTCCATTGGCTCTCTGTGTAGCAGGGGGATGGGGGAGGACTGGCCACTGCCGGACCCACAGAGCCCCGCATTCCTCCCCAGCCTCCTAGATTAAAGATTAACCCAGAACAAACAAATGATTAGCAGTGTAGTAGAGTCCTCCCCACAGCCGGAGGTATAATGAGCTCTTACACAGAGAGTATGTGCCGTGCCCCTGCGCACAGCAGAGTCCGTGAGCGGGAGAGACGGCAGCTCTGGAAAGAGGGGGCGTGTGTTCTGGAGTCAGGGCACTTCACGGTGAGATGCTGACACGTGGCTCACAGACAGGATGATGGTGGGCCAGCGGTCCTAAGAACCACCTTCACCTGGCAATCAGGACATTATCTTATACACACGGCTCTCATAAGAACTAAAAGTAGGGGGCTGGAGAGATGGCTCAGCAGTTAAGAGCTCTGACTGCTCTCCCAGAGGTACTGAGTTCAATTCCCAGCAACCAAATGGTGGCTCACAACCATCTGTAATGGGATCTGCTGCCCTCTTCTGTTGTGTCTGAAGACAGTTATGGTGGACTTACATATAATAATAAATAAATCTTAAAAAAAAAAAACTAAAAATAATTGGGTGGATTCCGCTTAAGGTTATGATGTGAAAGTCCGTGATGAGCCACCGGGCTCATTATAAACTAAAGGATAAAAAGTAGATCAATTCTTGAAAACATTTTTTCTTTTTAACTTTCATTGGTTCTTTGTGAATTTGACATCATGCACCCCAATCCCACTCATCTCCTCCCCCCCATACCCACCCTTCCACCCTGGCAACCTGGCCCCCCAAACAGAAAAATTCTGGTGTGGGAGTTGTAGTGTGTCACAGTGTGTCCCACAATGCACCCTTTTGTCTACACTTCTTGGCTTGCAAATGTCCGTTGCGATGGCTTGTTGGTCTGGTATGAGGCCTCTGGCCTCTGCTACTCTACAGACTCTAGACCCTCACTCTTGGCTCTCCTTGTTGTCCTCTGTCGTGGAGATCCGTGCTTTGGACCTGTAGGGCCGGCGCGTCTCGTGTTCCAGCATCTGAGCTGCTCAGGCCCACCGACCCTCCTGCTCTCCTGCCCTCAGGGCTGGCTGACCAGCAAACCCACAACCAGGCCAGCTCCGCCCTGCTGCCCAGGCAGGGGGCAGGGCCCACTCTCCTGAGCATGGCAGCCCGTGAGGGACAGGTCCAGCTCTCCCTCCCTGATGACCTTGGGAAGAGCTTTCCTGACCTCCACAGGTGGCAAGGGGTGAGAGGGGGTCTCATCTCTTCCTTGCTAGTGTCACTGCACAGCAGACAAGCGGCGGGACCCTCCACGTCCGTGCTCTCGGGGTGGCTCACGCACACCCCTGCCACCAGGGTCAGCTCTGCCCTGCTGCCCAGGCGAGGTGCAAGGCCCGCCCTCCCAAGTGCTGCGGCTGGTGAGGGGCAGGCACAGCTCTCCTGCTCGCAGGCGACCACAGGGCTGGGTCTCTCTGGCTGCTCCAGGTGGTGAGGAAAGGGGTGAGGGGGTATCTCTCCTCACAGGAGACAAGCGGTAGGACCAGCTCACCCACAACTTCCACAATGGGTGGGCCCCTTGCTCCTGAGTACTGCAGCTGGCTAGGGGTGGGGTCAGCTCTCCTGATCCCGCGCCCCCAGGACCAGCTCTCCCACAATGTCCAGGTGAGGATGGGGCCAGTGCGGCAAAGTCTCAGACATCAAGTCTCCATGCTGCCGGCAACCCAGACTAGGCACATCCACCTGACCTTCGGTGGTAACACATCCCTGCTGCTGCAGGGCCACAGATCCAGACATGTCTCCGGTGACAGCGCAGGCCTGGACCCCACCATGGTTCCAGGTGACATCACCGGCTACTCACATCCAGCTGTTCCTCACTACCTCAAATCTCTAGTTCTGCCTCTCTTCATTGTGCCCAGGCCCTTCTGTTTCTCCCTTTTCCATTTCTCCACCACTTACTTGCTCCTCTTAGTGGCACCCAGGGTCTCCAAGCATCTGGGGTCATCTCAGGAGTAGTCTCAGGAGCACTATGTCCCGCGTGTGCGTTAGGAGCCTGGCAGGGGTCTTCTCAGGTATGGTCTGCACCCCCAGGCCTGTGTGGTGCCTGACCATTAGCTATCTCAGGCTAGCTTCCTGGTCAGGCCTCATGACACCAGTCTGGTGGTTGTCTCAGGCTCCCTCCTTGCCCCACCCCCACCCCCAGTGGCTCCATTGAGGTATCCGTCTCGGGCTCACTCCTGCCAGGAACCCTCAGTCCCAGGCACGGTTCTTGTCTAGCTTGGTCCCTGGTCCTGGGAGCCGTTGGGGCCTGCTGGGTTACCAGACTGGTGGTCACCTCAGGCTCGCTTTTTACGGAGAGTGTGTGCAGACTAATCCTTAGGCATTCAGAGGTCAGAACACTGCACCCCGACATGGCTTCTCCCCTCTCTGGCACCTGCTGATGCACATGGGACACAGCACATCTTTGTTTTCTGAAAATGCTGAGGGGTGTAGCAGACCGCTTCTTCCCTGGCTGCACTGACTGAGCTCTGTAATGATTAAGCTTGCCCTGGGACTGCTCTGAAGGAAGCGGAGCTCAGGGTGGGCCCCTCGCTCCTCCGCTGAGCTGAGTCACGTGCTGGAATCCAGAGGCTCTGCCAAGAACGCGACCTTCCACCCAGGAGTCTGTTACATTCTCAACAGTGGGCGCAGCTGGGACAAAAGAGCAAAGAGCGAGACAGTCCTCAAGTGCTTGATCACAAAGGTGGGTGGAGGGGGCGTGGAGCTGTCAACAAACCCGAAGCCAGGAGGGAACAGAAACAACCTCCAAGTGCCTTCTGCTAATGCGATTCCCCGCGAGACCGCAGGGGAAAGCCTTCCACCTTCTCTGGAATAGGGAAAGTGTGCCCTTTATGAAGAGAAATCTATTTCTACTACTTAAGTAGCCTTATACCAGGTCCAGCATGCCTTAGAAAACAAGCCACAAGGCACAGGAGTAGAAAGGACAACTGGCAGAGATGCAGGAAAGGAAGACGGTGCCGTAAGGGCGTGGATACGAGGGGAGCATGCGCGCTGCATGAGTGATGACGTCAGACCGGAACCTAGGATTATCCTGCGACTGGCTTAGTAACTAAGAAACACCGACTAGGGTTACTGTCCTGTGATAAAACACCAGGACCCGAGCGATCTTGGGAGGGCAGAGTTTATTTCAGTTTACACACCTCAGTCACAGTAATCATAGATGACTGAGGAAGTCGGCCAGGGGCTCGAGGCAGGAACTGAATTGGGGGGGGGGGTGCAAGAGGGATGCTGCTTGTTGGCTTGCACTGCCTGCTTTCTAGTGCAGCCCAGAGCAACCCCACCCCCACCCCCGGGGCTTACACGGCCCACAGTGGGCTGAACCCTCTCACATAAATCATTAAGAAAATGACACACACGCCCGCCCGCTGGCCAGCCTGGTGAGGACTTACCTTAATTGAGGGTTCCTTTTCTCAATTGTCCATAGCTCCACTCCACATCAGGTTGAAAAAAAGTACCCAGAACGTGTTCTTCTCGTTAAAATAAACAAGATATTTTATTATATTTTTTTAAAGTATTGCGAAGACACGGGTAACTATAACTCGTTATAAGAACACTGTGGTCACCGAGCTGGACTGAGGGCAGAGTCCCGCGGCGGCTAGGGACCCAGGGCATTGGGCCTCAGTCAGGGAGAGAGAGCTGGAAGTATCCTGGGACCAGGAGACCCCTAAGACGATGCGAGGGTAAGAATATGGGGTAATACCACCTTCCGGTTGCTCGGGCATCAGAACCTCTGCCCCTAGACTCTTGGATTTCCACCACTGGGGTACACAGGCTCTCAGCCTTGGGTTCCGAGGCTCGGCTGACTCCATGACAGGTTTCAAATTGGCAGTCTAGGAGACTAGACCTAAGAACTGGGCAAGTCAGAAACTAGAAGGTGCCCAGCCACCTAGCCCGAAACGAGGACAGTGGGTCAGCAAGTTTCCAGACCTTCCCGGTAACCGGTTCCAGCTCCCACGCCCCTTTAATGGAATGTCCCCAGAGATGGAGTAAGATGAAGGCCACCTCCCCCGGAGCCCCCTAACACGCTTTAATGTAGCCCGAGAGCTCATTTGGTTGTCTCTCCATCTTGGAATGAGGGACCCCTGAGTTCTGGCCTTCTGCAGAATAAAACAGCCCTTGCCTTTGAGTCTGGGGTAGTATTCTTCAGTGAACAACAGACCCTTACAACACCACTGGCTCCGGGACCTTACATTCGGACTAAGCCATGCTGCATGCATCTCTGGGGGCTTCGCAGCATGCAGGCGGCCGTGGCGGGACCTCTCAGCCTCTGTGGATGCGTGAACCAACTCCCATGAGGTGCCCTATCACATATCTGTTTTCCCGGCTGCTTCTCTGGGGAACATGACTGACAGAGGTTTGGAACTGGGAAAGAGTGTCCCTCCATGCTGTGGTCTCCACACAGCAGAAGAGTTCTTACGAGAAGGCTGGGGTAACCAGAGTGCACTAACCACTTAACGGGGAAGGACAGAAGCTAATTGTTGTTGGTACCGTGAAAAAAATGGCTTAATTACAGGAACCAAGGCATGACTAGACTCTCCAATATACGCTTAGAACATCTGCAGAGCCTAGGCCGCTCCGGGTGAAAGGACAAGGCCTCGAAGACCATGGAGGCCGCAGTGTTCTCGAAACCTGCCAGGACGCTCCAGTGTGTGGTGAAGTGGTGGACTTTCACTAAGCCACCACAGAAGGGCAAGTGCAGACTCTTCAGTCCGAGGGTGGCACACGGTGGCACCCTCGCATGTCTCCCCCACTGTGGGGTGAGGGCTGGAGAGACGGCTCGGCAGCCAGAAGCTCCGGCACTATCAGACCCCAGTAGCCATTTTGGGCAGCGCACGGCCTCCGGTACCTCCAGCTCCAAGGATCTGACACTTTCTTCTAGCCTCTGCGGGCATCTGAACACACACACACACACACACACACACACACACACACACACTAAACCCCTTTTTTAAAAGATGAAAGAAAGCAGTTGCCATTTTTTTTTAAGAGATCCTATCCATAGAACCCATGCCCCATTGGATCTGAACACCTGGTCCTCTGTGAACTCATGGCTGAGAAAAGAAAGCACTTCTCAGTCACGGGCTGACCATGAGACTTTGTGAGACTTTGCAGAAGAAAGAAGCTCCTCTGAATTCTTAGACCATAATGAGAGAGGTAAGATTTAGGCGTGACCAAGCCTGGAAGTGAATTCCAGAATGTAACCAATAAGGTTTATTTCCTCCATCTGGCCCCCCTGATTTGAAAGAGAATGCAGAACGAGGCCGGGTGTGCCCAGGGTGCGGCGGTCAGACAGCCGAGGGTGCAGATGTCGGCCCAGCGCTTGCAGTCCTAATGAAAACATCAGCTTAGAACTGTGCGCTTCGTTGGCATTCCTGCTGGCCGGTGCAGGCCCGGAGTCTTAATGAGTTACAGGCATATTTGTCTGAAGGAGGAAGTAAAGTTACACACGGGCTTGAAATCGATTATGTGCAGAGTAGGGTGGGACGATTTAAGCCGGTGGCAGCGCCCATTCCGTAGATCTGTGGTCTGGATATAAATGTATGTTCGAAAGGCTTCGCTGGCCCCAAAAGAACACACAACCAAAGACGAACATTTTTAAAAGAGAATAATTAAATTTCTGTAGATAAGTCATAGGAGAATATTTTTAACAGCAACACAGAGAAAGGGAATATGAATGTCTCCGAGGACAGCCGGCCTCTGAGCCAGGCGTCCGCGGGCTGCAGGGCCTGACTCCACGGGGTTGAGTTGAAGAAAAATCAGGAGCAGGGAAAGGTTCTAACACGGGCAGAAATTAAGTCGCCACCCAACACAAACGGATCTGGGTGTCTCTGACAAAACTCACCTGTGCCGTACAGAGAAACTTCATTACAGCCGTGCACCTGTCCGCATCAACTCTCACCTCAGAGAGAACAAGAGGTGGTTTATTCTGGAGCCAAATATGGGAGAGCCTGGCCTGGAAATATGGATTTAGGTAACCCCCCAAATCCAATGTCCCAAAGCAAAAGGAATGTCATGACATTTTTATAGTAACTGAACCAAGACACTTCAAACACATTCCGTAGGTGGCCGCGGAGAAGCAGAGACGTCTCAGCTGCTCCCTGATGACCCTGAGCTATTTCGTTGGAAGAGAACTTGGGAGTTTGCTAAGTGAGCACATTCCAGAAGGGGTTTGTCTGTGTATAATCAGGGCGTTAGGGCAGTGTGAGGTGAGCGGCTACTTGTACGCTAAAGCTCACCTGAGGTCAATGTAATCAGGTTCTAGACCTGCAACATTCCAACTTCCCCACGTCCTTGAGGCTTTCACTGCTGCTCGGCCTTCAGGGACCCAGGGGTTCTCCGTCGCTTACATACAACAGTTACACTTTGCGAGATGCACCACACGGCTAACAAACACGTCACCGAATACCCATCTCAGATTTAAAACTATCATATGTTACAAACCGTTGGGTTCGACTGTCTGTACGAAGCTTTCTCCTATGGAAGCACAATAGTCTGATTACAGCGTGCTTCCCACCACAGTGCGTGTCTAGTTGTATTGAACTAAACAAGCACGCACGTCCATCCCAGTGACGTGCAAATGATTCTGTCGGTAAGAATGGTAAAATGATATACCATCAAAGCACTGCCTCCAAAGCCTGAGGGCTTCCTATGAGTAAACATTTGATTTCTATACCTGTTTTATCTGCTTATACACCCGGGGCAGCATACGCGTCTCAGACAAGAAGGGTCACAAACACACACTGAAGGAGCCCTGCTCTGAGGCAGGAAGGTGGACACAAAAGGATCCTCTTCCCAAAGAGTGTGCTGGAGCTGCACGCCTGCTCCCTGGAGCTGTAAAACCAACAGCTGACCTGGGCTCGAGCACGCCCGACAGCCTCCTCAGTGCCTCAGACAAGGTCAAGGATGCTTCCCGAAACTTCCTTCACTCCTAGTCAAGCGCCAGCCCGGCGGGCTCTGGAGCCTTTTCCAACCTCCCCCAGATCTTCCCCCATTACCTCTCCTCACAGACTGACAAACTAAAGCCCACAGCAGTAAAACCCAGTCCGCCACCTGGCTTAGGTCTCTCCGGGAACTCAGGCTCACTTTGTATGCTTAAACGCTGGGTGGGAGGTAACATATGACCCACGATGCTTGACATAGTTTTGCCTTCAACCTGAAATATTCACTGACCCTTACTTCTTACAGTGATAGCTTACTTCCATACAAATATTAGCCTATTTAATTTCATCTTGTCTCCCTCAGCTGAGAGGAAGGATCTGGGCTACTAACAGGTGTGGTGGCTGGAGGGAACGGACGGCCTCGTGGAGACTTGGGACTGGCCCCAATGCCATCGTGGAGAGGAGGCCAATGGCGTCCTGGTCACTACATAGGCTGCAGAGACGTCCCGGGAGGCCGTGGGTAACTCAGTTTTTACAGTTGCAGCAACTTGAGAAAGTACCTCATGGAGGAGAGTTCAGGGCAGAGATGGCAATCCAGGCCTGGGGGAAAAGAAGCCGCCCTGGGGTTGCAGACGCAGCCACTGCTGGGTGCTCCGATGCCCTGGACCCTAATGAGCGGTGAGCTGCTGTTGCCATTTACTGTGAAGCTGGACTTCCGGGAGACACTACTGTCACTTATAGATGGCTCACTTTGCCTGTAGTGGAAATGCGAGTGGAGTTGTGTGTCAGGCACGTGATCTAAGGGACTCTGAACTCCAGGGCCATGTGAGTTCACAGCACAGCAAGTGTGGGGACAATGACAACCCCCCTGATGGTGGGGGAGGAGGGGGTTTGCCGTGGACCAAACCCACCCGGGGATTGTAGTCTCAGGAAAACCAGGATTCTTCTGGCACAGAAAGATATGGATTCGGCGTAGATGACATAGACATCGGACACAGAGATGGTTTAAGCTCCCAGTGTGTATTCTTTCTCTCAAACAGGAGGTTTGAGCATGAGGTTTTGACATTTACATATCAAAAGATGTATCCAGCAAAGCAGGCACAGGAAACAGTTAGCATGACCATTCGGCACAAGGAGATGTAAAATCAACCAGGTAAGGCGGTTCTCGTGTAACAAATTTCGAAGCTCAAACACAGACTATATTAATCTTAGTCTAAATGAGTCTCTGTGAGTAAACTTTACCTGACACCTAGTCTGTAAAACCTGAAGTTTCCTATGATTTTGTATAGAGTGGGCAGGCCAAATTCCAATGCCTTCCTAAGTTCCACATAGCCTCGTTAATATTTCATAAGTTGGAACTGCAACCTGAACCACAGCTGGATAAGCCAAGAATGTTGTTTTGGCCAGAAACTCCCTAGGTGGGGTCTGCAAGACAAAAAGCAGTTTCTGTAAGCTTCCATTGAGGAAGCTCTGAGCTTTGCACTAGCTCAAATGTAAATTTAACTTGCCCAACACCCACCCGTCTGGCAAGGGCACAGTACAAGGTTCTTCAGATGTAAATATCTTCTAACCTGAGCCTTTTGTCTAAGAATAGGCCCAACATCCATGTGTCCTGCGAGGACTTTTGCATGAGAGTCAGATAACAAAAAGGAACTTATACTTTTAGAATTCCCAGAAAAGTTCTACTCATTGTTTCATATTTTCAATGACATCTCCTTTTTAATCTTGGGAGGTGAATGTGACAGCAAAGCATTACAGTTTTCTAAGAAAGTATTTGGCCAGTAATATTACTTCAAAGAATGGGTTACAATTTACACTCTCGAATTCATTCGGTCTCAGGCTACCAGGGAAAAGGGAAGTTTAGAAGGAAAATAAATTGCCAAATGAAAAATTGCGGCTTCTATATTGGGGGAACTCTGCAGGCCCCAAGAGGCATTTTCTACGTCAGTCTGCAGAACTCTGTTTTACAGAATCTATTGGGGCTACCGCGGCAGGGGATAGCTGCATGGGCGCTGACTCTGCAGTTTTCCTGTGTCTTCTCTGTTCCTACCTAACGCCATAGCTTCACCTGCCAACCTGACACGGACTTAGAGTCGCTGGGGGAAGGGAGCGTCAGTTGAGAAATCATCAGATAGGCCCGGGGGAGTGTCTGCACCGCATTGTCTTGATTGCTAATGGATGGAGGAAGGCCCTGCCCACTGTGGGTGGCTGCATCCCTAGGCGGGTGGGCGGAGCTAGATAAGAAAGGCAGCGGAAGGTGAGCCCGCCAGCAGGCCAGTGCGCAGCCAGCCAGCCAGCCGTCCTCAAGGCTCCAGCCTCCAGAGTCCTGCGAGTTTCTCCCTGACTTCTCTAGATGATGGACTGTGAGCTAAAATAAACCCTTTCCTCCCCGGGCTGGTTTTAGTCGTGGTGCTATCGCAGCAACAGAAGGCAAAGTAGGGAACCTGGTAAGCGGCAGCACTTCCTCTGTTCTGGAAGGCTCTACAGAAGTCATATGATGGCTTATAGGCCGACCAGCAACCTCCCTCCGGTCCCCAGGCCTGGGTGACGATGTGTGAGTGCCTGCTGCAGGGCTAGCCTGTGAACCTGAAGGATGGTGACACTCCCCAGCCTGGACTTGTCGGAGCCGGGGATTGCCCCTGGAGTCATCCTGGAGGCTGATGGCTAGACAGCAGCTTTGGATGTACCCTCAGAACGCAGGCTCGCCACCTCTGCAAGCTCTAAATGGAGACGACGTGGCGTCTGCTGCTCTTGAGCTCTTTTGTGTGTGTGTGTGTGTGTGTGTGTGTGTATGTGTGTGTGTGTGCAGAATATGTATACATGATACATGTGAGTGTGGTACATGTGAGTGTGATACATATGAGTGTGATACTTATGGGCGTGATACATGTCTATGTATGTGGTGCATGTGAGTGTGGTACATGTGAGTATGATACATGTATATGTGGTACATGTGGGTATAGTACATGTGAGTGTGGTACATGTGGGTATAGTACATGTGAATGTGATATATATGAGTGTGGTACATGTGAGTGTGATACATATGAATGGCACCTATGAGCATGATACATGTGTATGTGGTTCATGTGAGTGTGGCACATGTGAATGTGGTACATGTATATGTGGTACATGTGGGCATGGTACATGTGAGTGTGTGGGTGTGGCACTTGTGAGTGTGGCACATGTGAGTGTGATAGACGTGAATGTGGTTCATGTGAATGTGATACATATGCATGTGGTACACCTGAGTGTGGTACATGTGAGGGTGGGACACGTGAGTGTGGTGTGCACTTAGAAGCCAGATTAGGACACCAGCTGTCTTCCTCCATCGCTGCCCCTTCCTGGGGTGAGACAGGGTGTCTCTCTGAACTGTTCCCAGGGCTGCAGGGACCCACCTCCCAATGCTGCAGCCAGCGGTCACGTGCAGCCATGCCTGGTTCTTACAGGGTGTAGGAGATTTGGACGAAAGCCCATGCCCTCAGAGCAGATGCCCTTGTGTATCCGGTGTCCTAGCTAGGTTGTTATTTATGTGATTTTAAAAAAAAAAAACATTGATAAAAATCAAGCTGGGGAGGAAAGGGTTTGTCTAAGAGGAAGCATTCGGGAGAAAATGGAACCACGTTGTAGGTTACAGGGAAGTTAGAGCAGAAACCCAAGGCATGCATAGCTATGTAGAAGGCCCCGTAAATGCCTGTGCCCTGGGAGGGTCTCAAAGGACACAGTGTTTAATCAGGAAGGCCACACTGGCCTTCCATGCTCCATAGCGGCTCTGCTCCACCCGTGAGGAGCCTCCGGTCCGCCCTCCCTGCCCACACAGCCTTAGCCGGCACCCCTGTGGGGCTTACAGAGTGCCCCGTCCACAGCCCAGCCTGGAAGTCCTGCCGCAGTGCCCCCGGCCAGGACATACACCACAGCGCCGCAGCTCTGTCCGCATCCACTGTGTGCCTGGTGTGTAGAATGCGGAACGCATGCCACAGGTCACAGGAGCTTTGGTCACTTTTGCTCACGGTACACCCCACAGGGACGAAAGAAGCGGAGAAAATGAGTGATGTCATCCCTGAGAAATGCAGACGAGAAGGTCAAAGGGTGCTGCGTCCTCATGGGTCTTAGTTCCTTCCTAGGAGAGCTTTCCCTGCAGAATAAAGCCCTCCACGCTACCTGTTACTTTTCCCACCACAAATAAACATAATTTAATTTCTGTTATTTACAATTTATTTCCTTTCATACAATAAATGGGGGCAGGAGGGAGCAAGCAGATTTTTACCTTCAGGTAAACTTTCCTGTAAACAATATTGTTCCCCCAAATGTAGCGAGGCTTTCTGTAATTTTCAGGTTTGGGGGGCCATCACCAGTGGGTGGGATGGACGCCGGCTGAAATAAAGAGTTGAACTGGATACCAGAAAAGTCCCTTGCCGCTCTGGGCAAGTGACAGGAAAGGGTGATACAGAAAGTAAAATTGCCTCACTGTTACAGAAACCAAAAACTAAGGCGTCTTCAAGTGCTGGGAACATTCCAAACAGGATGTGCAGGAGTGTGCGACGTGACTGGGGAAAGGAAGCATTTGGGAGAAAATGGAACTACATTTTACAATGATTTATTTTATTAATGGAGTATTCACGAGGGCCGTACATATCTGGGGTGAGTGGAAACACAACTCCATATAAACTGTAAGTGGAGTCGTTCTTAAATTTTCGTTTTTATTTACTGACGGAAAGAAAGTAATTTAAAGTTCTTTAAAACACACACAGCAAAGAAACACTAGACAGGCGGTTTTCTGCTCCTTCCTGTTGATCTCGCTGCCAACAGTGCCCCCTAGTGGTGAATTTGAGAAGACGTTGGTGGAGGAGGGAAAAACATTACTGGAATTTTCATGAAAACGTAAACTTCAACAATTCCAGTTGGTGACTGAATGCTATATTTGGCAAGAGAAAATGAATCTTTACAGAGGTTCACAGCAGATAGCTTAAGACGTGGGCGTTTCAAAGTTGGCTTTCTTTAGTGGCTTGTACGCCCATCTGTGCACGAAAATGCCCTCGAGGATGTCTTTGGGGCGAGTCTGGGTCACAGCTTCTATTGTGTACCTTAAAAAGAATAGAGTCGACTTTTATGAAGGATGCAACCATCCTTCCTGAACTTGTGCGTCAACCCCGATAACTTCCAAGAACCGTAGCTCCAGACAACACAGTGTTCTTGCAGGACCTCACCTGACTGGCCCCAACCCATCCAACAAACCAAACACCATTTTCTTAGAATGATTCAGAGGCTGTCCCTGCTCCACCCCAAAAAAGAGCGGGCGAATCATCCCAACAGCCGGGGTTAGAATGAAGTCACGCTAACCCTGGCTCTGCCTAGAGCTTCCCAAACAGAGCAGCTCAGAAGAAATTAAGAAGAGAGGCGGCTTCCCAGGCCTCCTCCCTAACCCCAGGCAACCGCTAGGGCAGAAGCTGAGGCTTCAGCTCTGAGCACGGTTCTCCTCCCCGAGCCCTGCAAAAAAAAACTCTTTCCCTGATACTGTGTCTCTCATACTTTCTCTCTTGCTGTGTAGATTCCCAGCAGTCACTGGATGTGCATGTGACTTTGAGAGGTTTTAGACCATTTCAACAACTGTCCTCTTGACAATGTCCTTTGCCTTACAGAAACTCAGTAATTTTATGAGGTCACATTTGTCAATTCATGTCCTCAACGGTCTTCCCAAGTTTCTTTTCTATTAGTTTCAGTGTGTCTGGTTTTATGTGGAGATCCTTGGTCCACTTGGACTTAGTACAAGGACTTGAGCTTAGTACAAGGAGATAAGAATGGATCAATTTGCACTCTTCCGCATGATGACCTCCAGTTGAACCAGCACCATTTGTTGAAAATGCTGTCTTTTTCCCACTGGATGGTTGTAGCTCCTTTGTCAAAGATCAAGTGACCATAGGTGTGTGGGTTCATTTCTGGGTCTTCAATTCTATTCCATTGATCTACCTGCCTGTCACTGTACCAATGCCATGCAGTTTTTTTTTAACAACAATTGCTCTATAGTACTGCTTGAGGTTGGGGAGAATGATTCCCCCAGAAGTTCTATTACTGTTGAGGATAGTTTTAGCTATCCTGGGTTTTTTGTTATTCCAGATGAATTTGAGAATTGCTCTTTCTAACTCTATGAAGAATTGAGTTGGGATTTTGATGGGGATTGCATTGAATCTGTATATTGCTTTTGGCAGGATGGCCATTTTTACTATATTAATCCTGCCAATCCAAGAGCATGGAAGATTTTTCCATCTTCTGAGGTCTTCTTGGATTTCTTTCTTCAAAGACTTAAAGTTCCTGTCATACAGATCTTTCACTTGTTTGCTTAGAATCACACCGAGATACTTTATATTGTTTGTGGCTATTGTGAAGGGTGTCATTTCTCTAATTTCTTTCTCAGCCTGTGTCTTAGTCAGGGTTTCTATTCCTGCACAAACATCATGACCAAGAAGCAAGTTGGGGAGGAAAGGGTTTATTGAGTTTATACTTCCACACAGCTGTTCATTACCAACGGATGTCAGGACTGGAACTCAAGCAGGTCAGGAAGCAGGAGCTGATGTAGAAACCATGGAGGGATGTTTCTTACTGGCTTGCCTCCCCTGGCTTGCTCAGCCTGCTCTCATATAGAGCCCAAGAATACCAGCCCAGAGACGGTACCACCCACAAGGGGCTCTCCCCCACCTGATCACTAATTGAGAAAATTCCCCACAGCTGGATCTCATGGAGGCACTTCCCCAACTGAAGCTCCTTTTCCTATGATAACTCCAGCCTGTGTCAAGTTGACACACAAAAGTAGCCAGTACAGCCTGTTTATCCTTTTGAGTATAGGAAAGCTGTTGTCAAAAAGACAAAACAGTAACCAACAAATTGGGAAAAGATCTTTACCAATACTACATCTGACAAAGGGCTTATATCCAAGATATACAAAGAATTCAAGAAGGTAGACTCCAGAGAGCCAAATAACCCCATTTAAAAATGGGGAACAGAGCTAAATAAAGAATTTTCACCTGAGGAATATCTAATGGCACAGAAGCACCTAAAGAAATGTTCAACATCCTTAGTCATCAGGGAAATGCAAATCAAAACAACCCTGAGATTTCACCTCACACCAGTCAGAATGACTAAGATCAAAGACTCAGGAGAAAACAGTGCTGGCAAGGATATGGAGAAAGAGGAACACTCCTCCACTGCTGGTGGGGTTACAAGCTGGTACAACCACTCTGGATATCAGTCTGGCGGTTCCTCAGAAAACTTGGCATGATACTACCAGAGGACCCCACTATACCACTCCTGGGCATATACCCAGAGGACTCCCCAACATGTAATAAGGACACATGCTCCACTATGTTCATAGCAGCCATATTTATAATAGCTGGAAAGAACCCAGATGTCCCTCAATGGAGGAATAGATACAGAAAATGTGGTATATATACACAATGGAGTACTATTCAGCCATTAAAAACAATGAATTCATGAAATTCTTAGATAAATGTATGGAACTGGAGAATGTCATCCTGAGTGAGGTCACCCAATCACAAAAGAACACTCATGGTATGCACTCACTGATAAGTGGCTATTACCTAGAAGCTCTGAATACCCAAGACACAATTCACATATCAAATGATGCCCAAGAAGAAGGAAGGAGTGGCCCCTGGTCCTGGAAAGGCTCAGTGCAGCAGTGTAAGGGAATACCAGGACAGGGAAGTGGGAAGGGGTGGATTGGAGAACAGGGGGAGGGGGGCTTATGGGACTTTCAGGGAGGGGGGATCCAGGAAAGGGGAAATCATTTGAAATGTAAATAAAGAATATATAGAATAAAAAACAAACAACTGTCCTCTATGAAAATTCCCTTTGGATACCTTTGAGGCAGTTATAAACCAGCACTGCTTGCTGGAAGCCTCTCACGGGAGCCAAAGTAACATCTTCAGGGAGATTCTCTGGGAGTAAGCAAGGGCCGCTTACCTGGTATTAATTCCTTTAGAAATGGTTTGTATATGCTCCGCCCAGAAAGTGGCACTATTAGAAGGTGTGGTCTTGCTGGAGTGGGTGTGGCCCTGTTGGAGTGGGCGTGTCAATGTGGGCATGAGCTTTAAGACCCACATCCTAGCTGCCTAGCAGCCTTCAGATGAAGATGTAAAACTCTCAGCTCCTCCTGCACCATGCCTGCCTGGATGCTGCCATGTTCCTGCCTTGATGATGATGGACTGAACCTCTGACCCTGTAAGCCAGTGTACTGGCTAGTTTTGTGTGTCAACTTGACACAGGCTGGAGTTATCATAGGAAAAGGAGCTTCAGTTGGGGAAGTGCCTCCATGAGATCCAGCTGTGGGGTTTGCCCTTGTTGGAGTGGGTGTGGCCCTGTTGGAGTGGGTGTGTCAATGTGGGCATGAGCTTTAAGACCTGCATCTAGCTGCCTAGCAAGCCTTCAGATGAAGATGTAGAACTCTCAGCTCCTCCTGCACCATGCCTGCCTGGATGCTGCCATGCTCCTGCCTTGATGATAATGGACTGAACCTCTGACCCTGTAAACCAGCCCCAATTAAATGTTGTCCTTATAAAGTTGCCTTGGTCATGGTGTCTGTTCACAGTAGTAAAACCCTAACTAAGACACTTAGTAAGTCCTTTACACAAATTAAGGAGGTCTTTGGGAATTCGGAGTAAGTGGCTCGCAGTGTCACTCTTGGTAACCATGGATAAAGTAAAAACAAGAATGTGTAGATTTCAAGAGAGTAGCAGGGTATACCATGTTTCTCGGGGTACGCTCCACAAAGTCCTGGCTTATTTGGCCCCTTTTTATCTAGAACATTTGAAACATAGATCCAAAGCAAAATGCTTGTCTACTTTAGGAGCTGTTGGTGCAGACAGGGTGTTTTATGAGAGCTTCGGCGTTCCCACTGTTCCCCTTCTGGATGTCGTCAATGCACACCAGCCTTGTTGTACTCAAGGCATGTCGCTGGCTGTCATATGGGACAGACTAGGACACTCGTTCACTACAGGGAGACAGCGTTGGTCTAGAATCATCTCCAAACCCTGGCTCCAAAGAAATTCTTGGAAAATTGTACTTTATAGGAGCAAAAGTTATTAAGCAACACACTGTCTAGCAATCAAAGAGAATGCCCTTAGTGCTTGGACAGACAGGTCCGTTCACCTTCTGGATCTGTTGTAAGAAGAATGTATTCTTTATGGGGTATTGTTGCCAAGGCATGTAACCTAAATCTAATCATGAGGAAACTTCTGACATGAAATGAAGGACTGTGTGATGGTTTGTATATGATTGGCCCAGGAAGTGAACCTATTAGGAGGTGTGGCCTTGTTGGAGTAGGTGTGTCACTGTGGGTGTGGGCTTAAGACCCTCTCCCTGGCTGCCTGGAAGTCAGTCTTCTACTAGCAGCCTTCAGATGAAGAGGTAGAACTCTCAGCTCCTCCTGTACCATGCCTACCTGGATGCTGCCATGTTTCTGCCTTGATGACAATGGACTGAACCTCTGAGCCTGTAAGCCAACCCCAATTAAATGTTGTCTTTTATAAAACTTGCATTGGTCATGGTGTCTGTTCACAGCAGTAAAACCCAAACTAAGACAGACTGTCTGCAAAATAATTGACCTGCCCTTTCCATAATGCCAAGGTCATAGAAGAGAAGGAAAGGTCAGAGTTGAACCACAGGAAGGCAGACTCAGGAAGAGAGATACAGGATCCTCGGTTAGGTCTTAACTACATGAGACGTTAACTACATAAGATTAACTACAGCCCAAAGTCCTGGGACAACTGATTAGACAGTGAACTGAACGATAATATTACAAAAGTGTCAAGTTTCTTGTTTGGTCAGATAAGAAAAATTCCAGGGCAGAAAAGATGGTTCAGCCATTAGGACTGCTTGCTGCTCTTCCAGGGGACCTGAGTTAGGTTCCCAGCACCCAACACTGGGTGGCTCCCAGCTGCCTCTAACTCCTACTCCAGAGGATCCCAAGCCTCCTTCCAGCTCCTGATGGTCTCTCTCTCTTCTCTCTGTGTGTGTCTCTCTCTCTGTCTCTGTCTCTGTCTCTGTCTCTGTCTCGCTCTCGCTCTCGCTCTACACACACACACACACACACACACACACACACACTCACACACACATTTTCTTGAACCACCCTTGAACCATATATTCCAGTCTCAGAGTGAGCCAGGAAACTTGAGCAGGGCCAGATGCTGATGGGTGTTGACCCAGGTCTCCCAGAAGGGAATCTGATCTTCCAAATAAAATAAACTGTTTCTCCCATCTGTTTCTGATCTGCCTTTGAAAATGCTGTGGTGATGAATTTACACAGGGACAGCGCCCACATTCTTTCTCAGCCCCGGCGCTTGTGTAGATGAGGCCGGGGACATGGCGCCCGCATGCCACTGTCCTGAATTGTCTCCAGAGCTCTACCTGCTCTCACGTCTTGACGCCCCTCTCTCCAAACAGTCGTGCATATTTACCGACATTAAACAGAGTCTCCTCTTCTTTGATGAAATGAATCGTGAATACTGTATGCTCCCAAAATCGTAGCCATGATGAAAGACAGACTGGGAAATATGACAGAGACTTCCAACAGACACCCTGATGATATGATGGGAAATGGCTGTATTATTTCCTTAGTGCCAGGATCTCTCTCTCTCCCTCCCTCCCTCCCTCCCTCCCTCCCTCCCTCTCTCCCTCCCTCCCTCTCTCCCTCTCTCCCTCCCTCCCTCCCTCCGTCTCTCTCTCTCTCTCTCTCTCTCTCTCTCTCTCTCTCTCTCTCTCTCTCTGTAAATGTGAGATTCGGAAACCAGAGCCCATTTCCAAATACACCTTCCCAGGAGAAGGCGTGCTGCCAGAAAGCGTGCAGGGCAGACCCTTCACTCTGGCTGTCTGATATCATGGCGTTTTAGGTGTGTCCAAGAAGATTCCTAAAAATAGATGAGCTGCTGTGTAAACAGTGGCTGGCCTGCGTTCCGAGCCAAGCACAACCTTGCCCGCGCTTGTGTACTGAGAGGTGCGGCGTGTGTGTTGCCGTGGCACCCAGGTGGAGGTCAGAGGTCAACTTGGAGTCTTTTCTTCCACCAAGTAGGTCCCAGGGGTTGAACGCAGTCCGTAGGGCTTGGTAGCAGGCATCGTTAACAGCTGAGCCGTCTCACCATTGTAGACACAACTTCTGACGCTATGAAAATTAGAGTTACTAGCATTGCACTGGCTGGTTTTATGTGTCAACTTGACACAAGCTAGAGTTATCACAAAGGAGTCTCCCTTGGGGAAATGCCTCCATGAGATCCACATGTAAGGCATTGTCTCAGTTGGCGATCAAGGAGGGAGGGCCCATGTTGGGTGGTGCCATCCCTGGGCTGGTAGTCCTGGGTTCTATAAGAAAGCAAGCTGAGCAAGGCAGAGGAAGCAAGCCAGTAAGAAATATCCCTCCATGGTCTCTGCATCACTCCTGCTTCTGACCTGCTTGAGTTCCAGTCCTGACCTCCTTTGGTGATGAACAGCAGTGTGGAAGTGTAAGCTGAATAAACCCTTTCCTCCTCAACTTACTTCTTGGTCATGATGTTTTTTGTGTAGGAATAGACACCCTGACTAAGACAAACATCTATTCTTTCCTGTATCTATATCTTGTTACTGAGTAAAATAGCCTTTATTTACTATGAAAAATAGAATGAAAATCTGGAAAGTAGGTTCAGCAGTTCAGAGCACTGACCATTCCTGCAGACGAACCAGGGTGTCATACAACATTGATAACTGCAATTCCTGGTGCTTTGGTGCCCCCTGCTGGCACCTGCAGGCTACTGCTCACATTGGATGCACAAACACATTCATGGAGGTGCATTGGTTGTAAGAGACTCAAAAACGCTCAATGGGGTGTAATAGACAAATCTCCCTTATTGAGAAATAATGAATAATATCTATCAATACCACTTTAGGAGGTGGGGCTTGACCTTCCCCTCTTGAGGGTGGGAAGGGCAGTTGATTTTCTCTGCCAGCTGTACCACGGGATGTGAGATGTCTGGCCGAGCATCCTTTGGGGTGTTCTGGGAGGCTGTTTTGGGTGGGGTTCAC
Organism: Apodemus agrarius; assembly: GCA_964023405.1. Lineage (NCBI taxonomy): Eukaryota > Metazoa > Chordata > Mammalia > Rodentia > Muridae > Apodemus > Apodemus agrarius. Next base: position 177,104,671 of record OZ030006.1, on the reverse strand, counting down.
TCAGATTAGGCTGTGGAGCAGACTGCTCTCCTTGGCATAGGGGCCCTGTCACTCAGTGAGGCTCTGACAGAGCAGGTGTCCTGCCTTTGGCTCTGAAGTGACTGCTCTTCCTGGGCCCTTAGCTGGCAGCCTGAACAGGGTCGCAGTCCACAGTTGGAGGAACTCTGCCACCCCTGCAAGTCCTCCGGGCACCTGTTCTTTGTTGTTAGCATGGCATTTTTACATACCTGTTTATTTTAATCGAACTCACCCCATTGCCCTCTCTGGTTCTCTCCCACCTCCACTGACCCCTCCCCCACTGACAACACCTCCACTGATCCCCACTGACCCCTCTCCCTCCGACTCCTTCCTCACCCTGTCAAGTCTTCCGGTTTTATCTCTTTTTCTTTCTTTCTTTCTAAACTATTTTTTTCATATTATGCCTAGCTTTTTTTTTTAATCTTTTTAAATTTTTTATTCGATATATTCTTCATTTATATTTCAAATGATTTCCCCTTTCCTGGATCCTCCCTCCCGAAAGTCCCATAAGCCCTCTTCCCTCCCCCTGTGCCCCAATCCACCCCTTTCCACTTCCCTATCCTGGTATTCCCCTATACTGCTGCACTGAGCCTTTCCAGAACCAGGGGCCACTCCTTCCTTCTTCTTGGACATCATTTGATATGGTGGATTGTGTCTTGGGTATTCCAAACTTCTAGGCTAATATCTGCTTATCAGTTAAGTGCATACCATGGGTATTCTTTTGAGACTGGGTTACCTCACTTAGTATGATGTTCTCCAGCTCCATCCATTTGTCTAAGAATTTCATGAATTCATTGTGGTTTTTTGTTTTGTTTTGGTTTGTTTTGTTTTGGTTTGGTTTGGTTTTTTTTGTTTTTGTTTTTGTTTTTGTTTTTTTCTGAGACAGGGTATCTCTGTAGCCCTGGCTGTCCTGGAACTCACTCTGTAGACCAGGCTGGCCTCGAACTCAGAAATCTGCCTGCCTCTGCCTCCCAAGTGCTGGGATTACAGGCATGCGCCACCACCGACTGGCGAATTCATTGTTTTTAATGGCTGAATAGTACTCCATTGTGTATATATACCACATTTTCTGTATCCATTCCTCCATTGAGGGACATGTGGGTTCTTTCCAGCTTCTGGCTATTATAAATAAGGCTGCTATGAACATAATGGAGCATGTATCCTTATTACATGCTGGGGATTCCTCTGGGTATATGCCCAGGAGTGGTATGGCAGGGTCCTCCGGAAGTGTCATGCCCAGTTTTCTGAGGAACCGCCAGACTGATTTCCAGAGGGGTTGTACCAGCTTGCAGTCCCACCAGCAGTGGAGGAGTGTTCCTCTTTCTCCACATCTTCGTCAGCACCTGCTGTTTCCTGAGTTTTTGATCTTAGCCATTCTGACTGGTGTGAGGTAAAATCCCAGGGTCGTTTTGGTTTGCATTTCCCTGATGACTAAGGATGTTGAACATTTCTTTAGGCGCTTCTCCGCCATTCGATATAACCAGTTGGCTTCCACAAAGGTTGGCTCCCACTGCACGCCTGTCTCCCCTTCTCCAGCAAGCCTGCATATATTCTTATCCCACGTACTGACCTGGCTTCTGATTAGGAAGGACAGAAATCCATAGAGCCAAGGGATGACTAGGTCCTGGATTCACCTGATTTATTCGGAAGTCTGTCTCCTCCTCTATGGCTCCGCCCTGCTAGTCTCCGCCTTCTCTGCCCAGTGGGTAGAGCCCTTGTTGCTCTCTCCCTTGATGGTCCTGATCCTTAGCACTGGAGTCCTAGAGGGGTGGGGGAGGGGGACTCCTCCTGAGTGTTTGCGCAGGAAAAGAAAAGTGTATTAACTAGACTAACGAGTCATTTCCCCCAAATCTGACCCAAACACTAAGGCCAAGGCCAAGAGAATCTTCATTAGAACAGGCTGGAATGGGGGGGAGGGGCAGGAGGGGCAGGGGCTTTAAGCACTGTGTAGCACAGTACTAGGGCCCCAGGGTCGGTGACAGGAGAGTCAAGTCTACAGAAATCCTATGGGACACCTTCATCTGGGCAGTAGGGTTTGGGGGCTAATATTGGGGGGCAGGGGAAGGAACTTCCATGCACCTGAGCCTTCCTCATGCTTCCTGTGTGGACCAGAATTGCTTTGTTTCATTCATGTTTAATGTATTGAGGGTGGGGAGAGACTTGTCAAGGTGGAATGTGTCTTTAGTCCCAGCACTTGGGAGGTAAGACAGATCTCTGTGAGTTCAAAAGTGGTCAGTCTAGTCTACATAGGGTTCTACACAGTGAGGCCCAGTCTGAGAAATAAAGATTTCATCTCTTTTTAACTGTGTGTGTGTGTGTGTGTGTGTGTGTGTGTGTGTGTGAGAGAGAGAGAGAGAGAGAGAGAGAGAGAGAGAGAGAGAGAGAGAGGGTGAGGAGAGGAAAGAAGGGAGGGGGAGAAGAGAGAGATGTTGCTGTGAATGCAATGCACATGGAGGCCACAAGAGGGCACCATATCCTCTGGAGATGGAGGTTGTAAACTTCCAGAAGTGGGTGTTGGGAACTGAACTCGTGTCCTTGATAAGAGGCAGCAAGTACTTTAACCACAGGGCCATCTCTCCCTCCAGCCCCTATTTTATCCATTTGAATAGTATTATAATTCTTCAGCTTCAAATGTTTCAACTGCTTAAGAATAGAACCAAACTGTCCCAGCTGGCCCTAAAGCCTTCGTGTGAAGAGCGCCAGCCTGCCTCTCCCTCTGCGGGCTCTGCTCTGGCCACCAGCTTCTCTTCCTCCGTTTCCTTAACCTGCCGTCGGTTTTCTCAGCTCAGCCCTTCCTTGGATTCTTCTTGGACATGTGCTGTTACAGTTCTGAAATGAATGACGTGTGTAAATAAAACTCAGGTCACCTTTAGTCAGATTTCCCCAGATAACACTCATGTGCCTGTATGTCTGTGCATGTGTGTATGTCTATGTGTCTGTATGTCTGTCTGTGTGTATGTTGCTTTGTGTGCATGTCTGCATGTATGTGTGTGTCTATGTGTTTGTGCGTACGTGTGTGTGTGTGTCCGTGTGTGTCCGTGTGTGTGTGTGTGTGTGTGTGTGTGTATGTATGTGTGTCTCTGAGTGGGGGAGAGTTCTGTGCCTGTGTGTGTCTTTGTGTGTGTCTGTGTGTGTGCATCTGTGCATGTGTGTATCTGTGTGTCTGTGCGTCCGTATATGTCTGTATGTGTGTGTGTCGGTGCATGTGTATGTCTGCATGTGTGTGTATGTGTGTTTTATGCCATTTATCTTTATTATGATCATACGAACACTAGGGGATTGCTATTTGAGACCTGCTAGCTCCAGAGTCAGAAACCGTACCTCAGGATCTCTAGGCCTGAGGTACCCCTCCCACTGCCACCCCTCCCCCACCCCCCCCCACAAGTAAATAGATTGCTCTGGCGAGGACGACTGCTCAAACCTGCAGTGCCACAGGGCACCGCCTTTGGTGTTCATCACAGGTGCAAACATGGGTATTGTGAGAGCTAGAACCCAGTGATCTGTACATGGAATGCATCCAAAAAAATCAAAATGTTAACAAATGCAGTCAGGAGCTCAGAGCGGTGGCTCAGTGCTCAGGGGCGCTCTCTGTCTTGCAGAGGGCCTGGTGCCCCCTGCAACACCCGTGTGCCCGTATATGCACAGATACATAATCAAAAATAAACTAAAACCCAAAGCAGAACAGCACCGAGAGGGGAAAATTACTGCAGACAGAAACCTGAGGTCATCTTAGTTTTATTTACACAGGCTGTTCACCTTAGACACTGAAGTCAGGTTTAGACATTCGAACAGCCCCGTAATGAGTACATTTTCTACCATCCTTTCCCTTGGTAAACAGCTCCCAGAGACACTAAAACACAGACTTTCTTTCTGAGTGGAGCCCAGGGTTCTGTGTCCTCGGCACCTCCTCTCTCCACACCCACCCTGCCCCACGTCAAGTCTGGCTGGCTGGGGTCTTCCTGAGCTTTAGGAGAGCGTGTCTAATGTGTGTGCTGCACCCCTCCCTCACTAGGGCGAGCACAGCACAGGGGAACCTACCGCAGCTGCTCTCCTGGCCAAAGAGCCCTCCCCCTCCTCCCTCTGTTTCCTCAACTGCACCCAAGAGCACAGCAGAACTCTGGATTCCAGAACCTTCCGCCGTTTCTTGAATAAAGGCAAATAAATGAGAGTCGCGTTTCAAAGCTACTTTCAACTGTAAAGCATGGATAGTTGGGCTTGTTTGTTTGTTTGTTTGTTTGTTTTAAAATCTTGCGTCTAACTGAAAAGGCTGGTGACAGGAAGTGCAGAAAGGAACGCTGTTAGCTTCAGTTCGTCGGATCTCAGCGCTGGTGGCTGGTGCTGTCAAAGCAACAGAGGATCCTTTAGGACCAAGAAGGGAGAGTGTCTGGGGGTGTAGAGAGGGGCTGGCAGGAGAAGGAAGGAAAAGGGAAGGAGGAAGAGGGGAGGCCTCCAGAGCAGCTGTGCTCGCCTTCTGTGGTGTTCTGTGTTCCTCCTGAAGCTCCTGCTTCACGCATGCGCTCACGCCCTGCCCGGGCTACCCACAGCTTCTTCCCAGGGCACATCCACAGGCACCCCGAGTTAAACCACCTTCCCCTTCTTTCTCCTCTCCTGGTGTTTTTGCTGAACAAAGAAGAGGACCAGGCGGGGGTGGGGGATAGCTCAGCGATGGAGCACTCTCTCAGCAAGCCTGTGCGCCCGTGGTTCTAATCCGCTGTGCCACAGAAGAGAATGGAGTATGGGGCGGGCGGGGAGGAGAGGGGACAGTGGACATTGGACCTCTTTCCTCCTGGGAGTGTTCAGCCGAAGGACTGAGTGATAGAAGGAACGCCATGCTGACCCCGCCTTTGGCAGTTCAACTTTGGGCACAACGATTTAACCATTTATTATTTTCAACAGCTCTTCCCTTGTGCCTAAAGTTCCAGTCTTAAGGAGAAGCAAATTTTGAAGAAAGAACTGCATTTTACCTAAAGTTGTAGGGATGATCGATATCAGAGTCTGTTGCCTTTTTCTCCCAGAAAAAAAAAAAAATGAATTTGATAAGCCCGTGAGACCAGAGGAAGAGACCAGCCTGCGAGGAGGAGGGGTTTGCAAAGGGCCAAGGGTGAACGGGAGGTCAGGGCCACAGGAGCAGCCTCTGAAGGACCGTAGGACCGTAGGACCGTGGGGCCTCCGGGCAACAATCCTGCTGTTGAGTCCAAAGCAGGGTTACAACGAGGACTCTAAAACGTCAGCGTTCACTGGTAAATAATAACTCGGTCCGTGGAACCGGGATTAAGCGTTTCTGAGGTCCAGTGACGACTCTATGGGGACAACGAGGCTTCCTTTGGCATGGCCGACTCCAGTCCTGTTCCCTGTAAAAATGAACATTTCTGCTGGTTTTGCACATAAGAACAATGCCAGTGAGTTAGAAGTGTGCCGCGTGTCACACACACTGACACACCACATCATACACATGCACCGTTCTTCATGACGTGCATGCATCCTACAGAAACACGGGCAGGGGTAGAGAGGCGGCTCTGAAGCCAGGAGCACACACAGTGCTCTTCCAGGGGACAAGCCTTCCGTTCCCAGCACCCACGTGGGCCGGATCTCAACCCCCTCCAGCCCCAGTGGTTCTTCTGCGCTTTTCTGTCCTCTGTGTGCCTGGCATGCATGTTCACAGAGCTATACACAGGCGCACATATACATACGCAGGCATGTGTGATTAAAATAATTACAATAATCTCTATCTTCTTAAGCAGCAAAGTTGACTGTAAGAATTTACAGTGTGGCTAATTATAATAACAACAGTTTGGGACAATGGCTGATACATTTCCTAGAGCCATAACCAACCACCAGATTAGGAGGCTTAGAACATGGGAATACCTGGGAATCGTGTGTGTCCCCTCTCCCCAGGAAATACAAAGGTCTAAAAAAATTTAAAGAATTTTAAGAAACAAAAATTTTTAGTTTAAAATATTCCAGAATATACAAATACACAGAAATATCACCAGGTCTTTTTTTATAGTTATTTTTAATATACAGGTGGATTGCAGGTCAGAGGACAGTTTCCAGGATCCCTCCCTCCAGGGGTCAAATTCAGGTCATCAGCCTTGTAGGCAAGCATATATTGCTCTTCCTTTGCTTATTTTTTTCTTCTTTAGTTTTTAGCTTTAATTGTCACTTTTTTGTGAAATCGTAATTGTTTTCTGGTAGCAGAGCATGGCTCAGTGGGTCAAGGGGCTTGCCACCAAGTGGGATGACCTGAGTTTGATCCCTAGAGCCAATGTGGTGGTGGGGGGGGGGAATTCTCCTTGGACCTCACATGTATGATGTGGTGCCTGTGTCCACAAACAAAATTAAATGCATGCTAAAAAAATGTTTCCCTTACAACATTCACAAATGCTGGGCGGTGGTGGTGCACGCCTTTAATCCCAGCACTTGGGAGGCAGAGGCAGGAGGATTTCTGAGTTCGAGGCCAGCCTGGTCTACAGAGTGAGTTCCAGGACAGTCAGAGCTACACAGAGAAACCCTGTCCCCAAAAAAAAAAAAAAAAAAAAAATCACAAAGAAGTATATGAACAAATTCTTAACTTTTTGATGAAAACAAAAGAAATGTAATCCTGATCGCATGGGTGACCTGTATGTACACTCTGACAGGATCACACAGGTGATCCGTACACTCTGATAGGTCGACACATGGGTGGTCAGTATACCCGGGTACCTTTCACCATCATTCAGATTTAAAATAACTCCCAGGCCCTCTCCTTGTGCCCCAGGGTGCCCCCACGAATAGACACTGCCTTGATTTTCCTGATCGAGGAAACTTATTTGGCTCTAAATTCTCACTTTCATCCCCGGTCTGTACAGGCAAGCTGTGATTCTGGCTGGCCCCATCTCCTCCCTGCTCTGTGCCTTAGGAGTGTATGCCCACTCACTGCCTTAGTGTTTTACTGCTGTGAAAAGACACCACGACCAAGACAACTCTTAAAAAGGACAACATTTAAGGCCTTGTTGGTGGCTTACAGGGTCAGAGGTTCAGCCCATTATCATCAAGGCTGGGACATGGCAGCGTCCAGGTAGGCCTGGTGCAGGAGGAGCTGAGAGTTCTACACCTTCATCTGAAGGCTGCTAGCGGAAGACTGACTTCCAGACAGCTAGGATGAGGGTCTTAAAGCCCACACCCACAGTGACACACCTACTCCAACAAGGCCACACCTACTCCAACAAGGCCAGGCCTACAGGAACACAAATACTCCAGAAAGGCCACGCCTACTCCAACAAGGCTTTGTTGGTGGTATTGTTCTCATATCAGTCAGGGGCAGAACAAATAGCAATCAATCCTTTGTTCATCCTAGTTAGATCCCTGACTTGATGGCCAGAGGTATCTCATACCCAGCACTCCTCAAAATCAAGTCTAATCTAATCCAAGCCACAGAGGGAGAAAGCCGAGAAGGAGAGAGACAGACAGACATAGACGTGCAGATGGCCATGTCACCCACAGACCTGCCCTTCAGTGCATGACACAGGCAGGCCATAGATACCACTTGTCACCAAGCCACACAACACAGAGGAAAGATGTCACCCCGGTGCCTGCAATACATGTGACCAGCCTGCAGAGGGAGCCAGCACAATATGTGAGTGTGTTGTGGTCAGATCAGAAAGAGAAGTGGAGCAGCTTGAGCATAAAGAAGAGAGGTGGACGCCTTTAATCCCAGCACTTGGGAGGCAGAGGCAGGCGGATTTCTGAGTTTGAGACCAGGCTGGTCTACAAAGTGAGGTCCAGGACAGCCAGGGCTACACAGAGCAACCCTGTCTCGAAAAAAAAGAAGAGGTGGAACTGGAAAGTCCAGGGTGGAAAGGAGTAGCCTGCTGTGAGTGGCCAGCCCTGTCACCCGGAGCCATGCTGAGGTCCCAGCCCTAGCTGTCACTGAGGACCACAGGGGCGGGGTAGGTGCTGTGTGTGGCTATGGGATAGCACAGGCACAGAGGTGGTGTGTGTGTGTGTGTGTGTGTGTGTGTGTCCCACCCCTGCCCTTCTCCCAGCAGTTGAGAAAGCTGGCCACAGGGCCATGAGCTCTGGCGAGCTAGCCCTGCCCCTCACCAGCTGCAGCATGTCAGGAGAGCAGGCCTGACACCTTGCATGAACGGCACAGCTGAGCTGATCTTGGTGGTGGTGCGGGGCGGGAGCGGGGGCCGTAGGCAGGTGAGCCAGCCGCAAGCGCACGGGCGAGGACTCAGGAGAGCTGGCCCTACCACTCCTCTGCTGTGAAGTGGTGTGGGTTTGGGGGTATGCCCTCCCCCTCACCACCGGAGGCAGTAGGGAAAACTGACACTGGAGCGGGCCAGAACCACACCTGGGCAAGCGCAGTAGAGCTGGCCTTAGTAGGAGGGGTGCAAGTGAACCGGCCTCGAAGGTAAAAGCATGGGAGTCCTGACTCCGACCCCTTCGCCGACTATGACAGTCTGGAGAACTGTCCCTGGAGCTGACCACACCTGGGCAAGCGCAGTAGAGCTGGCTCTGGAGGCGTGGGTGTGGGTGAGCCTCCCCTGGGGGCATGAGAGCAGGAGAGCTGACCCGACTCCAGCCGAAGCCAGCATCTGATAGCCTAGCTGGAGATGGGCTGGCCAGCTCAGGCCCAGATCTAGGGCTCTGAATTGGCCTACCCCAAAATCTATCATCTGTGAACATTTGGGCCCATCTTGCTGATCCAAAGCTGCAGGATCTCCATGGCACAGAACAACAACAGGAGAGCCAGGAGGAGTCCCGATGAGGATCCAGTACTGAGTGTGTCACACAAGCCAGGGATCTCGAAACAATGACTCATTGCAGTGAGCATTTACAAGTGATGGTGTGTGGACACAGGGATATGCCCTGGGACACACTGTGACACACTGTTCTCGGTTGTCATTGTTTGTTGCTTGCTTGTGTGTTTTATTGGGGGGAGGGGAGGTTGCGAGGGTGAAGGGCAGAAATGAGGGGATAATAAGTCAATAAAAAGTTAAAGAAAATAAAACTCGAGTGAGTGTGCTGCTTCTTTCCTATCACAACAGCCATTAGCTTTGTCCTGTTAATAAAAGAATTAAAAAAAATATATACTCAGAGGGAAACTCAAAACCAGTCGATTGGAATCAGATAGAAAAGGAAACTGGACAGGCTGGGAGTTCTTGGCAGCGGCCCGGAGGAGGGAGCTGGAAGGCAGAGGCAGTGCAAGTGGACCTTGGCAGCTGACGCAAGCCGAAGAGAAACAGGCGGTCAGGCCCCGGACTCCGTTCCTGACAGGGACAGAGCGCTGCTGGGTGACACGGGCTGATCAAGCTGCCTGGGCCAACCTAAAAGAAGACATTTAACCTTGATGTCGTAGACTGTGAGGGGTCGCTCTGGGCGATCTGGAACGCAGAATGAGCCAGGAATGAGGGGCACCAGGCCGCCTTTCCACTGCCAGGCTGACTATTAGCTTGTACCACCAGTTCAAAGCTCCTGTTACAAGCACACCCACATCCTTCTACTATATTTGAAAAATCTCTTAACAAGAAAAACTCTTAAACAATAACCAAAGGCATTAAAAGAGCCTAAAACTAATTAACTACTTTTACAGATAAGCAACATTTTTTTTTTTTTTGAAATGCCAGAAAGTGGTGCTGGCAATACCTGAACAGTGTTCCAGGGTGTCCAAAGCCTCTCTCTGCACCGTCTCTGGGCCCAAGGACAGCTCAGATGGTCTCCCCATGCAAAACAGAAAACACCCCTGTTTGTTAATGTTTGCTATTTCTTGAAAGATAGAGGACATGATCTGCAGTGACTTCAGGAGTAGGTGGCTCCCTCTAATGTCGAAGACTCTCCACTTCAGCAAACAACCCCATCTGATCCACCATCTCCAGAATGCGATTGGTCACAGGCCCTCTCGCTCTCTCAGAGCTGCTTCAGTGTATCATGTGGAATGGACATTTTCTGAGAGCGATTTCTAAAGCATTGCCCTGCATGAGAGGCAAAAGCAGTTAGTATTCAACCTATGGCTACTGTTTCTGATTTTATATATTGGTAATGTCCTCTGTTGCCTGAGGAGTTAGCCTGGAAGTCAGATGGGGGCCAATATTATGTCAACCTGACGCACGCCAGAGTTATCTGAAAGCAGTACACCACATGTTGAGAGCCAGCGTAGAATACAAGCAGCAGTGTCAGACCGACCCACTACTGAATTTGAAACACAGTTCTGACCGTAACAAGCTATGTGGCTTCCCCGGGGACCCTCTTTGTAAACAGCGAGTCCTGTGGTGCTTCTATGGCAGTGAGGTTTAGAAGAGACCTTGGTTTGGCCCTGATGTCATAACATCTCATTACATGATAATTCTTCAAGTTAAACATATCCTTTGGGCTATTGATCTATAGAGCAAAATAACCTAAAGAAAATTATGTATAAGGCATAACTTTGAAGGAATAATTGTTTCTCTAAGACAATTGAAATGTTTTCTAAATTTGATTTTTTTAAAGATTTATTTATTTTTATGTATATGAGTACACTGCAGCTGTCTTCAGACACACATCAGAAGAGTGCATCAGATTCCATTATAGATGGTTCTGAGCCACCATGTGGTTGCTAGGAATCAAACTCAGAACCTCTGGAAGAACAGTCAGTGCCCTTAACCACTGAGCCATCTCTCCAGCCCATCAATTTGGATTATTGTTTTTTTGTTTTGTTTTGTTTGTAAAACCTAAAGTAGTTTGATATTATAACCCAGACTTAGGAGCACACCTCACTTGGTAGCATACAAAACTCAAGTCATGTATCAACACAGAAAGAGCTCTGGAGTTTAGCATGTATGGATGGCAGGGAAGGGCCATTTTTAAGTCTATGGGACTCAAGAGCCAGCCCTGCCGTTGATTACAAATTAGCAGGTCAGAGATGTGGGTCATTTGGTAGAATGCATGCCCGAACCTGGGAGTCTTGGCACACATCTGTAATCCCGATGCTCGGGAGATCAGAGTCTAAGATCACCCTCTGCAACATAAACAGGGACATTCACTGCTAGCCTACTCGTTAGCTCACTAGTCACACCAGGACAGGACCCTGCTAGCTCACGTCTAACTGTGACGTAGCTGGGTCAATGGCAAAGCCTTTTGCTACACATCTAAGCCACCTCTGAGCTTTTAGCTGTGCATTTTACAAATGTGAATTACAGCTGAACGGTGTGTAATAACAGAGGAAAAGGCAGCCACCAGGTATATTTGAACAGGGCCTTTAGAACTGTCTCAAAGTGTGGAGCCTTAGAGCCAAACATGTGATGCCATACCCTGAAGACAGGGCTTCTGACCTAGGGGAAAGAGCCTTTACTCTCTTCCTAGGACCTCAGAAACAAAGTAGCAACCACATTTATATGTAGCATCTGCAGCTGCCACTCTGGAGGTTAGAAGTCAAAGCTCATCAGATGGCGGTGTGGCCCCTCCTGAGACTTCCCACATAGGCTCTCAAACTGCTGGTCCTCACTGTGGCCCACATGCTCCTTCCCCTGGGCATCCATGACCATGCTCTGCCCCCCTCTTCTTGTATATCCTGGGAGCCCACCATGAGAATGCCATTCTGTTCTCTTCTAGTGGAAGCTTTATCCAAATACAATCATTGCCCTACAAGATGTATATAAAGTCATCCTGGGATGGCTTTAACAACAGAAGTGAGGGGTTGGGACATGCAGCTCATCACAGAGAGGCTGAGTTCAGAGGCAGGGAAGAACTTGGCATTCCCTTAAGAGTGCTGGACACCATAGGCTGACCCAGGCTGAGTCCTTTCCTCGGCCCTCAAGCTTTCTCTAAATAACTTCTTATAATAATTTCTTATACTTCCAAGTCTTCTTCTGAGCCAAGAGACTAGAGATGCCAGACAATTTGTGATCGTTATCTACAGCGTTTTATAGAGGACGGCAATGCGCTTACTGTGGGACATCTTAGCTGTCGCCATGGAGACACGAGGGTCCTTTCTGTATCTCTTCATCGCTGATTTCAGTTAGCTTCAGGCCTCCTAACAACTCCGAGCAGTCTCAACAGTGAACTCTGAGCATAGGTCTTTCCTCCCCAAAACAAGCAGCTCCCAAAGGTGGCAAGCTATGGATGTGGCACCCAAAATGTGTTTTCAACCCCCAGCCACACCCACTCCAACAAGGCCACACCTCCTCCAACAAGGCCACACTTCCTCTAACAAGGCCATACATCTTAATCCTTCCCAAACAGTTCACCAACCCGAGTCTAAGTATCCAAAAATATGAGCTTATTGGGATCCATTCTTATTCAAACCACCACATATATACATAAATACAACCCGCTTGCCTACTTGGTCTTGATAATGTTACCTGTGTTCAAACCTCAGGGCTGGGGGCTAGAGAGTTGGCTCCGTGATAAGAGCACTGGCTATTCTTCCAGAGGTCCTGAGTTCAATTCCCAGCAACCATAACAGTGATTCATAACCATCTACAACAGGATCTGATGCCTTCTTTTGGTGTGTCTGAAAACAGCAACAGTGTAATCATATACAACATAAATAAATCTTTAAACCCTTTAGAGGGCTGACCACTAGCACTGGATAATCAATTGATGTACTACTCTACCTAGGGAAGCCCATTTCTCCTACTCTGAGCGTTTCCTGGTTGAACATAGTTCTTTCTCTAGGGTGCAGGCCTCTGGGGCTTCCCCTTCTGTATTAGCATGTCCCTTGATTGTTGAAACAAAACAACAGAAACTGATAAAGAGAATCCGTGGTGTCATCTAATTCTTGTTTGGGCAGCTATGATGAGGGGACCTCATGATCTTAACCAAAGTTGTGCTTCCAGGGACACGATCTCATAGCATGCTTCCTGTTCCTCTGGCTCTTACAGTCTTCCCACCCCTTGTTCCCTGAGCCTCGGTTGCAGGAGCTTTATTGTGACAGATCCTCTGGGACTGAGCTCCACAGATTCTCTTTATCAGTTTCTGTTGTTTTGTTTCATTTTGGGTTTTGGCAATGCCCTTTCTCTGTTGCAAAAAAGAAGTTCCCTTGATTAGCAGTGAGAACTATGCTTGTCTGTGGGTGTAAGAACAAATATTCATAATGTAGTTAGGGAAAAAAGTATCTGTTGTAAGTTCTTCTCTGGGGTTCCAGACTCCACTAGCTCTGGGCAGATGGCTAGGTTTCCAGCACCGGCTTCTTCCCTCTTGCTAAAGCAGTGCCTTCTGGGCATTTTAGAGTCTTCATATTTACTAAGCGTGCAAATAGGTAACAGTGAAGTCAGACATGCCGAGTGCATTTAGACCAGTCAGTTACAGAGAGAAGGCTTATCAGCTGAGTGCTTGCTGCTATTCCGGAGGATCTCAGTTCAGTTCCCAGCACCCACTCTAGGAGAGATCAAAGAGCTCTCCCTCTTCTGACCTCTGTGGACACAGCACACAGGAGATAGACATTCACATGGATGCATATAAATAAAACTAAAAATAAAACCTTTTTTTTTAAAAACCCTGCACAATAACAAAACTATCGGAAAGTGTCTTCGATGCAAATATTCTATATTTACATAGTTAACTCAGAAATAATGTTTGCATAACACATCTGTCTCTTGCCTTAATTTAATCAGTGTTAGTTGTAAGGTTTTAAAAATGGCTTTTATTCATGTGTAGGTTAAAGGTCTGTAAGCAACATTCGCAACTGTGTGATTTCATTTACTTGGCAGTAGCCAAAACCTGACATCTATGACTTCAGCTGACAGCATCCTCAGACTCCTGCAGCTCGCGCTGATCAGCCCTGAAACCAGCTGCCCTGTCTTTGTCTTTGGGTATCAGTGATGGTGGTGAAGCATTTGCCAGCAGAGGGAGCTCTTTTGCTAAAATCCAAAACGCTTGTCTTTTTAAAAAAGAAAAAGAAAAAAAAAACACACACACACACAACTGCAAACTACCAAGCACCCCGCTTGAAAGAGCTTGAGGCATTGTCTGCACTCCTACGTGAAGTCGCTGAATGAGCTCAGGGTTATTTAGGACTACACCGATTTCACGGGAGAACGTTGGTTAATATAATTTAGCAAGATGTTTTGGCTTGCGCTTTTTGTCTGACTACTTCGTACAACCTGACAGACCCGCCTGTACGTGCGGCGCCTGCTTTAAGGACGGGGCTTTTTAACCCCGGCTGGAAGGAGACACTGTGATTTTTTTTTTTTCTTTTTAAATTCGGCTTGGGTGTTTGTTTGCAGTTAGGGTCTCACTATGTGGTTCTCAATCCTCCTGCCTCAGTTTCACCGCACCAGGCTCGGATACAGTTTAAATTTGGATCTAAACCAGGAGGCACCGTACGTCCTGCATCTCCGAGCCCTGCTGGCTTTCTTTTCCAGCTCACTGCGTCTTACAGCGACCACAGCACGCAGTCTGTTTTGAGCATCCAAGTGGCCAGTCATCTCACAGAACCGTGGCGGGTCAGATCTCACGTGGTTTAAATTTAGCCGCTAGGAGCCACCCGCTGCATCTGCTCCCGGGTCTCCTTGAAAACTTTTCGTAGAAAGCAAAAAAGATCCAGTGTCAACTGGCGGGCAGAGCTGATGTTCCCTAAAGACGGAGAGCGTCCTACTTGACCACCACCTGCCCGATTTTAATTTATTAAAAATGTATGCATGTATTATGAGTATATACATCCATATATATGCATATATCATAGTTTTGTCTCGACATTTTTACATAGCCTAGGCCGGTCTGGAACTCGAGGCAATCCTCCTGCCTCAGCCTCTGAGAGGCAGGGATGACCGACAAATGTCACCCCACCCGCCTGACTTCGGACCTGGCTGTCCGCAGGTCCGGCGACTCCGCCCACTGTCCTGCCCGGGAGGGGCAGGCGCGCTCCCGCCCAGGTCTCTGCTCCGTTGTGTCAGCCCTCTATGCAAATGAATACCCAGGGCGGCCAATCGGAAGCCGGCGGGGCGGTGACGCGTGCGCCGAGCCCGGTGGTATTTATAGCTCGTATTTAAAGAGCCCTGGGGAGTCTCCCGCTCGCTGGGCGGCGGCGCGGAGCTGTGCGGTGGCGGGTGTCCGCGGGGAGGGGGCTGGGCCCGGACGGAGAGTGCACGGTGCAGTCAGTGATCTTGCCCCGCAGCCTAGCCTGGGCTCCTGGACAGAAGAAGAGTTCTGTCACTTGAACAATTAATGTTTCTTCCTTCCCCTTGTTTTTCTTTTTTCTTTCTTTTTTTAGCTCTTTGGACAGACTCTTACTACAACCTAAGCTGAGCTGTATATCGCTGTATAACACAAGCTGGCCTGTCCACGAACTCTCAGCGAAACTCCTGCCTCAAGTCTGAGTTTGCACAGCGATATTACCGGCATGCACCGTCACGCCCAGCTTGACTATACGTACGAATTTACATATACATGTGTATTGTATATTTTAAATCATTTTTTTAAGCTAGGGATTTGGACTTTCAGGGAAGAGCAGAAGATTCACTCCGACCCCACCCCAAGCCTTAGTCGGAGTCACCAGTAATGGGATTTCCTGGTACAAGCAGCTTGGAAGCCGCCTTCCTGGGGGGGAGGGGAGGACAATACGAGCTGGAAAGCCAAGAGTCGTGGGATTAGGGGGCGGGGCAGTTGGCTAGGTGACAGTGTGATCATGGAAAATAAGATGCAAGATAGTGGCGGTGATCGGCTCGTTTCAGTCAATTGACCTCCAGACTCTGCAGTGCGAAAGCAGGAAGCACATGACATCAGAGGACAGAGGAGCCCTGAATAGGACCCGGTGTCTGCAGAGCTGGCTGGCTTCCTCTCTCCTCCTCCCCTTTAACTCTGTCTTATAGCAGAGTTTGGTCTCGATGGTGGGCTCAGGCACTGGGTGCTGCCCCAGGGAGACAGACACTGACCAAGTTTAGCGTGCCTGGGTGCCTGAGTGTCGAGGCACAGGGACCTCAGATGCACTTAAGGCTAGTAAGCCTGTTATATGGGTTTGTGGAAATCCCATGAGAGGAGCTAAGCTAAAGTGCTGGGGTTACCACCCTAACCAGAAGTACAGGGGGCGATGGGGAGCCCCTCCCTAGGATGCAGGACACAAAGGCTCCTCAGCTTCCTCCACAGACTCAGCTCTCAGGAAGCCAGGTTGCTCCCCACAAAGCGTCTGGGGTATGCCTGGTCTCTTCTTGGGTTTTTTGTTTGTTTGTTTTTGTTTTGTTTTGTTTTGTTTTTCCTTAGAAAGGTGTGTTTGAGATAGATCTCTATAGCCCAGGCTGGTTTGGAGCTGTGTAGCCCAGGCTGGTCTCACACTCTGAGCAGATCCAGTGCAGGATCTAAGGTCTCTTTGCACAAAGACAAGGATAACGAGAAGCTGGATCCGCTCCTTTGTCTGACATCTGGGAAATCGTGCTGTTGCCTCTCCTGCTTGGGGCTTGCTCCCTGGCAATCGCGAGATTCTTCCCCAGTAGCTGGACTGGCTCTACTCTCTGTCCCTATGCGAGGCTAAACACAAAGGCAGTTGCTACAGCTGGTCACAGGACAGTCCTGTGGGCAGCATTTGGAGGTCTCGGACACACCAGACCATTAAACCCTCACACTATCGGGTGAGCTGAGCCAAATTTAAAGATAAGAAAACAATTCTCAGACTCACTGCGACTGATGACTGATAGGACGTGAGCCCGGGCCAGAGTTCACACAGTTCTCAGAGCCTCTTAACTGCCCTTTGCACCTGTCTCTGGGAGGAGGGGCTGACAGTGATGCCTTTGTTTGTCCCTGATCTCAGACCAACTACCGTCGCCCTAGACCTGGTTTAACGTGGTAGCTGTCAGGGGTATATAATGTGAGTTAGAAATAACCGGTTTGGGAAGAACAAGGTGAACTAAGCTGACTTTCCAATGGTCTTACATTTGTAAAGGTGCTTAATGATTAACCTCTGGGCAGCCGCTGGGCGGTGACGGAATCTCTTCTCTCTAGCCTTACAGAAAACCAAGGAAACTGAGCAGTGCTCCGAATACCTAACAGCCTTCTTCAGGGTCAGAGATGTGCACAGATCCCCTTGTGAGGTGACTGCTCTACCCGCTGAGACAAGAGCAGGCTAGCCCCATTTGGGAGGATGGACTGTTATCAGGATCCGATATGTGAATGAGGAACTGTAAGACCACAGTTGTGAATACCGGACATAAGAGATCTGGAAGGCGGCCATCCGACTGGGCTAATGCTGGCCCCATCCCAGCTGAACGGCCCCAGGCAAGCCTGTGGAGCCAGAGGCTTGGTCTCCTCATCTGTGGACTGGAAATTAACCTGTCTTTCCTGCCAATGGCCTCACACCTGATGTCTCTGCCTCTGCTTCCTTCCCCGTCCCGTACATGCTAGAATTTTTTCAATGAAAACCGAAAGAGGGGTGGGTGTGTGCTTCATCGAGGGCGTAGGATGGGTATTAGGGCGGGACAGCATTCTAGTCTCTGTTCGCTCATGGACAGGAGAGGGTGGAGGAGATCAGGAAGGACAGCTCGGCATGGACCCTTTTCTGAGAGGATGTGACGTTTGAAGGTCTGTGTTCGGAATCTTTCATTGCTGTGACCCTAAGGAAGAAGGGCTTGATATGGTTTTCGGTCTAAGAAGGTTGTGCTCGCCCCAGTGGATGCCCCCAGCCCTGTCCAGTGCCAAAGTGTATGCTGGCTTCCTGGCTCCCTCAGTGTCACAAGTATCTGTCACCCTCCTAACAACCCAGACCTTCTCAAGGTCTCGCCTTCTCCCTCAGCTCATGGGCTTCCTCCCTGCAGCTCCTCATTCTCCTGCAGCCTGTAACCTATAATCATGTAAAGTAAGAAATAAACCTTTATTTAATTTCCTCTTTTAAGAATCTAATGAGGTAATTAATTATGTTTTCAAAGTCATTATTTTATTTATGAGTGTTTTGCCTGTGTATGTATGTATATATATATATATATGTATGTATGTATGTATTGATGTATGTATGTGTATCACATGCATGCCTGAGACACACAAAAGTCAGATGAAGGAGTCAGATCCTCTGGAACCGAAATTACAGACAGTTGTGAGTCACTGTTTGTGTGGGTGCTGGAAATCAAACCCAGGTCCTGTGCAAGAGCAGCCTTCTAAACCACTTAGTCAGCCCCTCACAGGGGACTTCTGGTTACATATAGTTACCCTAACCGCAGACTGTTTGATCTGAATAGTTTAATCTAATATTTATGAAATATTTACATATTTAATTATATTTCTCATTTTCAGATATAGATACTATTTGACATTTTCCCAGTTTTGCTGTTTCCTTTTTATTCTCAGGTATTCTTTGCTTCTTTGTTATTTTTATGCCTTTTTTTGGATGGGGAATTTTTTTTAAGGTTTTTTTGGTTTTGGTTTGTCTTTTTTGGGTTTTATTTTTATTTTTTCGGGGTGGGGTGGGGTGGAGGAGTATTGAGAGTATTGCTAAGTGTGTCTCAGGTCTCAGGCTGTCCTCAAGTTCACCATTCAGCTGAGGTTGGTCTTTAATTTCTGTTCCTCTTGGTTCCACTTCCAGAGTGCTAAGCTATAGGCGTGTGCTGATTTACATGGTGTTGGGGATTGAACTCACGCTTCACACGTGATAGGCCAGCCCTCTACTAACTGAGCTGCTACATCTGCAGCGGGATCTCCCCTCTGGAGTTGTGTAGTCCGGTGAGTACTGACCAATGCACAGTTACGTCATGACAAGCCTAGTCAAGATTCTGAGTGTTTGGTGTGGGATGAGGGGCTCAGAGTGTAAGACCCGAAAGAAAAAACGGGGTACTTCTGCACCCCATGCCTTGGAAACTGGCACCCCAAAACACTCACGAGAGACAGACCTGATGCAATTTTGCAAGAGGATTTTAATTTCCAGAGCTCTGGGGGGTTACAGCTTCCCCAGCAGGGTAAAGAAGCAAGCCCGGCGAGGAGTGGCTTGCCTTGGCCTTTTATAGACTTATAACAGAACCCGCCTACCACAAGCTTCTAAGCCAATCAGTTCAAACCATCCGAACCTGCGCGCTCTGATAACCTATCAGCCTCTCACAGAGGCCGGAAGAACTAGTTAAGTCATATCCGCTTACGTGGCCGCTACGCAGTGTCCTGCCCACCCTCCCCCACTGGCGTTGGGGATTCAAGTGCCTCCCACGTGCCCAGGCATGGGGGATTCCTAGCTTATAACCTTATCCTTTCAAGAGCACTGGTCTACCATGTGCACAGGGTCCTAGGTTCAATACCCAGCACAGCAACTCTAAGCTAAAAGGAGGAAATGAAACCTAAAGCGCCTGTCACTTTGTCATCTATGAAGTTCCCCAGGGCCCTTATAATCCCCACCTTCACGCCCAGGCAAGGCTCTTCTCAGTCTCTGTTGTTTTGGCTTTAAAGCGAGATACATGAAGTCGTGAGGGGAGTCTTTTGTCTTAAACGTCTTTCATTAGAAATGTTGTTGGGGATGGGGGGCTCAGGGGAGGATGCTGGGAGATGGCTCAGTGGGTAATGTGGTTGACACAACGCATGAGGACCTGACTGGACGGTGTGCGTCTGAATCCCTGTGCTGAGAAGGCAGAGGCACGTAGATCCCGAGGCTCAATGGTCAACCCAAAACTAAACTAAACCAAGGAGCTCCAGGTTCAAAGCCTAAGGCGAAGGCTTGCCTATTTGGTGACCGATCCCTGCTGCAGCATGCAGGGTGATAATACTCAGCAGGTAAATAAAACTGGGCTCCTTCCAAAAACATCAAGAATAATAAGGACACCCAGTGTTGACCTCTGACTAGACATGTACACAAGCGCACTCCACACACACACAGGCACATGTACCAGACATACAGATGTTGTCTTTGGCCAGGCTGGGAGGCAGAAAGATCACAAGTTCAAGACTGGCTTTGGCTACAAAGTGGATTCCAGGTCAGACAGAGGCACTTCGATTGCCTTCCACTGCAATGTGACTCTAGGCTGTTTAGTAATGAAAGCTTGGCCTATTCAGTCATAAACAGAGCTGTCACTTGGCATGTATCGTTATCTTACTTGAGGCTTAACCTTTCCTCCCTTCGAAACCTTTACATTGACGGCCAACACAGACTAATTCAAAGATGTTTTTTGCTACATTTCCAAAAGTGAAAGCTAAAAACCCAACTGAACCAGATCTGTGTGCTTGAGAAGGACGGTCGGGACATCAAGAGACGTTTGCTAGACATGTTCACTGCTGCTCTCTCCCAGGAGCTGGGAAATAGGACCAGCCCAGATGACCATCTTCAGATGAATGGATAAAGAAAATGTGGTCCATGCACACAGTGATATTTTACACAGATGTAAAGAAACACACAACGGTGACAGTCACAGGAAATGGGCACAACTGGAAATGACTGTTTCAATCAAAGTAAGTGAAGAAACACAGATACTGCATGCTTTTACCTCTCTGTGAAAAATAGGCATAGCTATGCACACAAGCATACTTGTATGTGGTGTGTGTGTGTGTGCATGTGTACATATGGTTTATATGTGTGTGTATGATGCATGTGTGAGGTATGTTTGGTGTATTACCATATGGTATGTGTGCTGTCTATGTGTGAGGTATGCATGTGTGTATATGTGTGTATATGTGGTGTGTGCACATATATGTGGTGTATATATGTGTGGTAAATGTGTGAGGTATGTATGTGCATGTATATATGTGGTATATGTATATGTGCATGTAATATATGTGTATGTGTATATGTGTGTGATACATGTGTGAGGTATGATATGTGTTTGGTATGTATGTGAGATGTGTGTGTATATGTGTATATATGGTGCATGTGTGTATGTCTGTGTATATGGTGTGAGTGTATGTGTGTATATGTATGTGTATATGGTGTTAGTGTATGTGTGTGGTACATGTGTGAAGTATATATGTGTGTGTGGTATGGTATATGTATGGTATATATGTGGGGGGGTGTATGTATATACTCCTGTCACAGTATGTGTGTGTGTGTGTGTGTGTGTGTGTATGGTGTGTGTGTGTGTGGTATGTATCTGTGTAGGTCATAGAAACAGAAAGAGGATCAGGAGAGGGGAGGAGAGATCAGGGCGGTGGGACTAACCCAGTAAAATGCATGGCAGGAAAGCAGAAGTAGGGCTAGCTGTCAGGGGGAACCAGCTGGAAGTGAGAGGACTGAGGCAGGAGGAGAGGGGACAAAGAGGGCAAAGGACAATGACCATGTCTCTGAAGGTGCCATGATGAAAGGCATCACCTCACACTCTAGCCTGAAAAGTCAACGTGGAAGAGGAAACATGTGCATTAGGAACCTGCAGGGAAAGCAAGCGGCACTCCCTGGACAATGACAGCCAAACCCAACCGCTGTGCTGTGGTCTCACTGCGCCTGTGGAAACTGCCTGGCGCCTCCCGTCCCTCGAGACCCTTCCCTTTGTGCTCACTGATCCTTCGCAGCTCAAGGCTCAGGGCTAGCTCAAGGTCTGCCATGTGTGAGCCTGTGGTCATACTCATCTTCCCACGGTCTGCCATGTGTGAGCATGGGGTCACACACATCTTTCCAAGGTCTGCCATGTGTGAGCATGGGGTCACATGCATCTTCCCAAGGTCTACCATGTGTGAGCATGGGGTCACATGCATCTTCCCAAGGTCTACCATGTGTGAGCATGGGGTCACACGCATCTTCCCAAGGTCTACCATGTGTGAGCATGGGGTCACATGCATCTTCCCAAGGTCTACCATGTGTGAGCATGGGGTCACACACATCTTCCCAAGGTCTACCATGTGTGAGCATGGGGTCACATGCATCTTCCCAAGGTCTACCATGTGTGAGCATGGGGTCACACACATCTTCCCAAGGTCTACCATGTGTGAGCATGGGGTCACATGCATCTTCCCAAGGTCTGCCATGTGTGAGCATGGGGTCACACGCATCTTTCCAAGGTCTACCATGTTCAAGCATGTGTGGGAGATATCACATGCATCTCCCCATTCAAATCCCACTCTTGGTTGTATTTCTTGCTGGAACTTTAGGATTTATTTTGGAGTATCTGAAAGTTAGCTCTCAGCTCTTGCTTTTCCAAGCACAGGAAGGGACCCTGCCACCAGCAGGCCCTGAGCCTTCTGGAAGGGTGTCTTTCTGCTCAATCGGTTTCCAAAGGAGGGTTTTGTTTTGTTTTGTTTTTGGTTGGTTGGTTTGGTTTGGGGACCCTGTAGCTAAAAGAAGCCTGCACTTGATTCGCCTGCAGTAATTGCTGCCATTAAGACATCGGCTTAGGGCACCTTACTGTCCCGCTTCCTAGACTGCCCAGGCTAACTTAACTTTTTCTAAAAACGGGTATTTTGAAAAGCCAAGTCCTTTCTTCCGCCATTGAGCCCTTACTTTGACTCCTTTGAGCCTGTAGCTGAGGACACTGGAGCTCAGGAAGGCAAATATTAGCACAAATTCTTCCCAAACCCCTTCCTTTAGCAATTAACAGCGTTTGCAGAACTAAAAATACTTCAGCAGCATGAATTTTCTCAACAAATGACTTTGTGAAAGTAAACAGCCAGAGTTCTAAAACATACAACAGCAGACTTTTATACAGTGTGACTTTTTAAAGGGTTAGGTCCGTCTAGCTTTTAAAAGGCCATCCCATCGGGTGGGTCGAGAGATGCTGGCCGTCTCACTGATACTTTTTGTTCTTTTGGAGGGGAAATGAACTCGGTTCTTGCCTAATTGTCCTTCTCTGTGTATGGATGCATGTGTGTGCCTGTGTGCATGTGTCTGTGTGTATGTGTGATATGTGTGTGAATATGTGTGAGCATATGTGTGTATGTATGTGTGAGTGTGAGTGCATATGTATGTATATTTGTGTATGAATATATTTGTGAGTGTATATGTATGTGTATGTGTGTGTGTGTGTGTGTGAGTTTGTGCAAGCACAGGTACCACTTAAGGAAATCAGTTCTCTCCTAATAAATATCCCTACCACACTGTGGGTCCCAGGATCGAATTGAGGTCATCAGGGTAAGAGGCAGGCTCCTTTACCAACCAGCCCTTGCTTGAAGTTTTACATAGAGCAAAGAAACAATATATCTAGTTTTCTCTGCAACAGAGTTCTCATGTGTCTAATTGTTAGAAATAAAAGTGCCTTGAGAGCATGCATGGCTCAGAAGTTATGGCATTGAATCTCACAGTCCAGCATTGACTATTGCAGTGGAATAAATTGCTAAGCTTTTCAAAACCCCTTTGTGGTTGTTGTTGTTGTTGTTGTTGTTGTTGTTGTTATTTTGTGTATATGTGTGTGAATGACGTGGTGGTGGTGGAGCACACCTGCCAGAGCATACACACACGGAGGTCAGAGGACAGCTTTGTTGAGTTGGCTTTCCTCTACTCTACGTGGCTTTTGAAGATCTAACTCAGGCAGCGAGCTTGTGCTGCAAGGCTCTTTGCAGGCTGAGCCCACGTGGCTAAGGGTTCAGTTGTTGAATTCAGTTTTCCCTGTCATCTTGTGTGTTAGCTGCTGTAGCTGCATAACCAATGACGGTGACACACGTGGCTTTAAGATGACATCTATGGATATCTAGGATGCCACCTGAGGTGTGAGGGTGTGGGGAGGAAGGTGCGGGGGTAGGGGGAGGAGAGGAGAGGAGAGGAAAGGGTGGGGGTGGAGCAGTGGAAGCACTTACCTGGAAACTCAGGTCCTTCTCAAGAAGCTTGAGTTCGACATCATTGCTTCACTGAAGGGACAGGCATCCCACACACATGGCAGTAAGTTGTTGGTGGCAGTGGGCAGGCCTCATTTCCCCTCCACATTTGCCTCTACATAGACAGGTTACAATAATGTGATAACCAGCTTTCCCAAAAGCAAGAAGCCTGGGGACTGGGGCAAACTCTTCTTACTCCAGAAACCATGTGCCTTAAGGGCTGAGGACAGAGCTCAGTGGGGGAGCATTGGTGTGAGCTGCACGAGGACCTGGGACTGACACACATGCCCATGAACACACACATACATACATATACACATACATACATACACACACATACACTTACATATTCATTCACACATTCATATTCACACTCATATGCATACGCATACACACACACACACACACACACACACACACAATCTGTCCTTCTCTTCTGGTTCCACTTAGCAGCTCTGGTTTAGTGTGAAGACAGACCACACAGAGCCATGAGCACTGGATGTCATGGACCTGAAGGCCATTGGTTCTCACCAATTACACCATAAAGACATGGATTCCCTTTAATGGTAACCAAATACAAAGTCATTATTGTTTTTTCCGAATATACAATTTGAAGCATGATGATATTATATATATATATAATATATATGTATTATATATATTATGTATTATATATGTGTGTATATAATTCTGCATTCCATAGATTCCCAGACCATGATCTTTGTCAGTTCTTTTCAGAATGACGTCCTCTGCCAAAAGTTAGGCATGGAATTCACTCCCAGTCCCAAGACAACGCGGGTCCCTCCAGCTTTCTTTGGGAAGTTCCGGTTTCGCATGGGCCTGAGTAAGCACAGGGCTAGGCGTTCTGCCTGTGCTTTTTCTTTTCTCCTTCATTTCTCCTGCCTTCCCTCTTCTCTCCCTCTCCCTCACCCCCTTCCTCCTTCCTTCATTTCTCTTGGTGCTTGGGATGGGGGCCAGGTCCTTCCTCACACAGCCTGCCCCCTCTCTGCCTCTGATCCTCCTGCCTCTACCTCCCAAGTGTTTGGCTACATGTGTGCACTACCATGCCCAATTTCTATGCTGCAATCAAACCTAGGGTTTCAAGCATGCTAGACAAGGACTATAGTAACCAAGCCACATCGTCAATTCCTTCTTGTTATTGTATCTTCATTTCATTTTCAACTTCACACAGTGGTGGGTTATAGATGGGCTGGGTACTGTTTGTATTTTGATGCTAATTCTGCTCTCCTGGGAGGGGCTGCCAGAGAGTCTCAGGTACTCAGGTGATTGTGAACCAATCCCCTTATGAATAAAGGAGCCAATCTCTGGGCGAGTAGGCAGGACTTCCGGTTGGACAGAGGAAGTGAGGAAGCAGGAGAGAATTAGGTCCTTTTGGATGGGGATAGTGTGAGGACAAGATGTAGTTATGAGTGTCTCCTGGTTTCAATGGCAGATCTGTGAGGATCCACCACCAGAGGATTTAGATTTAACAAGGCTTACAAGTTAGGATTTTATTTGTTGCATCCAGCAATGAGTTACAGTCATTTCTGAGCTGGCATAGTCGCGACCCACCAGTGGGAACCTAGTGAGCTGGGGGGAGATGTTTCTGGAGCTCCGGGTCAGAGAGTCTCCACTAGGATAAAAACAGGTCTGCTATGGCCCGCCAGTGCATGGCAGGCCAGCCCCACAGGCAGAGTTGCCGGTGCCCTGCAGTAGTGGGGGAAGCTTGCCATTTCTTTTTATATTTCCCTCAACGGTGGTGCTATTCATTGTTGTTGTTTGGTTTTGTTTTTTACTATGAGTGACAGAAACTCTGTACTGACATAGCAAGATGGGCTGGGCATTAGCTCACCAATCCAGATGTAACAAGGACTGAAGAAGCTGGCCTCAAAAAACAACTAGAGTCAAGAAACAAAATGTCATCAGACCTCTTCTTCCCTGACACTTCCTCTCCTAAACTGTGGGCTCACCACGTCTCCCCAGTGTGGATGTGGCTGCCAGCTGCAGGTTCTAGCCTCAATCACAGTGTCTGAGAAGAAAATCCTTCCTTCTCAACTGAAGTTGGCAAACATGGAGTTGTTCACCAGTTCTTGGACAATAACTGTCACTGAAAACATAGGTGCTGTCATTGTCCAAACTGGTTCTCAGCTTACGTTCCTAACCAGTTCCAGTGGCCAAGAATCGTGAGAGAGCAAGTAGCTCTCTTCTGAGGCGCTGTCTAGAGTCAAGGAAGGGACTGTTTCAGAGATTTGAAGCCAGGCACAGCTGCACACCTGCAACCTCAGTACTCAGTGGGCAGACACAGGAGGATCAGGAGTTCAAGGCTAGCCTTGGCTACGGAGTAAGCCCAAAGCCAGCCTGGGATCCATGATACCCTGTCTTAACATCTCGCCCTCCAAAAGGGTGAGCTAGCAGCTGACTCTGGCATTGGTCGGCCAAGATGTCATTACAAGATGGTATCTCTCTGAATTTGTCCATATACTTTATGACCCATTCCTACATTTGAGTGACATTAAGGAGATTAAAATCAAATACTCCACAGTATGTTTATTATATTAGTATTATGTACTATTGAGTTATGTAACAAAATGTATAGATGTGTTTTGGTTTATATGAAGTGGTTTCCCCTGAAGTAATACCAAGTGTCAACACCTGACCCTGGGAAGCATGAGGCTCGACTACTATTAATACAAGACCCCACCATCGCGTGTTGTCTTGGGTCAGGGCTTCCCGCCTCCAGGAACATGAAAAGAAGTTCATTCAGTTCTCAGGGAAGTGTCAAGGGGTGGCAGTCTGGCTGACTGAACTAGAAATAACTACCTAGCCAGAATGCGCCCATTATGTTGGAAAACTCCTGTGTCTGCGCTTTCCTCCCAGTCAGAACCCACTCAGGACAGTTGTACCGCTCATCTTAAAATCAGCCTGGGAGGGGCGGGGCATGCTGGGCTGGGCTGCATGAGCATATAAGCACAGCCATAGTGGAAGGTTGCATTCGATCTCTCTGTACTGTGACAAAGAAGGGATCTTTCCATACACTGAGCCTGACCTGAGGAGTGGCCGTTGGGTTTTAATGGGTATATTATTTAGCACCTTGAATACTTGTTTGTTCCGGATCCTCTGCAGGGTACAGAGCATGACTGTGTTCTCTTGGGAACAACTCCCCTTGCCCTCTGGGACACTGCACGGATTGTCCTCACAAGTTCTTCCCCGGAACTCAAGTGAAAACGCAGGCCAGAGGCATTAGACAACGACGGGGACTGGCTCCGTCTGTCTTGAGAAGGGTGTAACCAAATAGAAAACACTACAGAGGCAAAGCTCTTGAGGAACCCTTCATGTGGAACTGTTTGTCAGGCCTGACTTATCAGACAAAACAATGGTGAGGATGGTGGTGAAGAAGATGGTGATGAAGAAGATTGCATCAGTCCCTTGGGATAGGTAGCAAACCAGTGGGCCCATTCCTACATCTGAGTGACTTTTGCCCCTAGGGCCAGTAGGCAAGGTCTCCGGTAAGACAGGCACTAGAGATTTGCCTGAGTGTGTTGTAGAAGGTGTTGTGGGGAAGAAAGAGCCAGCACACTTCGACCCTGTTCTACCTACGGGCTGGCCGACCTTCGACCTGTACCTTGTAACTTTCTCAGATCTCCCTTTCCTAACCTTAATTTGAATACGCGCGTTACCAATCACGTGTTTAGACACATGTCTGCATATTTCATCACAAAGAGCCATCTGCTTGCTTGTGCGGGTTACGGGTTACGTAAGAGGAGTGGGCGAGGCTCGCGAGGCTCCGCACAGGCAGAAATCCGGTCTGTCGCATGAGAGCCGCTCCTGAGCTAGCATACCGGTTAAAGAGAAAACTGGGGGATCTGAAGATGGGTGTTGGGGAAATCAATAATTAGTAGTGATGGGTTAATGTTGTTCCGGGTTTCGGCACCAAATGATGGGGTTATAAAAGGGGAGAGAAAAAGGCGATTAGAAAGTGTGGCAGGGCGGTGTGGGGGAAGGGGGTGCCTAGGCAGGCCCATGCCCAGGCACCTCTTCCCCCTGAGGGACCACACACACACACAGACATGGTATAGAATAGAGTTTATTCAGGGAAGAGGATGGGAGAGTTAATGATGTAGTGAAGGTAGAGAGAGGCAGAGAGAGAGAGAGAGAGAGAGAGAGAGAGAGAGAGAGAGAGAGGTAGAGAGGAGCGGAGGCCGGCCATGACCACGTGGGGGGGGGGAGAGGAGAAGAGCCCAAGAGGGGCAGAGAGGTGAGAGTGATGAGAGGTAAGAGCTAAGAGAGAGAGAGAGGAGGGGCAAGAAGCCCCTTTTATAGTGGGCCAGGTCTATGGGGCGGGGCATACCTGGCTAGCCAGGTAATTGTGGGGTGGAGCTTAGACAGAGTACTAACAAGTAGGATATTCTGGCAGACATCCTGGCGGTTATGATGGCCATGCCTCTCTCCCCCAACTGGCAAGGAAAGGTCAAATTTCAGACGTCCTAAACCCCCGCGTGCAGGAACTCCTGGCTGTTGGCAGATAGGCTGAGGTCCTCTGGCCAAGAACAGCACGGCTTCACCTCCGTGGGGCCCCACTCAGACCCCCAAGTACCATCCAACCCCTCCCTTGTCCAGGCTTAGCCCTGCACTTTAGCGTTGAGGAGGCAGACGGAGGAGGCGCTCTGAGAACTCAAGCAAGCGACCGATGGACGCTTTAGTGACTACAGGTTTGAATATTAAAATGACAGTAAAACAGGTTGTGACCGTGGGTTGTTACAGGCATCTTCCCATCATTGTTGCTTTCTGGAAACTCATCTCCACTCTAAAAGGAGTCAGCCTTGGGGGCTGGGAAGACAGCACAGCAAATAAATGTGCTTGCTACTTAAGCACGTGTGTGTGTGTGTGTGTGTGTGTGTGTGTGTGTGTGTGTGTGTGTGTGTGTGTGTGTGTGTGTGTGTGTGGTGTGTGTGACCTGAGATAAATATCCGGAGGAGACAGTCAGCCACAGAGGAACCTGTGTGGTAATTAGAGCTGTATCCTGGCAGATATGAGATACTGAACCTTTCCATGTATGTAGATAGATAGATGGTTGTGTGTATGTATGAATGTATATGTATATGTATATGTATATGTATATGTATATGTATATGTATATGTGTGTCTTCCTATGGAAGCCAGAGGTCACTATCAGGTGTTCTCTCTCTCTCTCTCTCTCTCTCTCTCTCTGTGTGTGTGTGTGTGTGTGTGTGTGTGTGTGTCTGTCTGTCTGTCTGTCTGTCTCCCTCTCCCCTCCCCTCCTCCTTCCCCTGCCCCTCCCTCTCTCCCTTCCCCTACAGGGTCTGTAACTAGTGTGGACTCCCTGGTTCGCTCACACAGGTTGGCTGGCAAAGCCACAGGGTCTGGACTCCCTCGGTGGAAAGCAGCCCCTCTCCTCTAAGGTGGGTGAGTGGTCCTGAGAAGCTCAGAGCTCTCTAAGATGCTGGTCAAAAGTGAGGCCTCTCATTCCAGTCAGAGCACCAGGGGCTTCTGTGGTGTTAACAGTCTTTCTCCTAGGAGTCCCTGAACCTGTCCCTCCCCCTGTGGTGTGGAGTTTCTTGAGTGGGCTGTAAACACCTGGATGGTGAGCTATCCTGAGAGCGCCTCTCCCAGGCGCTGGCTTCCTTCACCTCAGCCCTGGAGCCCAGGCTGTTGAGTGTGCCCCAAGGGAGCTAGGGAGATGAAGGCACCCGCCACCCGCTGGGCCATCCCCATGGGGCTGGCTGCAGGAGCGAGCTTGTCCTCCTAAACCCTCTCCTCAGAGAGGGCTTCATCCTCTGCCCTATCTCTCACATCTAACAGGCATGTCTTTCAGAACCTCAAATCTATTTAAGTAACTGTTTCTAGTAATCCCGGGCAGCAACTTGAATCCTTTCTTTTTGTTGAAAATAGATGTTTGGTTTTAAATATAAACATAAGACATTCTCTGTTGTGATCATAAAAAGAGAAAGAGGTGTGAGAATATGTTCTATGGCTGTGTGGGGGAAGGGGGTGCCTCAGTGGGCCCATGCCAAGGCATTCCTCCCCCCCCCCCCCGAGGGAGCAGACATGACTGTATAGTATATATTAGTTTATTCAGGGCATGGGAGGGGAGTTAAGAGGGTAGTGGAGGCGGAGGAAGGCAGAGAGAGGGAGAGTAGAGAAGCCGGCCATGACCACGTGGAGAGAGGGGGGAGGGGAGGAGAGCCCAAGAGGGGGCAAGAGTGCTGAGAGTGGGAGAATAAGAAATGCAAGAGAGAGAGAGGAGGGGCCAAGCATCCCCTTTTATAATAGGCCGGCTCATCTGGCTATTGCCAGGTAACTGTGGGGTGGAGCTTAGACAGAATCCTAACATTCTCAAAACTAAAAATTAGAAAAATAAGTAAAATGTCAGTGTGTGTACTCAGGGTATTTATAATACACTATTTCTCAGGGTCTGGAAGAGTATTTCTCAAAACTGATCGGCTGTGACACTTGCTAGTGGGACCCAGAACACACACTTAAACATCATAAGTGACTCTTGAGACACTTCATAGCTGGATTCTTGCTACTTTTTACACACAGCTTGCTCGCCACCACTAATTATTTTTCTTCAATCAAATACTGCCTTGGTGCTCTCGATCCTCCAAGAGAACTAGCCATGCCTGCCTGCTTGCAGGAGCAGGATCTCTACCCCCAGCATGTGGCCAGTCGATATTCCCCTAGAAGGAGGGGTGGGGGAGGGTCACTGACATCACACCTGCGATTGCAGCTGCCCCTCCCTGCTGCTTGCAAGGACCCCCAGTTTATGAGGCTAAGGGGAGGCCATTATCCATGCTGGGTGAAGACATCCTAGTGAGGCCTTCCTGGGATTACCCATACACCCAAGCTCTGAAGCCCAGGAAAATCATTGGTCTTCCCTCCATCCCACCCATCCTCCACCTCCCCACCCCCTCATGAACCTTTGATTGTCATTGCAACACTTTGAGGAGAGGGTAACTATTGTCTAAGTCTGCCTAGGGACAGAATGCTCACACAAACACAGAAAAGCAGTTACAGTTTTTGTTTTGTTTTGTTTTTGTTTTTGTTTTTGTTTTTGTTTTTCGAGACAGGGTTTTTCTGTGTAGCTCCGGCTGTCCTGGAACTCACTCTGTAGACCAGGCTGGCCTCGAACTCAGAAATCCACCTGCCTCTGCCTCCCAAGTGCTGGGATTATAGGCATGTGCCACTACAACCTAGCTAAGCAGTTACAGTTTTAAAATGTCTGTGTTATAGAATGATTTGCAGGTTTCTCTGAAAGAAACTTCAAGTTTCTATTGAACTGATGTACTTGCTTGGCTTTTCTGCAGTCAGGTGGATACAAAGGATAAGATACAATTAGAGAAAGCAATGTCGAATTCGCTACACAGGCCTTCTCCAGCTGATGGGGGTGGGGGTGGGGGGTGGGGGTGTTCTTGGAGCCCAGACAGATGTGTAATAAGGTGGCACATCTTAGCCCTCTTGTTTGAGTTTAGTTTGCATGTACCGGCTGTAGGACTTGTGAGCATGCGCCCTGCTCTGGGCTCTGGGCTCTACTAGCAGGATTAGCAGTTGGCGCTCCAGCCTGCAACAGGAAGCAAGTGTCTATTTTATAACCCCATTCCCAGTACGGATTGCCAGTCTGTGGCTTTGAAACAAAGGTGGTAAATAGGTTCTATTCAGCAACGGACAAAAGCAGACTAAGCAGGACTGAGTTTATTTTGGCACAGCCCGCTGGAGGTCCAGCAGCAGCTGCTTTCTCCTTGTTATTCAGTCTGGAGCCCCTGCCCTTGCGGTGGCAGCGCTGCCCCGCTCAGGGTGGGTCTTACAGGCTCTGCAAGGCTCTGCAAACTGCTCTAGAGCACACCGAGTTGTGTCTCCTAGGAGACTCCAAATCCCCTCAGAGGACAGTGAAGGTGAAGATGGAATAACTGGTAGGTTCTTGGCGGCCAGGCTTCTTCCACCAAATGTCACCCCAAAAGTAGAAGTGAGCGACATGGAGGGAGAAGGTAGTTCCTGGAGAAGGGGGGTCGGTCATATGCGATCGTGCAAAATATAAAATCTCACTTTCTACAACATGTACAGGGGAGTTTTCATATAAAGATGTGTTGACTGGTGTGGGATTTTTAGTTTGAAACCAAACAGAGATACACAGTGATACTTGTCTCAAAAACAAAAACGAAAAACAAATAAACAAAATACAAAAACAAAAAACAAACAAAAACAGGGAAGAAGAGGAAAAAGAAGAAAATGTTACGTCTTTTTATTTTCCCCCAGCAATCTGAGGGCGGACAGTCCTCAGGCGCGAGATTTAATGAAAGAGAGGGTTCTACAAAAGGCTGCCTTTGAACAAGGATGGTAAGACAGCGAGGCTGTGAATGCACGGGCTTTATGGTACAGCACATGTGCGTAGGGAGAACGTGAGGCCCGTGGCGATGGTGGAAATATGTCGCTTTGGTGGCTGGTGATGACTTGCCTGCGGGCGCTGAGTTACTGGAAGCAGGCTGGGGAGCCCCTGATTCTGAAGCCCCTGATTCTGAGCCCCTCCAGCCTCACCCTTGAAATCTTCCCAAACCTTCCCAGTAGGAAGCTGTGCTGTTCTGCGGAAGGCCTTTAGATGCCCCTGCTGAGAACCACGGTGGTGAAGGGCACCCAACTCCTCCTGAGGGCCCCTCACAGCCCAGGCTCCCACTCCCTCCATGGCAGGCTTCTGCTTGCGAGCCCTGTCTGTCTGGGGAGTCTCCCGTTCTGTCTCAGAGGCTTTCTTACTATGTCTTCTCACAGGGGCAACACAGCTCCTTGGGGCGCATTCTTTTGAAACAGGATCTTGTGTAACCCAGGTTAGCCTCAGACTCGCTATGCAGCCAAAAATGACCTCTATGATCCTCCAGTCTCTACCTCTTGAGTACTGGGGTTAGAGATGTGCACCTCCAGAGCTGGCCTATGTGATTCTAAGGACTGAGCCTAAGGCTCCGTGCATATGCTCCCAAATGAACTTCTCTCTGTCTCTGTCTCTGTCTCTGTCTCTGTCTCTGTCTCCCTCCCTCCCTCCCTCCCTCCCTCCCTCCCTCCCTCCCTCCCTCTCTGTCTCTTGCCCTCTCCCATTCCCCTTTCTCTCTCCCTCCTTCTCTCTCTTCCTCTCTCCTTCCCTCTCCCCCTCCCCTTCCCCTCTCCTCTCCCCTCCCCTCCCCTTCTCTTCCCTCCCCTCCCTTCTCCTCTCCTCTTCTCTCTTGGAAGACAGCTAACCTCAGACCCACCATGATTATTTCCTCAGAAGGTTTCTTCAAGCAGATAAGTAAAGATGTAAGAAAGAACACACGCCCAACTGTTAAGAACAAAGCAGCGACTCGGCTGCAGGAACCCAGTGTTCTGGGAATCTTGCTATACATAGACAGTGCGCACTGGAAATGGTTACATGTGGCAAATTGGCTTAGTTAATTGTAGATACTAGAAAATACAACCTCAAACAAGAAACAGCCACAAAAACCTTCACTCATTCTGTTAACATTTAGCTCATCAGAAATCCTGCTGTCCTGGGGTCTGGCTAACTTCAGCCTGCTGTGGCTTAGTGCCCCTGTATGAAGGGCTGGGGACTATCAATATCTATTTACTTTATTAATTAATTTTACTTATTTGTAGTGCTTCTTATTGAGTATTGCACTGTAGTAAGCGAGTGCTTTACCACAGAGATAAACTCAGCTCCTTTCATTTCATCTGAAACCAATCGCCCACACCCGAGCCCCCCGTAGGTCACTGGGATCATGGGCCTGGGCCATTAAGGTTAGTTTCTAAGTCGTCTATTTATCTTTTCTTTGTTGTTTGTTGTTATTTTGGGGGGTGGGGGGTTGGTTGGTTGGTTGGTTGGTTGAGACAGGGTTTCTCAAAGTATCCCTGGATGTTCTGGAATTGACCACACAGACCAGGCTGGCCTCAAACTCTTAGAGAACTTCCAGCCTCTGCATCCTGCCCAGCCATGCTGGTGTCTTAAAGCAGTGTGTTCTCAAGCTTCCTAATGCTGCCACCCTTTAATACAGTTTCTCAGGTTGTGGTGACCCTCAACCATAATGTTATTTTTGTTGTTACTTCATAACCGTAAACTCGCTACTGTTGCGGATGGTAATGTAAATATCTGACGTGTCCAGAGGGGTCGCGACCCACAGGTTGAGAACCACTGTTAAAGAACTGTGGGCTCAAGAGGCACAAATCTATTTTCAATCCTCATTCTAATGGTTTCTCGTCTCTTTAAAAAAAACAAACGTGTTTTGTTCTGTGTATGGACACCTGTATGAAGGTGTGCACATACCACTATTTTGTGTGTGTGTGTGTGTGTGTGTGTGTGTACATGCTATGTCATGTGGTGTGCAGGGCTCAAAGGACAACTGGTGGGTGTTCTTTCTTGCACTATGTGGGTCCCAGGGATTAAACTCAGGCTGTGAGGCTT
This sequence comes from Apodemus agrarius, assembly GCA_964023405.1. Taxonomy (NCBI): domain Eukaryota; kingdom Metazoa; phylum Chordata; class Mammalia; order Rodentia; family Muridae; genus Apodemus; species Apodemus agrarius. The sequence continues at coordinate 177,070,632 of OZ030006.1, read as the reverse complement.
GGTCCACAGTACGTTGTTTTTTTTTTAATTTATTTATTTGTATCTGTTGTTTGTCATGAGCAAATATCACAAAGATGCCTGTGGCTGAGAGACCAAAGGGAGTTCACAATATCCACGAGGGAAGGGATGAGACTGCAGTCAGTTAATCAGGCGCCACACCCCTGTGAACACACACACACACACACACACACACACACACGAGTGTGGAGAGACACCGGTGACCAACCTTGAAACTTGAGAGAAAAATAGCCATGGAGAAATGACCCGAGCCTAACTGAATCTAGTTGGGTCATTTTCTTTCTCAGATTCTCTGGAATCTGAGCTAGGCCTTTGCAGGCGCTGAACAGGCTCACTGCCCAGGCCCAGCTGGGGACTTGCTTCCAGAAGCCACTGAATGTAAAGACTTCAGAAAATAAAAAATAAATAAAAAAAAATGTTTCTTGAGATTTGATCCCCTAGAGGCCAACGAGGCTGGATTCCATAGACAGAACATTTATAAACTGCACCTTTCCACAAAGATCGATATGGAGATAATTTATTCATGAGAACTGTGGTGCTGGCATGCCTTTCAGAACTGTAACATGAGTTCTCTGTGGCGGGCAGCATGTGTGTTAGGATCACATTCTTACCCATGGGATCTGACATAAAAGGGAAGTGAGGCTTTCATGCTGTCAATGACGTAGTCCATTTTAGAGCTGTGTCTGAGACCGCCTGCTCATATGTGGTCTTGGAATGTCAGTGTGGAGATCACCCAGGAATCAACCTATTCCTGATAAGTAACTCCTAAAGGAAATATAGCGGTCTTGTTTTCCCATAATGCCCTGCACTTATTCCTTGCTTTCCCATAATGCCTTGCACTTACTCCTTGTTTTCCCATGATGCCATGCACTTACTCCATCCAGTGTACTTACCTTGTTCTACTTTTCAGTTTCATGATGCACTGATCAATTTATTATGTGTGTTTACGTGTGCATGCAGGTGAACATGTATGCACAGGTGTGTATGTGTATATAAATTTGAACATGTGTATGAATGCCAGAGAACAACCTTGGGCGTCGTTCCTCCAACAAAGTTTACATTGTTTTTGTTTTTGATTTCTTTTGGTGAGACTGGATATCCTGGGACTCACCAAATTTTGGCCAATGTGCCCCAGAGATCTCCCTTCTCAGCACTGGGATTACAAACCTGAGTCACCAGAGCCAGCTTTTTAAAAACACAGGTTCTAGGAATCGAGCCAGTGATGTGTGTCAGTTAGGCACGCTAAATTCTGTCCTAGCTCCTTAACCGTCAGTACCAGGAGGACATTTTGCATTTAATTTTTTATGATATACCAAGAAAAACTCCTGCACATATTTTTATAGCTGTAATGCTATTGAGTGGTTTTCTGAACCTTTGGTTAAGAAAAATACATCTTCAAAGAGGGTGGTACAAATCACATCTATAGGTCCAGCATGCAGAAGACTAAGGCAGGAATATTGCCATAAATTCAGGGCTATTCTGAACTACCTAGTGTGTTTGAGGCTAGCCTGTGCTAATATCAAGAGACTGTCTCAAAAAACCGACTCTTCAAAACTTCATCTGAAAAAAAGAAATGACTGTTTGTGGAGTTACAACGCTTCTGGCCTTAATTTAGGTCTGCTTCCCAACTGCTTGTAACTCAGTTGTCCCATTTGTTAAGGTTTTGTAACCATTTGGGATTTTCTATGTCCCTCCCAGTTTCCAAATAATGACACAGAGGGTATATAAACGCTAGATATCTGTCACGTGGCAGGTTAGTCACCTGTCCTTAGTTTCATCCCTCTGACTCCCCAGAGGCTGGGTGGTGAATCTTCCCACCTCCAGCTCGTTCCCTTTAATTTAAATTTAAAAAGTAAATTATTGGATATCGAATAGTCACATTAAATGTGACAATTCTTAAAGAAATCAAAATTCCAGAATCCTCACTACACTCGGGGAATGGTGTTTTGATCTGTCACCAGCCTCCAGTGTCTTCGCAGATGGACCTGTCTCTGCCCTGGGCACAGCTTCTCTCTGCATACCTTCCCATCCAGATAGATCCCAGTCCCTGTGAGGAGGCAGCAACGGTACAATTACACGACTCCTGAAGCCAGAGTTTAGCTCTTCTTCTCAGTATTACTCAACCATCAACTTAAGTAAAATAAAGTATTACGTATAGCCCTCAGCAAGTCTGTCCAAATAAATTGAAGCCTCTGTGTCATTACTCGGGAACTGGAAGTCAATCTGCTCCTTCCCATTATCATCCCTCCTGTCCCTCAGGCAAAGGATGATCAACTCCATTAGCTATGTCACAGCATGGGATGAAGGGATGTGGGGCCACTTCGGACTGACTGTCCATTCTCCTGCCTCAGACAGCAGCTGACAATGATCTGCCTCATGCTCTAGCAGAGACATGGTTTTTGCCAGCTGCAGACAGTTTCTACAATTGTGTGATGTTTGGAATTCTGGGAACTTTTAAGAGGGTGTATCAATGCTAGGGCCCCCTCTCCATGGTGGATGGTTGTTGGTCATTCAGGGCGGTTGGTTTTGGTTTATTAGTAGTTGAACTCAAAGAAGACACAAGAAGAAATTAGATTCAGATCTCTGTCATCTCTCTCCTTCCTCTCTCTCCCTCCCCCTTCCTCCTTCCCTCTCCCCTCCCCCATCCTTCTTTCTCTTCTATCTAATGATAGGGGATGAAATGGGGGTGGAGGGGTGAAGAGTGGGATAAAGAAGAACCTACAAAGTAGCTAAGACCACTGCACCTAAGGAAGAGTCAAGTGTCAAAGCAACCACTGTGAGGGACAAGCAGAGGCCTAGCTTTCCCACTGAGCCCTCTCGGTGAACTAGGTCTAGGAGAATTTTAGCCCAAGCTCGAGGGTCTTGTTATCTGAGGAGAAAGAGTAAGTCACACACACACACACACACACACACACACACACACACACAAGGCATAGTTAGCCTGTGTGGGTCACAGTGCAGTGCTAGACCTCTCCAGGGCTTGGTTCTCAGAACTCTTTACACATGACTCAAAATTCATACAGAAACACTTTGGCTGCAGGCAACCCATACCTAATGCTTCCAACTGCAACTTCTCTTGAGTTTCAGGCTCAAATAAGCTGATTCATCAACCTTTCCAAACATGTCCCTTATTGGCCTCTTGATATTTCTTCCCCCAATGTCTTCCCATCAGTAGAAAGTCAGCTCAGTGTCCTTTGTGAGCTGCACTGCTGTGGCTCTCTGGCTCATGTCCAATGCCCCGCCTTTGTTCATCCGGTTGTGTGGTATGACCCTCCTTGCTGTTCTCTGATAACCTTCCTGCCTCAGCCTCCCGAGTGCAAGGATTCCTCAGCCACCACCCCCAGCTTCCTCGATGTTCTTCAAATATGTCTAGCAATCTCCTGCCTCAAGACCTTTGTACCAGCAATTCTATCCTGGGGATACTCTCCTGATTATCTGTGTGACCTTTCCATCCACTCTTAGGTCTGTGCACAAATGTCACCTTGCCCGGAGGAGTTCTCCCATCTAAAACAGCAACTCCCCTGCATCCCTTAAGTCACCAGCTCTTCCTGCTTCCTTGCTATTTTACACTATTCAATTCTGCATTCAGTTTTTAAATTAACAATATTCCATTGCATGTGAGAGGCCTTTGACTACAAGGGTAGTTATGGTAGTAGAAACATGTGCTTCCAGTCACACTGTAAAATGGTGTTGTCTTTGTTAGGTTCTTACTGCTGTGAACAGACACCATGAACAAGGCAGCTCTTATAAGGACAACATTTAATTGGGGCTGGCTTACAGGCTCAGAGGTTCAGCCCATATCATCAAGACAGGAGTATGGCAGCATCCAGCATGGTGCAGGAGGAGCTGAGAGTTCTACATCTTCATCTGAAGTCTACTAGCAGAATACTGACTTCCAGGCAGATAGGAAGAGGATCTTAAAGACCACACCCACAGTGACACACCTACTCCAACAAGGCTACACCCATTCCAACAAGGCCACACCTTCTAATAGTGCCATTCCCTGGGCTGACCATATCCAACCCATCACAGGTGTCCTGTACCTTGACAGGGTGAAATACACTATTTCCTTCATTTTTCTTTCTCACTCTTGCTAGTAAGCAGACTCCCATGGGATGTGGATATTTGCATGCTTGGCTCACATGGGTTATTCAGCACATAGTAGGTGCTTGATAGGTATTTATTGACTGATGTTAAGGGACTAATGAAAAGAGAATTTGAAACCCTCCTGTGAGAACCACATCAGTTGTAATTGCCTTGAATTTGACTGAAATCTTTAGGGGGAGCCTGTAGGTGTGTGGTTTGAACTCTCCTGAGCCCTCAGATGAGAAAGCAATGCTTACCTCAGAAGACCTGGGATCCGAGGTTAACGCCATGTAACAGCTATCTATCCTCCCTTGAAGACTTGGCTGGCAGCACTCTGTCCTGAGACCTTTCTGGGAGTCTGTGTACTGACCTGATCTTCAGCCCCAGCACTAGTCCCTGGGAGAAAGAGCCTGGCACTGCTCAGTCTAGCAGGAGAGGCCGTCACTACTTCTCCACCTCAGCCTTTCCTGTTTAGAGAACAACCTTGTCTTAGGGTTTTACTGCTGTGAACAAACACCATGACCAAGGCAAGTCTTATAAAAGCATTTAATTGGGGCTGGCTTACAGGTTCAGAGGTATAGTCCAGTATCATCAAGGCAGAAACATGGCAGCATCCAGGCAGGCATGGTGCACATGGAGCTGAGTTAGTTCTACATCTTCATCTGAAAGCTGCTAGTGGAAGACTGGCTTCCAGGCGGTGAGGGTGACACTTTCCTGAAGCCCTCTATGGTGATAACTTCTAAAGGTGTTTCTTTGAACCAGATTACATGTGTTCAGAAAACTAACCACAAAGCAAATGTGACATTTGGGCAAAGTTAGCATTAGGCGAAGTAAGCCCTTCTCTGTCTGATGAGCTGGGTTTATTAATCTGATTAAGAACAATGTCCCAAATGGGGTAAGCACAGTGGTTCAGGGGAGGCTGTGAGGGAAAGACCTCAAGAGACAGCGCCCCCCCCCCAGGGCCTGGTGTGTGAAAATTGGGAAAAATTAAAGGGCCACATGCCACTCCAGTTAACACTGTCCTAGAGAATAACTTAGGGCAGGGCTGCTCATTGATGCTCTCTCCCACCCGCCCCCACTCTGTCAGGCCTCACCAAACAGGTGGCTCCATTAACCAGTGTCCTGGTGTGCCATCTGCTGCTGTGATAAATGCCGAGACCAAAAGCAGTGTGGGAAGAAAAGGGTTATTTCATCTTACAGGTTATGGGTCCATCCCTGAGGAAACACGAGGCAGGAATGTGGAGGCAGGAACCTAGGCAGAGCCATGGAGGAGCACGCTCGCTGTCTGTGTCCTCAGCGTTGTGACTACACTCCCGGATCAATCCTTTTCCCCTAGAAACATGAAATTTCCAATGAGGAGATTTCTTTTAATACTCAAAAATCTGAAGTTTGGCTGGGCAGTGGTGGCACACGTGTTTAATCCCAGCACTTGGGAGGCAAAAGCAGGTGGATTCTACAGAGTGAGTTCCAGGACAGCCAGGGCTATACAGAGAAACCCTGTCAAAAAAAAAAAAAAACAAAAAACAAAAAACTGAAGCTTGTCTTTATTTTTTGATATCAATATAATATTTGTATAACATTCGTATTGATCATTTAGAGCTTCATACGGTGGAATTTAGTTGTATTCACTCCTTTACTCCTCTCAGACCCACTCGACCTCCCCACCCCTTCCTAAATCCATGTTTTCTTTTTGGGGGGTTGTTGTTTATTGTTTGTTGTGTTGGGGTTCTTATTCCTTTGGGTTTCAACTCCCCCATTGGAGCACTGTCAACCTACCAGGGGCCACAACCACCAAGAAAACTCTCTCCTACCCCCAGAGGCCATCAGCTATCCATAGCTCCTGAGCTGGTGGTGGGTCTCTTAGCACCCCTTTCTGTGAAACACCCCCCTTCTGTGAAGCATGCACTAAAGACATGACAGCCTTATATTTTCTTCTCCAAACCTTTCTGTGGTTTGTGTTTTCACCTGTAACTTTATAAAATCAGTAGGCTCATAAGTGCCACAGCTTTTGACTTAGGCCCAAATTTTAAAATTCAGTAAGAGAGAGAATTTGGATTAATCATAAGTAAATTTTCCTGGGATCTTTGTAGAGATTCTTTTTTAATTAATTAATTTATTTATTTTCATTTCATGTGCATTGGTGTTTTGCCTGCATGCATGTCTGAGTGTGAGGGTGTCAAATCTTGGAGTTATAGACAATTAATTGTGAACCACCATGTGGTTGCTGGGAATTGAACTCAGGACATTTGGAAGAACAGTCAGTGCTCTTAACTGCTGAGCCATTTCTCCAGCCCTTGAAGGAGAATTTTGATGTGTCTGAGATTATTCAGCCACAAATGGTAGATCTCATTATAATCCCAACACTTGGGAGACAGAGGCAGAAGGATTGCCAGGAGCTCATGACCAGCCTGAGTTACAAAGTGATTATAACATAAGGCTCTGACTTAGACTAACAAATAAACAAAATATAAAAGTAGATCATTCCAATTTTAATTGAAGAATAAGTTGTAAATGGTAGTTCTGTAATGAAGTGTGAAATTCAACTAAGTAGTATTAGTCGGAAGTTCGGTAAGTGATAACTGTCCTATTTAAGGCCTCAATTAATACTCAGGCTCTTTATAGATAAATGAACTCCTTTGACCATGTTATTTGAATTCCATTTGCAATTTTAAATTATTGGTCTCTTTTTCAATGGTATAATTGATCTAGCAAACCTTATTGGTATTAAATAAATCATAAATATAATAAATTTGCATGCATGATGAACTTGGAAATAACACTCAGTTGGAGCATACATGCCAACTGGGTAAAATTTCAACTTATACTCCAAGTCTAAATCCACTAACCACTACATGTTTTAACTAGTAATTAAAGATTATTTGTAAACTATAATCATTCAAATTATAAATGTACAAAGATTACCAGTACACCCAGATTTCCTGGCACAAGATATGTCAATACCATTAAAACTTCCATAGTCTTCAAAGGGTTTAAATGTGTTTTGTCACCAAGAAATGGCTGCAAATCCTTTGTGTAAGGAGATGGCCTTTGAGAGGGACCCACACACAGAGGTTTTTAGATTGTCTTTCTAGTTTGCTGGAGCTTCATACAGACCAGGGATACAGGCCGAGCCAACAGAGATCTCATGGTGGAACAAAAGATCACTTGGTCAAAGACCTTGAGTTATCTTATTCCTTAATTTCACTCTTGAAACCACACTGCATAATAGTTCCACTCCGGTTTCCACAGGCACAGAGAGACTCTGAGCTCTATCTGTATATGAGGGAAATGTGATTTTTTTTTTTCCTGAGTCTCGGTCATCTTGCTTCCTATGATACTTTCCAGATTCACCTGTTTTCCTATAAGTCCCATCAGCTCATCTTTTTTTGCAGTGGAATGAAATTGCATTGTGTGTACATGACTCCACACCTTCCTTATCTGGATGGGTGTCTAGGCCGCTTCCATTTCTTGGCTGTTGTGAACAGACCATCAGTAAACACGAATGTGCAGGTGTCTCTGTAGTATGATATAGAGTCCTCGGGATCTATTTCAGGGTGAGATAGAACTGATAGGGAAGTTCTATGTCTGATTTTTTTTTCTAAGAAAACTCTGTATTGATTCCAGAATGGCTGCACTAAGTTACACTCGCACCTGCAGAGAATGCGCATGCGCACTCCTTCTCCCGCATCCTCACCTCCTTCCTTACCACTTTCTCACAGCAGCCGTTCCTTCTGGGGTGAGACGGGATCTTAAATAGTTTTAATCTTTATTTCCATGATGGCTGAGAATGTTGAACACTTGTTGACATATATAGGCCATAAATTTGCAGGGAGAGGATTCATTTCATTAATCCATTTGTTGACTATTAGATCTCCCTCTCCCTGTGTTTCTGTCTCTGTCTCTCTATGTGTCTCTGTCTCTGTTTCTCTCTCTCTCTCTGTGTGTGTGTGTGTGTGTGTGTGTGTACGCACGCACACATGTGGGTGCTTAACTTTTACATTTTACTTAAACATTTTATATTAATATCCTGTCTGAAGTATAGTTTGCAAAGATTTCCCCTTCCCATCCTGTAGGCTGACTATTGATTCTATTTGTTGATTCCTGGGGCTATTTCCTGTGTTAGAATCTTGTTCAGAAAGTTCTTATCCAGGCCTGTATTTTGAGGTGTATTCTCTATGGTTTTTTTCCATCAATTTTAGAATTTCTGACTTTAAATTGAGATTTCTGATCCATTTTGAATTTATTTTTGTGCACTGTTAGAGAAATGGATCTAATTTCATTCTCTACAGAGTCATCAGAATCATACCTAAAAATAAGACGGTACAGTCCACCAGCGGTGCCGACAAAACTGGATATCCACCAGTTTAAATGTTTTAAGTCAGACTCCTATGTTCTTTTCATATATTTCTAAGTTTTTGAGCCATCCGAATCTTACACACAAGCTGAAAAATGCATTGATTTCTGGCTATGTCTCATGACTTGTCTACTTTTTCATAACTTCTCAAACAGATCTCACAAATATCCTTTTACAATAAGAACCCCCCCCCATAGCATTATAGACATGCATGACCGCGTGGCTGGCGCCGATGCATTCTGTAGCCGGATGGGCACTGCTGTCCTTTGGTGCTGAGGGGCTTCCGATGGCCTTCCTGACAGCTGGACAGAAGGCCTCTTTATCTCTGTGATTGTGCAGGTTGCTGTGCTCTCTGCTGTGACAAAGGCAACTTAAGGAGGGTTAAGTATTTGTTTTGATTCATGGCCTAAGAAGAAGAGCGTCCTCAGGACAGGGTCAGCACAGCAGCGGGAGAGCGGCGGCTAGTCGCGCTGAATCCAAAGCAGAAAAGGATAATGCTGGTGTGTTCGGCTCACTGTCTATTTCTTATTCAGTCCAGGAGCCAGCCTGTGCAATAATAGGACCACACACATTCAGGCTGAATCGTCTCTCCTCACTTAAACCTCTGGGGAAACACCTCACAAACATACCCCAGATCCCCTGGGTGAGACACTGAACCTCAACGCTGACTGCGAGATTAGCCACCATAATTACCATATCTTACTTGGACTTTCTATTAAAAACAATATGGAGGAGTTATGTTAATAATCCGTGCGTGTGGCTTTAGCACTGGGGGAGGGGACGTTTTAAGCTTCCTGCTGTCTGTCTCTGCGTTCCCATCTTTCTCCACTATCTATGCTTCTGTCCACCTCTGCCAGGACAACACTTTTCTCAGAACTCACAACTGTCCTCCCTTGCTGACATTGCTAATCGACCCGCTAGCCTCAGACTGCAGTGGGGATTTCTCTGCCAGGAGGATGGCATTCCTTCTGTTGTCCCCACTTCTGAGAACTCTGGGTCTGTCTAATTTCCAGGACAGCCCTACAAGGAACCATAATTACCCCTATTTTGCAAATAAAAACATTAAGACTAAATGAGGTTATCAAACCAGGAGGTAGAGCGTCAGACCCAGAGAGGGAGATTTCTATTACCCCAAGCTGCTCCAACCATGTTTATTCTCTTCATTCCCTCTCATGAGGTATTGAGAAGGACGCGCATGGGCAAACGCTAACATCGTAACACTGCCTGCTTGTCTTCTGTCCGTTCCTAAGCTGCAGCCGCACAAGGATAGCGACTGCCAACCGCACGCGCTGTGGTTTTATACTCTTAAAGTTAAGATTGCGACGGGAAACAGCATATGGAAGGAGCGGGTTGATTTCGCTCATACTTCCAGGTTACAGGACATCACGGAGGTATATTTCTTCCGAGTTTATTCTCAGATACGTGCTTTAGTGCTTTCCTTATACAGCCCACTAGGTAACGGTTGGGATGGATCCTCCGACGTCAATTAACAGTGAGGCAGCCCCCACAGACATGCCCACAAGCCGATCTGCTACGGACAATTCCCGAACCGAGAGTCCCTGAAGTTAAAGCCGACGAAGACAACCTGGTCATTGAATTAGGAGAACAGAAGAAAAGGAGCCCTGAAGAAGACTGAAGTCAAATCACCGTTAACCACCAAAATCTGAACCAAGAGCCCAACAGGGCACAGGAAGTGGATACACCTTACACCCAGAAAGACCACACCCTCAAATAGCCTTGTTCCTTGTCCCCAGGTTTCCAAATGAAGGACCCGAGTTGTTTGCTTTCCGTGATGGCGTGAGTCAGCGAAGGGGCTCACCCAAATCCTCGCTTCTCAAATATTTTCTAACAAAATAAATTTCAAAGTTGATATTTAGTTATGGCCAAACACATTCGAAGGGCGGCAATAACAACCAACGGTTTTTTTTTTTTTTTTTTGCCACCCAGATTTTTAAAAATAGCTTCTCTGCACATTACTCTTTTAAACATTCACGGGTTACTAAATATATTCTCTTACTGAAATATCACGTGCCAAGATTCATCCCACAGACATATTTTTATGGGCAAGTTACATATTCTTGAAAAATTACAGTACACAGTGAATGCCTACAGCCCCAAAGCCAGACTCCAATTCAGTCTCCCAGATGAGGTGCTGTAAGAGGCAGCTGCTTTTTTTCCAACAGGAAAAAAAAATACTCATAAAGTCTCAGAGCTGAAAACACCCTTCAGAAACACGCATCCAACCATCCAATCCCAGAG
>OZ030006.1:177052415-177054915 GCA_964023405.1 Apodemus agrarius | reverse complement strand
TCTTCTCTCTGAAGTTCAGTCCTTAGTGCACAGTTTGGGGGATCCAGGTGTGTTTACGCTACAGCTGCCGCCGGCTGGGAGTTTATCGCCAAGAGAGGTTTCTTCGTGAATTGAGGCATGGCATGAAAATTTAAAAATATTACCCAAAAGTGCCAGGCGGTGGTGGTGCGTGCCTTTAATCCCAGCACCCCGGTTCTTCATGAAGTGTTAAGTATTTTATTTTATTTAGGTACTGGAGAAAGGAGATGTCTAAGATCCGGAGGAGTTTGTGCATCTCACAGGAAGCAGACTAGGGAGTTTACCCGCGGTGGGTCTTTCAGCAGCTTGACGCGGAATCGGGAAGAGCAGCCGAGAGCCGGAGGGCGTTCTCTTCCCGCCTCTGAAATGCCCCGCCCGAGGCCCCCTCCCCCAGGCTGCACTCACTCTCTTCCTCTTTCCCTTGGAGGAAACAGCCATCGGGCAACGTGGGTTCCGACGCAATGACTGACGTCCAGGGTCGATTTCCCTGCACTTTTGGGGGCTGAGGACTTACACTTACTTCCCCTCTAGGTGAACTTCTTCACTCAGCCTGATTTCAACCTTTCCAGACTTTTCCATGGCCTTCATCTCTATTTGGCTTTCACCCCTAAGGTTTTCATCGCCTCCCAGCTCAGCCTCTCTTCCAAGACTCTGCACGCCCCATCTTCCCCAGCCCTGTTTTTATGTCCTACTCTCCTACTCTTGTCACTGTGATGGGGCGTTGGGTGTCCACTTGATAGGCTCTAGAGTCACCTGCTGAGATGAGCTCTGACCGTGCCTGTGGGCGAGTCTTTTTTTTTTTTTTTTTTTTTTTTTTTTTTTGGTGTTTTCGAGACAGGGTTTCTCTGTGTAGTCCTGGATGTCCTGGAACTCACTCTGCAGACCAGGCTGGCCTCGAACTCAGAAATCCACCTGCCTCTGCCTCCCAAGTGCTGGGATTACAGGCGTGCACCACCACTGCCCGGCTATGGGGGGAGTCTTAATTACATTAACTGATGTGCTAAGACTCATCTTACGGTGTGCACAGGACCGTTCCCTGGGCAGGGGAGCCTGGTCTATGTGACGGGAGAAGCAAGCTGAACTCTAGTGGATTCTTTCACCTTTGTTTACTGTGGAAGTGGTGCGGCCAGCTTCTCCCCTGCCCCTGCGGCTCCTTCCCCCAGAACCGACTCCATCCTCCGGAACCGCAAACCAACACCAACGGTTCCTCCTCCTCCGTGACTGAAGTTGCTTCTATCCGGTGCTTTATCACAGGAGAAAGAGTGACTAAAACATTATCAAACCTTCATTGGGTGTTATGATCTGTTTTGAGTGGGATAACATCTTGCTATGTAGCCAAGGCTAGACTTGAACTTCCTAGTTTGCCAAAACTGACCCGACTTCCTGTTTGTTTCATATCCACCTCTGAGAGTACAGGCATGCACCGCGCCATCTTTTTGTCTCAGCTCTCTTTTGGAGGATTTATTTATCCCATTCTGTTAATTTCCTGGAATTACACATCCTGGCTTCCTGTCCCTTTCTAAAAGCAACTTGAAGTGAAACAAAGCTCTCCATCTTGGAGCTTTCTCCTCTGGACGGATGGCATTCCGGGCTGCAGGAGTGACTGGGAGCCCAGAACTTTTTTCCTTTCTCCACAGATATTTAATCAATGAAGAAAGCCCAGACTGACCTGGCTTGATCTAGAGCCGTGCCCTCGGGCTAGGAACCCGACTGTGATGACTGTGCTGACTAAATCCACTGCCTAACTGGATTAGGAAATGCCTACGGGTTAGAGAGACACACCTTTGGGTGCCTTCACGTGGGCATTTCTAGAGAGGGCTGGTTAACTGATGAGGGGAAGGAATGTCCCGAATGTGGGGGGCACCGTTCTACGGGCTGGGGTCCTCTCTCTCCCTCTCCCTCCTTCCTCCTCCCCCATTGGCTTCCTGGTGTGCTGAGGCAAGGAACAAGCAGACCCATCCCATATTCCTGCTGCCACCACTGAGACCTCTGTGCCATCATAGACGGTATCCCCTCTAACTGTAAGTCCCCTCCCACCCCCCAAAAAGAAAAACCAACAGCTACAGCTCTGCCTCGCGCACTGCCACCATCTGTGGCGGCTCCTGACACAGAGGATGTGACAAGCTTCTCACTGGGGCCTCAGGTTGCCTTACTTCCTGCCTGGCTCTTGGCAACATTTCTTTGCTTTTTCTTTTCTTTTTTTTTTTTTTTTTTAGATATTTGCTTTATTTACATTTCAAATGTTATCCTCTTTCCTTGTTTCACCTCTGGAAACCCCCCCCCCCCCGAGTAACCTCACCACCACCACCACCATAGCACTCGGAAGGCTGAGGCAGGGGGACCGCTCAGAGTATGATGTCATCCTGGACAACAGGGTGAAACCATATCTCAAAAAGCAGAGCAAACCGCAGCCCCACTCAGTACTCCACACACAGCTCTTGAGCCCCGTGCACCGGCCAGCCTGGCTTCTTTCATTTGTTTG